>JAKKPZ010000112.1:0-192687 GCA_022814885.1 Ditylenchus destructor | reverse complement strand
AAAATTATCTCAGAGGCACTGCGATCTTCTCTTAGGACTGAAACAAGAAAAGAAATTGGAAAAAGAAACTCGCCGGGGCCCACTCACGGTCGCCTTGCGATTTTCCCCGTGATTTTCCGGAAGCTATAAATCCAGGAACTCGCCGATATACCCGGCGAAACGACAGCTCTCATTGAGGGCTATCGATTAAGTTATCACACCTCGCAAACTCCTGTATTCACAAAGCCTTTTTTGCTTTCAAAAGTAGCTTCCCAAAACTACTTGGTGCTTTGATTTAATCTTGGTCGGATTCAAAATTGGTAGCCTGAGCGGAAGTGCACACAAAAGCCTCCATAACTGATTTCCCTTTACATTGGACCCAATTCATCCTCTATTGCCACCGTACCGGAGCGAGTTGCCGTCTCAAAGGCTGACTAAGAAACCCTTGCATGTCCCAAAAATCGGGCTTTTGGTTTAATTCTGACAGTTTTCCTTTCTTGTGTTTTGTTGGCCCTCCGCTTGGTTCTACGCCCAACTTGATTTCTGTTGGTGTCCTTTCTTATCGACAATTCATTTTCTCAGTAATAAGCTTGCTGGCGATTACTCATCGGCATCCACCCCCTATTGTTGGTGTATTTCACCGATTTTTCGTTTGATTGGGCCGACTTGTCGTTCTCAATTTCTTTACTCTATTTTGTAGGCATATTGTTTGCGCTATTGTTTTTCTCTTGTATGGGCAAATAAGCGAGTTTTCTCTCGGCTTTGGATTAATCTCGTTAATCTTCTGTGCAAAATTACAGGAGTATTACTCAGCAGCGGGAACTTTTATTGAACAATTTTAATATATCTATTCACTGCGTTGTCTTCAAATCCTGAAAACAGCCCAAACATTTGCTCATCAATAGTTTAAGTATAAAACATTCCTTAAACAGTCTTATGTGCCCGCAAATTCCGGTGGTTTTATGGTCTTACGTAACCTCTAGAGAGATTTGTGGGATGTACCTTTTCAGTTTAGTACTTTAGTGACAACAGGTTCTTATTTTTTATTCTTCGGCGTTGACTTAGAGTTTCGTTTCGGCATTTGCATAATTTTTGCATAATTGACTCGGGGATCAATCGCCCTACTCTCAAGGGGGCGATTGATCCCCGAGGCAATTTCGTGGGCAAATTTGCCCGATATTGGAAAATTTTTTTGTGGTACTCTATACTAGGGCTGGGAGATCGGAAACCGATCCGATCCGATCCTAAAACTTTGAAATCGAAATTTTGAAGTTTTTTTCCAATCAAAACAAAAAACTAATGTTACATTTCTTACCTAACTCTAGTGAAATTAGGTACAAATGTTAACTTTTTAGCTTCATATAACGCGATTTTAGACGATATTTTTGACTGGATCGGTTTTTGAAATGGATCGGATCGGATCGGATCGGTTTTCCGATCCGATCCGATCCAAAAACCGATCCAGTCAAAAATTTCGCCAAAAATCGCGTTATATGAAGCTAAAAAGTTAAAATTTGTACCTAATTTCACTAGAGTTAGGTAAGAAATGTAACATTAGTTTTTTGTTTTGATTGGAAAAAAATGTCAAAATTTCGATTTTAAGCTGGATCGGATCGGAGGTCCCAGCCCTACTCTATACCCTTAGGGGGCTACAACATACTTTTTACAGAATCCGAAATGATGATAATATACCTAAGTTACCAAGGTTTAAAGTCACGGGGATCAAACGCCCCCAGGGATCAAACGCCGTGGACGGTTTGTTAGTCAATTCAAAGCTAGTGTGAGAAACACAAGATCGAAGGAATACCCAGAGAAATCTCTAATCATTGCTACTACTGCCTATTGGAAAATGGGAAGGCTGATTTGAATATGTCGATTTGAATTGGCGCCAGTGGCGCCAATTCAATTTAGAAGGGGGCTAGCGCAAATCTGATATTGCTAATCCTATCTAAAATCTTATTTTAAAGGGGGTTAGCAGCTTGCAATGAGAGAAGCTATGATGAGAGATTTCTCTGGGTATTCCTTCGATCTTGTGTTTCTCACACTAGCTTTGAATTGACTAACAAAGAACATTAAGCGTTGCCCTCGGCCAACGTCTTCGGTTTAGTTATCCAACGTCAAAGTAATCACTTTTCGATTTTTTTCAAAAAAATTCAAAACATTTCTTTCCTATACAAGAAGCTTAACCAAGGGACGGTATTTATTGAATTATGTAAAAAATGAATGTGTAAAAATAAATAATTAATTGTCCTTGTCTTATTTTGTAAAATTTAAAATAATTGTACATACACGTATCCATTAAAATTTAGTTTACTGAGACCTTTAAAAATTTGTGGTAATGGAAATAAAAATTTGGCGTTTTTCTTTAGACTTGAAGAGGTATGAGAGTGAGACTACTCTTTAGAATTGCTCTAGACTTCTCATCAATTCTTATTTGAACTTGAAGACACCTAGAGTGATCCTTTCTTCTTTGTTATGAAGCACCCGATTCCCATTTTCATTTGTCACAGCCGTTCTGATTTTGATTCCCGATTTTGATGAACACATTCCTCTATTAGTGGAAGTCTCATCTCGTTAAACATCCGAAAATTGAGATAATTGAAATCTTTTGTATTCCGAGACAAAATTTAACTGTAGGCTGTCTGCTTAATACAAATGCACAATGTCAAAAAGTTACGTAAAGGTTATTCGAGTCACAGAAGTAGTTCTTTTAGTCACAGATTTGGCATGTGGCGTTGATTGGGTTAAATCCATAATTATTGTTTGAATTTAGCGGGAAGTTTCGAAAATCTGTGACAAAAAAGAACCATTTCTGTGACATCGAAAACCCTCATGTCAAAGAGTTAGCAAATGTAGGAGAGATTCTTTCCTAAAAATTCTTTATTTTCGGAAGACAGTACCTTTGCTGAATTCAGTATTTGTTTTCCTGATATTCTTTGACTCCTAATCATTCTAGCATTCTATTTTTCTCTTTCTAGCTCCCTTTCCAATAGTATATCAGATATACTATTGGAAAGGGATCACATCCAATAATAAAAATAGAGCGAGACAGAGATATAGTATATCTCTGTCTCGCTCTATTTTTATTATTGTTCAGCTCTTAGCCGCAATCTCCTGCCATTGCTGAAACGGCTGTGCAAAACATGTCCATATGTTTGTGTCCAAACAGTCTGCTATATCTGCCGACCAAACACCACGTTTTTCTTATATGTTTATTCAAAGCCCATCTTGTTTTCCGCAGTTTTACTCAGATTTTGCTGCAGACGAAATTGTTTACACGGGACATGCCCTATATTTCCCTCCGTCACAGTGATATCTGACGTTTGTTAATCAGTGGCACATTTGAACAGCACCATTTCTATCCATATCCTGGCATTTCCGGGATCCCGTACCGTTATATGTTTTTGAATCCGGGGAGTCCAATCTGGCATCATTTCACCACAATGTACCACCGTGCTGCACCGGTGGAGGATCTTCTGATCACATTGGACAGAGCCGGTTACCGCTGCGCGAAATACCGTCAAATTCATTCTTTCCCATATTTCTTTTGTGTGACCAGTCTAAAAACTTGAAAATGCTTTGTTTTCAACATAATTTTGAGAGACGACCGATTTCCATTTTCATTTGTGTATTGTTTTGAATGAATTGAAGTCTGTGTTTCGCTAGACCAAAGGAAAAATGCATATAGTCTGGACATGATTAAATTGATTACTTCCTGGATATTGCATCCTAAACACTGTCAGCAGAAGAGGATCCTTCATTTCAGCAAAAATTTAGAGGAACACTTCGCTTTTTATCATGAGAGCAGTTTCTGCCATGGGAACAGGCCAAACCTTTATGTACGCTTTGTTTTTATTTCTACCCAGCCGATTTCCAATTGGTCATCACCGCTTTCCTCTATTATCAGGATGTGATTTTTAGCAGTTTCCAGCGTTATTATTAAAGAACAATTTTCTCATTATTATTATTATTCCGATTCCAATTTTAATTTGAGCATTGTCTGAGCAAATTGGAATCCTTTGTGTGTAAATAAATTTGCTTTCTTTTGTTTCCTTGGACCATCCAAAATATGGACTCTCTGCAGCATTGAACATTTGTTCCCCCAAAATCAACTTCAGACAATTATCCCCATTTCCTAACTACGATTCCAATTTTCAGACATTTTCATTCTCAATTTTTTCAGTCTCAATTTCCCATATTTCTTTTGTGTTGATCAGTCTAAAAACGAGAAATGCTTTGTTTTCAGCATAAATTTGATAGCCTAGCATAAATTTTCGTTTGAGCATTGTTTGGGGGAGTTGAAATCTTCTGCGTTTCCTCAGACAAACAAAAAATTTAAATCTTTTGTCTATCCCCAGACCAAACCTAAACTCAGACTTTCTTTGTTCCTCTTATAGAGCTTTCTCTATTTAAGAATGGGATTTCGTCTCTTATTTTCATTTAATCATAACATTCGTTGTTGGATCTTCGTCTCTTCTTCATTTAATGAGTGACGCCTCGCTGCCGTGGCGGTGCTCCTCTCCCCTTATCCCCGTATATGCAGTATGGCGAAACATCAAAATATTCTGAAAAGTGTGGCGCTCCACGGCGCGCCGTAGACTTCAGTTCACTTCGGAGACGAGAAGTACGGAAGTGCTAAAAACACCACTTTCGACAATTCTTTCTCGAGTTCAACATGTCGGGTTCCCGAAATTTTGATCTTCCCGAATTTTTAACACTGCTTCCTTGCGGCGCCTTCGGCCCTGCTACGGAAAAGACCTCGTGAGAAACCTATGAGAATAACACGATCTCGTGAGGACAAATCCCGAATCTGACGTCAGATTCGGGATTCAGCACATCCAGAAATTCCCATTGCAAAAATCAGCCCCGTAAATGCTTCGGTCTGAAACGGTCATTTTTTAAAAGTGGCCTTTTTACATAAAAATCGACACATGACACCAAATTGGGAACGTTAGATTGGGAACAACAGACTGGGAACGTAACAAATGTTACTTATCTTTTTGGAGTATTCCTAAATTAAGAAAAACAATTTAAAGCTGCGTTATGAAATCTGTTTACGTTCAGAGAATTGAAATCTTTGCTCATAAGAAATTTAATTTAAACCATAAACTCTGACGGTCTTGCTGATGTTTGACAGAATCAGCAGAATTTCTTTCTTAATTTGATCCCGTCAGACAATTATCAGCAAATTTTTTAGCCATATTTCTCTGTTTACAGATTTGTCTTTTCCCATAATCTAAGGAGAGCTTTCGGCGATGGCGATCCACAGGCCGGACACAACACTGCTCCATCCAAAATATGAGTCATTGTTTTTGCATTCGAAAGTATTGGGAAACAGCCGAAATTTTGTGTGAAAAGGAAAAAGCGTCCTCAGTAGGATTTATGCAAATTTTCTGTATTTAATACGTTTTCGTCTCTCATTTTCATTCACATTTCCATTACATTGGTAGTTAGATTATTTTCGTACTTTCATTTAATCATTTCAAGCCCAGCGAAATATTATTCGGAAATTTTGGTTAGTCGTAGGTTATAGGTTGTCGGTATGTTAGGTCAGGTGGGTGTGTGTCGGGTCCGGGTCCTTGAGACGAGGTCATATGCATCTCATTCTCAATTTCTCTGCCGTCGTATCTAAAAATTTACGCATGTCAGGCATATTCCTTACTAAATAGTCTAAAAGATGTGTTGTGTATTTTGCCTCTCATTTTATTTTTCTAAATTTGTATTTGCTTTCAGGCACATTCCTACTCCGGTATTCTGTGGCATTTCTTGAAGCTCAATCGCGCTCTCGATTTGGATCTCCTCATCTCATCCGATCAGCTGCTTCCGCTAGGGCCCAGTCGAATCTTGGTATCATGCGCGGAAAAGTGACGTAAGTTTCTTTCAAGATTAAAAATTTGTTAGCCAAAAATGAGGATAAAATTTGGAATCACTTTGACGTGAAGCGATTGAACTTTCACATGAACAATTGTAAAATGTTAATTCTAATGAATGTTGAATCGCATTCTAAGAATTGGAGATACTCCATGATCTAATTGTTGTAAAGATGGGCATAAATTTTGGTGGACGATACGTCGAAGGTAATTGCTAATCCCCTGGCTGTTAGTTTTCTTTGAATTTCAAGATATTTTTCCTGTTCATGTAATAAATATTTTTGACCAGTCATCCAATTTCCTTATTTGTCAGCTAAATTTTTAACTCCGTCGTTTTTGCGTATTTATGGTTTCACACCTTTTGATGTCAATAAAATTGATTTTTTTTAGTTTGCAACGCAAAGGCTCCGACCCGGTGGAAAGTGAGAGTATAACGCTATACAGCAATGTCGGATCAGGCAACATCACTTTCGATGCTACGTTTCCATCATGCGATTTCAGGAAAGCGCAAGGAAGTGACATGTATGTTTAACAATGCAATTCCTCGTTATATTTAATTCCTTCTTTTAGGTTTGCATTTCGATATGACAGCACTGGGAACGACTGTTCATTGAAATTGTGGTGGAGTAAGGAGGACTTCGGTATATCCAAAGAAGGTTAGCTTCACTTCAATCTAGCTAGCACATGATATTTACTTCTTTCAAACTTATTTGATACTAAACAAACTAAATGCGTTCGCTAACAAATTGAGCTCTGAAATCAAGAAGGACAATTAACATTTTAGGTGAAGAAACCGAAGTTGTTTCTTCGTCGAACAGGGCAGATACACACTTCGTACTCATTGGTGACAAAGTGAAAGTCGGCAACCAAATAAAACCAGTGTGTGCACCGAGATTCAAGGATGGTGCGCTGCTCTTCACAGTGGAAGACTCTCCGAAATACTGTAACGCTACACTGGTGTTTGTAAGTTTCTGTATCGAATGCTTTCTTGTGTAAATTCAATTTTTGTCTTACAGCAGAGCGATCTGCCTCCTCCTACCCCTGCTGCAACATACAAAACGGTGGTTTCCACAAGGACTACTGCAGCGACTACTGAAGCGACTACTGACCTTTCTAGCACCTCACTCATTATCGTCATCGTCTGTGGCTCGGTTGCTGGGTAAGTTTTGTGCCTCTACGAACGATTTTTTGCGATTATTTATAAGGCTGACTGAGGATAAATATCTAAAAATTTGAAAGCTGTGATTTAAGTGTGTATGTTTCACATACTATAATTGTATACCTTATTCTCTAATTGAAACGCTCTCTCAAATAGAAGCGTCCTAAAGGAAGAGAAATAGTGTGGATTTGAGAAAAATCTTTTCAATAGAAGCACCCTTTGGAAGGTGATTGAAAAATAGAAGCGCCTGTGTTTCAACTAGAGAGAATACGGTATGCATCGTTTTGTAGTCATAATCGCAGATAACTAGCAATCTTCTAATGAATATCATAATCCTGGAAATTATGTAAGTTGTTAAGAAATTATGATAGTCCAGTATTTTAGCAATCGTTGGCTATAATGTCGTGTAGGTCACTACGTTTGTAAGTACTAGTCATTTTGCCCTCGCCCACCAAAATATTATTCCAACAATCACTGTCCGAAAGAACTTGCCATAATTATGGTACGCGTTTTTACTATTTACTTATCATTTAAAAATTTTCAGCATACTGCTTCTGTTAGGACTGGCCGCATTCATTTACTGGTTCTACAAACGACGTGCTCGTCTTTATCCTCAGCCTAGTCCTCAATCTAGTCGTCAACATCCTCCTCCACGTAAATTTCTTCCTCGTCACAGGTTAGTTTTTCTGCTTAAAAATTGGTAGTTTTTAATTTAAGAAATAAAGTACTGATTAAAATCAAAGTTCTCTGATTCAAAACCAGCAAACTTTGCCTGTAAATTCCACTGCAGTAGATAAAATTTACATTTCTCTCTCTCTAGCAGGCAAAGTTAAATCTTGTATGTTATTTTTGGCTAGGACTAGAAGGTCATTGGCTTATAACCGCTGCTCATAAGCCTGCGCGGCGGTTGCAGCTAGTATGTACAGTCAAACCTCGTTATAGCCTCCCCCGGATATAGCCCCCTTTGGCCCCGGAACGGGCCAGATGAAAAAATACAAAGTATTTTCCCCCGTTATAGCCCCCCCCCTTCCCCGCTTATAGCCCCCCCCCCCTTGGGAGGGTCGGAAGAAAAAAGCATAGGGGGTACCACATGAAAATTTTTCCGGCGCCGCCATTGGCGGCGCCAGAGCTGTATAATGGAATAAACTTCTACATAATTAAAAGTTACACAGTCGGTTATTTGAACTGCAAAATATTTAATTTAGAAGGAGGGAGAAAACTGCTATCGAGAAAGAAGAAGAAATGGTCCATGACCCATTGGATCCAACTAAATTTATTGCAAAGTCGGAAAACGAGAATCGAAAGCAAGAGGAAAGAGAAGCCCTGGAAACCTTGATCAACCGATTGCGAAAGGATATTGTCCTACCATGGGAGCTCAAAATGCAGAGGAAAGAACCGCTCACCAGTCAGGATCATTACGACAAGGAAATCACGGTATTTGCAGCGAACTTTTGTATAATACAACTTTCAGTTTTTCGATTTCAGGAAGCGGAGTGGCGTTGGATACATCGAAGAAACCTGGCGCTGCAGCAAAATGAACCATATGATTGGGACAAGGAGACCGAAGAGCAGTTGAAAGCGCTCGAAGAAGCTGGCCGTGAGAAGGAACTGCGAGAGTTCAAGAGTAAGTATTTTCAGATATCATTGTATTGTTTTATATAGAAAAATGAATGAGCGTTGAAATATGTCGTTCAAACTTATACATAATTCATTGCTTCAATGCCTAAAAAATTCATTTAAAAATTTTATGTTCGATGCTTCCCAAAAATACTAATTTTTCAGAGGATTTTTAGAGTCGTTTATCCAAGTATCGCGTTATTTATAACTTGATGTAAATTGATTTCATTTTAGCATATCTCAGTCGCGCGGCTCTCTACAAGCGGTTCTTGAATGAGAAGGACATTGCGATGACTCGATTTCATTGCCGAAACAACGGCATTACGCAACCGACATACGCTGACAGGGGATGCAGGCTCACGAAAATAGGTAATTTTTTGTTTTACAAATGTAATTGTTTCTTACAATTTATAAACGGTAACCATCTTTTTGGCCTATCGCATCCTGCGCAAATTGTCATATGAATATTATACATTCTGTACGCTAGTAGAAATTATCACTTTAACCTAAGCTATAGTACTCTCCCGTTGAATATACTGATGTTGATATTTTCAGAAAATAATCTACAGGCTCCTTTACCGTTTCCGATATGGGTGGATTGGCCAGAGTTTCAGGAACCCGAGGAAGCGCAAGAAGAAAGCAAATAGACGGCAAACTATTTTTTTTGCATACATTCGACTGTTTTAGTATTGTTGTTTGGTTGTATAATAAATAGGATTTACATATAATCTTTGCGCAATAGTGAACAATGGTGCCTGAAATGAAAATGTAATTTGGGCATTCCCGTTACTTTCCAGTGAAGAATTTTTACATCACCTGCTTTCATGAATGTTCAATGGAAATTTGAGATCGACTTTGAGATTCAATATAGGGGTGTCACTTTCATAGAACCACTTCTGGATATTTTCGCCCGAAACCTTTATCCAGCTTCTGGGATTTCTCTGGACATTATACCCAAATTTCAACAACAGTGGTAAGACGCTATTTTGGTATTGCTATGGTAAGCAAATAATTTGGATGGGATTCTCGAAATTTGTTCTCGGCTAAATCTGAATCCAAACCACGAACATTTAAATTCCTTCGTTCGCTATATGGCAAAGGTATTGCGAGATATGGCGAAAATGTTGATTGAAACCAAAGTTTTTACATGTGATCAAAATGCATCATGTATGACCAAATATGGTCTGAGCTGCTGTATTTGAGATAACATCACAAACATAAATTGTATTTTTATACTAATTGCCATTCATTTTCGCTTTACTATTTTCTTAAAAAATATTCTCGACTGAAAAATCGAGAATCTCGGTTCCTTGGAAAATTTTAAGGCCATAAAACGTTAGGTCCTCATTTCTGCTTCTAGCAGTTTCTCAGTGTAAAAAATATTCAATTCCAAGTGGCTATCGAATAGATGGGTCCTTTGCATCTTATCGTATCTTTTGTCATCTTTGTGCAATTTGATAGGGAAAAATACAGGGGAATTATGAATTGCTATAAAAAGAGGATTATGAGGATTGGTCGATTCTCGCAAATGTCGCGATTTTGTCAACTTTATACTCGAATTTCGTTTCGAGAAGCTGTCAGATCTCTAATTTCGTTACGCGAATGAAAAACCCAATTTGAAAGATACGCGCACCCTTGTCGTGTACAATCAAAGCAAATACGGAGTTTTAACCTCTTAACGACGCGCTAATGTATCAATCGTTTTCTGCATTCATATTACTGTCTCGCTTTACTCTCCAAAGCATTTCCAATCGGCAGTCCAAAGGATAGGTCCATTGCACGTTTTGTGCCCTTCTGTATTTCTTCGGGCAATTTTCGTTTAGAGAAATCACAGAAAAGAGGAAATATTATGGGAGAAGAAGGCCCTGCCAAGCGTGCGTCAAAGACAGGAGAGATAGATCGAAGGCTTGGTCTCTGTTTCTCTGTCCTATCCCTTGCAAGGAAAAGTGAAAGAAAATAAATGTGCTCGTTCCACGGCCGTCCCAACAAAAGTCACAAACTGAAAGACTCGCTTTTGCCGGCACGGAAGAAAATGTGTTTTTAAAAACTATATTGGTTTGATGAGTAAACATTTCGGGTTATTTGCATTCAGAGCGCCATTTTGGTTCCTAGATTCGTTTCAGTCAATTCGATTTCAGACGGAAAGTGGAAAATGCTTTTACAAAAGTTGGTTTGTATAGTAAAACATAGACGTCTGGCTTTAGGGCATTTCGAAAATAATCTGAGAGATTTTTCCGGATCCCAGAATAATTTTACTCTCAATAAATAAAATAGTAATAATTCCATGATGGAGATAAGCAAAGTTCATCGAGACTCAATTCTAATTTTTTTTTATATCCGGGAATCCCGACCGGGACTGGGATTCCGAAATGTGTTTCTCAAAAACTTCTTCGGATCTAAACCTTTAATCCTACAAAAAACGTAAATTCTGATCAAAATCCTGTTCCCAATCAGGGAACTAGGTTTTTGAGACGCGCCGAATAATAATTTCAATTTTAATGAAGCAAAACGACTCTAAAGTGTTGGAGGAAAAATTTTTATAGCGGGGGTAAACTCCATCCTAAATTTTTTATTTTCAAAATTTGTTTTGAATTCCTAAATTTGAATACTCTACCGACTAACAAATCCGAAATGGGTTTGAATTCCCGCTACTTTTAGGAGCTCTGATTGGCTATAACCGATGAAATAGTCAATCAGAGCTCCTAAAGAGTGCCGGGAATTCAAACCTATTTCGGATTTGTTACAGTCTTCCCTCTCTAATATGACCCTCTCTAATATGGCACCCTCCCTAATATGGCGCACTTTGGCCGAAACGGATTTTTTTGTATGGAAATTCCCTCTCTAATATGGCGGATTTTTGGGGTCAGGCCCGAAAAGTGTCAAAAGGGTACCCCCTATTGTTTTTCAAAAATTTTCTCCGGCCGCCGCCAATGGCGGCGGCCGGAGAAAATTTTTGAATTTCTTACCAAAAATCCAAATTTTCAAGTAAAATTTTACCTAAATTTCATATTTTCCTCAAAATTTTTCAAACATTTTTTGTATGTTACTCACCATTTTTGACAAATTTCTCTATACTCCCACGTTTTTGTCTGCTATTTCTCGAAAAAATTTTGAAAATGGTATTTTTGGTAAATTTTTTAGTTAGATTAAAACCAGCTAGATCGACTATTTAAATCGTAAATAAACGTTCTAAATAGATCCCATTTTAACTGAAAAAATTTTCCAAAAAATGAAAACTTTGGTAACAAAAAAATTGAAATTTTTAAAGTTAAAATCGGACCCATGTAGAATGCTTATTTACCATTAAAACAATTGATCTAAACTGGTTTTATATTGTATCAAAAAAATTTGGAAAATATGGCACATTTTTCGTGTCACCCTCCCTAATATGGCGCATTTTGGCTGAGACGGTTTTTTTTGTATGGAAATTCCCTCTCTAATATGACCCTCTCTAATATGGCACCCTCCCTAATATGGCGGATTTCGGCCAAAACGGATAGCGCCATATTAGAGAGGGAAGACTGTAGTCGATTAGAGTATGTCCTGCGGCACTATAATTTTAACACAAAAATAATGGCTGAACAAGCAATCAAATATTTGACATTTTTATGGATTTTATCGGTGATTTGGTTTTTAAGGATCAATTTCTGTGCAATCGTTGTGCCAAAAGCAAAAGTTTCCCTATATAGCTTTTATTTTGATTTTCCAGAGTGATAACAAAAGTCGCCTATCTTTGAGTGACGTTCCAGGCATATCTTTGTTTGTCTAATCTCGCTTTGTTTGTTCACTTTTCCATACTGCTCATTACTTATTGGCTGAGAGCAATCAGTTTAGTTTAATCTTCGATAGACCTTTGATGTACTCATGACTCTTGTGACATAAATCCGCCCGTCAAACTATGCGAAATGTCAACCCCAAATGCTATGGGAAATTATTTCCTGGATAAATTTGTATCTTCCAGTCTGTTTATAACTGGTCATTTTTGTTACAATTTTTGATCTCGATCTGAACCGTGGGGATTTACAAAATTTTCGACGAAATTTAAACAGGTAATCCCGCCTATAATTCCCAATCGCGGATAAAACTGCCAACCTATTGATACTCAAATAATCATCTCTGAAAAAGAGCCAAAAAGGGCATTCGTTCCAGAATATTCAGGAAACTTTATTTTAGTTTTATTAAAATTCATTAAATATTCCTGTGTTTAATATTTCTGTTTGATAGATTAGAAACTTTTCCACCCAAAAAACTATTGCTCCTTCGGGTCCCTCTAAGTTGATAGGTGTCCGTGTTCCCCCCCCCCCCAATAGAATAACCCACTTTTTGGGGGTCCCGGACCCCAAACTCGCGAGTACCCCCCCAAAACCCATGATTTTAGGGGGGGGTTATCAATGTCAGATTTGGGGTGGTCCCGCCACGAAAAGCGAGAAAACGCCATTTTTTCAGCTTTTGGGGGGTTTTTACAAAGGAAACTTTTCGGGATCAGCTCCGTTTGGGGTGCATGATACGTCAAAATGCTCCCCTGGGAATTCTAAGCACGAATCTGCAAAAAATTTTTAACGCAGGTCTCAAAAAGTGGCTTTTTTGGCCAAAAAAGTGCCAAAAATGCCACTTTTTGCGCTACAAAGGAAACTTTTCGGGATCAGCTCCTTTCTGGACGAATGATACGTCAAAATGCTCCCCTTAGAATTCTAAGCACGAATCTGCAAAAATGTTTTACGGCGATCTCAAAAAGTGGCTTTTTTGGCCAAAAAAGTGCCAAAAATGCCACTTTTTGCGCTACAAAGGAAACTTTTCGGGATCAGCTCCTTTCTGGACGAATGATACGTCAAAATGCTCCCCTTAGAATTCTAAGCACGAATCTGCAAAAATTTTTTGCGGCGATCTCAAAAAGTGGCTTTTTTGGCCAAAAAAGTGCCAAAAATGCCACTTTTTGCGCTACAAAGGAAACTTTTCGGGATCAGCTCCTTTCTGGACGCATGATACGTCAAAATGCTCCCCTTAGAATTCTAAGAACGAATCTGCAAAAATTTTTTTACGGCGATCTCAAAAAGTGGCTTTTTTGGCCAAAAAAGTGCCAAAAATGCCACTTTTTGCGCTACAAAGGAAACTTTTCGGGATCAGCTCCTTTCTGGACGAATGATACGTCAAAATGCTCCCCTTAGAATTCTAAGCACGAATCTGCAAAAATTTTTTTACGGCGATCTCAAAAAGTGGCTTTTTTGGCCAAAAAAGTGCCAAAAATGCCACTTTTTGCGCTACAAAGGAAACTTTTCGGGATCAGCTCCTTTCTGGACGCATGATACGTCAAAATGCTCCCCTTAGAATTCTAAGAACGAATCTGAAAAAATTTTTTTTACGGCGATCTCAAAAAGTGGCATTTTTGGCCAAAAAAGTGCCAAAAATGCCACTTTTTGCGCTACAAAGGAAACTTTTCGGGATCAGCTCCTTTCTGGACGCATGATACGTCAAAATGCTCCCCTTAGAATTCTAAGAACGAATCTGCAAAAATTTTTTACGGCGATCTCAAAAAGTGGCTTTTTTGGCCAAAAAAGTGCCAAAAATGCCACTTTTTGCGCTACAAAGGAAACTTTTCGGGATCAGCTCCTTTCTGACCGCATGATACGTCAAAATGCTCCCCTTAGAATTCTAAGCACGAATCTGCAAAAATTTTTTTACGGCGATCTCAAAAAGTGGCTTTTTTGGCCAAAAAAGTGCCAAAAATGCCACTTTTTGCGCTACAAAGGAAACTTTTCGGGATCAGCTCCTTTCTGGACGCATGATACGTCAAAATGCTCCCCTTAGAATTCTAAGCACGAATCTGCAAAAATTTTTTTACGGCGATCTCAAAAAGTGGCATTTTTGGCCAAAAAAGTTCCAAAAATGCCACTTTTTGGTGTGATACGTCAATCGCTTCGTCTCGACGAGAGAAGACGTTTGGTACCATTTTCAGCCCCCAGGCGACCCCCTTTACCCCCCCCGTGGATGATCATGGGCGCCGCCATGCGGCGTAGCCGCTGGGTGATCCTATGGAATTCTAACTAAAACATGCGCTCAATTTTTGTTTTCTTACTGCGAATTCCTAACATAAATCTAATCCTTCTAAAATATTCCATTAACATCATCCAAACATTCCATATTTCCTGAAATTCGCTGATTTGGAGTATAATTCTAACAGTGTAATTCGTGATTAATTAATAGTTCTCGGTTATTTTCATAAATATTTCGCTAATATTTTATTAAATTTTATTCAGGATGACTGGAATCTTTGAGTGTTATGAATGCCACGAAGAGTTCGACAACGAAAGCTTGCCGACTTTTCCCAACTTGGACAGTCTCGCGATGCACATCTGGAAGCTGCACTACAATGGAAATGAATTTCAGCACGCATGCGATCAATGCATGACCGGGTTCATCACAGAAGAGCGTCTATTTGACCATCTGCGAAGTTGCAAAAGTCAGCCGCCTGCGGTCCATGTATGGTTTTGAATGTATAATCTTATTAAAATTATGCATGATAGGATCGGTTTGTTACTTAGGAAAATTGAGTTTGAGAATTAAGAGTTTAATTGTCTCAAGATTTCTAAACATTTTTCTGCTGAACGGCGACTTTTGAAACATGAGTAATTATTTTTCCAATATTTTCCTTTTTCGATGTTTACAGAAATTTTGTCTGTTTTACAGGTAAGCGTTTTGAAAATTATGACCAAATTATAATTTAAAAATGGAATTAACGAAATAAATTCTAAAGCTCATTGTTTTTTCAATTTATGTTCATTTTTTAACTTCAGGAGAAGTACGAGAAGAAGCTGCAAGTGTACAAAATTCTCAATCGAAGTCTGATCTGGATGATGGAAAAGCGCAAAGGCGAGAATAAAGCTCGCGCTGTTCAAACGGAAAAGTGCTCAACCAGTTTTGGTGATGGGCTCAACACAAGTACTGGATCATTCTCCGTGGGTTTGAATGGAAGTGATTTCGAAGTCCTAGATAGCGGGTATGCGCCAAGCGGAACGGAAAATGGATCGTCTCAGGTAACCATTTTTAACTTTGATTTGAGGTTTGGTTTTTGAATACACTTGACAGGTGTTCAATATTCCCCTCAACTCAAGCTACTATTCTTCACAAAATTTTCTTTGCTAAAATTCTAGGATTCAAACTCTGTGACTCAAATAATCCGCAGACCTACTAGGCAGTCTTTCGCCGCGGCTGGAAAATCAAGAGCAGTAGTTCAGGTGCCGTAAAGTATCGAACAATTTATTCAATAAAAATATTTGTCTATACTTATTCCTTTCATCTAATTTGACAAGTTAGGCTGCGCCGAAATTGAATAGGTCATCCTCTTGCGAACTATGATGACCTCCGTGCTGCTTATCTTGCCAGACCAGGATCCAGCAATCCATAAAGCGTTTATTTGCCCCGAAATAACAACATTTTTTCAGGATCCGAGAATTGCCTCCAGACGTAGCAGTACCGTACCAAACGCAAGCACTAACGGTCGAGATCGTAGTATCGAAGATATTCAGGCAGATCGGTATATAATTGAATTTACCTTACTACCTTAAATCAAGTTTAATCAATATTTTATTTTTAGAGAACAGTCGCTCAGCGCACTTTACCGAAAAGCCGAAGATCGCATCGGCAAGACGTAACATTTTTAGTGAATTATATTGTATTCTAGCAGAAAAAGTTTTAGGAAAGTTCAAAGTCCGAAAAAATCAAAGGAGAAACGACCAACCGGTGCTCTGACTTCGACTACGCCAGAAGGCTCTCCGTTAAAGGAAGAGGGGTCTCAAATGGCATCTGGGCAAATGTCTGAACCAAATGGACCGACTGCCAAGGAACTTTCAGCTTTCCTTGAAGATGTGCACCGAGGAAATTTTCCGACCACAATTGGTATAAATGCCGTAAGCGAAAGAACAGTGGTAAATTTTTAATTTAATGTATCGATTAGGTTTTAGGGCCAGAATTTTAATATAAATAATTCAAAGCTATTTGCTTAGGATGCAAACAAATCTCTAAAAAAAGTATGTTGTATATTTTGATTGATTTCTCTGATTTGAGCAAAGGCAACAAAATTTTAATCAAAGGATTTATTGACATTAGGGAAAAGACATTTCGGCTTTAAAAAATTTATTTTGTCTACGCTATAAATTGTTGTTAAACCAAAATAGGAAAATCGTCAGTTTCGATTTTAAGTTTCCACCAAAATTTTGATTATGGGATATCATTTATAAGACTGAACCACTTAGTTCCCATTTTTTATTTATTTCATAAACGCGAAACCCGCCAAAATATACCGAACTTGACTAGAGCTCTGTTTGCTAACTCAATAATATTATTGCAACCCTATTCCACATTTTATCTCACATCTGAGTCATATTCAATAGCATTCTTATACATATTGCACTTTACCATTTGGGTTTAATTTTACATCCACACAGATTCTTTTGTACCTAAACAAACAATAATTACCCTGTGTTCAAAAATGCTGTCCCTTTTTATTTTACTATTTTTTATATAAATAATCATAACCTATAATGTGTTGGTAGTAATTTAGATTGGAAGATTTCTTTTTTAAATAACTTTTTTGAATTTGCGCATTAGATATAAGTGTTTATACTCATTTTGTAGCTAAGACTTTGCCATTTTGTTTAAAAAAAGGTCAGCCCGATCGGCATACAAAAAAGTGGAAAACGGCCTTGCCAAAGATGGAAGAAATTTTTCCAAAATCCGAGCTCTGCAAAATTGCACATTTTTCAGGTTTTTGGCCGTTTTTGAAGGCCGTTAGTGCCAATTTTTTGCACCTGGGGGTTTTCAGGTATGCTGGTTCCGAATCTGAGGTCAGTTTTTAGCTCGAGATTCAAATTTGGCGTTTGGCCCTCCCCCCTATGGTCCAAAAGTGACCAAAAAATCAAATTTTTTCGGATTTTCGGCAAAATGTGTTTTTTAGGGGTTTCCGGATGCGCTGATCACGAATTTTGGAAAAATTTCTTCCATCTTTGGCAAGGGCAAATTCAAAAAAGTTATTTAAAAAAGAAATCTTCCAATCTAAATTGAACACCCTGTATATCAAATGAAAGCAGACAGAATGAGCAAAAAACGATACTAACACGTTATAGGTTATGGTTAGTTATATAAAAATTAGTAATTAGTAAAATAAAATAGGACAGCACTTTTTGAACACAGGGTAAATTTACTGTCGTATTATTTATTGTCTTTAATTTTACTTCAAATTTAGGCTCCGTTCAACCGTTACGTTGGCACAGCGCATTACCCCAAAGGTGTAAACAATAATCAATGTGCGAGCAATGACAACTCAGTGCTCTCTACAGACATCATTGATGAGGCTCTGGACCAAGCGCTTGAGGTTAGAATCGTCTCAAACAAAGCTGCAGCACCAGCTCCAGTGCAGGCGCCCGTTCAAATTCAGGCAGCCACTGTGTCTGATTCAGACGATGACATTGAATGCGTGGGTTATCAGCCAGGGATTAATGTGAGCTTTTACGTTGAAAATAGACCAAGAAAATTAATATTTAGTCTATAGAGTTATTGTACTGTTCAAAATTCAAGCGATTTTTTATATTTTTATTTCAGCCCGCGATCTTATATCAAGTGAAAATGGAGCCGGGTGATCTCGACGAGAACAGCACTGCACCTCCTCCAGCTATCGCGCCAGCTCAGCAGCAGAATTTGCTGAATCTTGCCGAGCCATCTCCCGGAAGTCCCGCACCATCGTCTGCCCTCGGTGAGTTGCAAATCGACGAAAACGAGAATGCCAGTGAAAGTGATGCTTCCAGTCGACACCTGAACAATAATTCTGTGTATGAGTCGAGAAAGGTATGCAGTTTTGTGATTTTTCTTTAGTAAATTTACAAATTTCAGTGGAAAAAAGCAAACGAAACATGGCAAGCAAGTACCGCCTTAACCGATGTTCAAGCCCATATCGTAACTTTTGTTTTTAATTTTGTTCTCCTTTGTAAACCTATGAATTTAGGAAAGAGACACGGGAGAAAATTGGTCCCATGCGTCGGCGGAGATTAACAAACTTTTGTCGCAGTCACTCACAAATTCGCCGCGTAAGGCAAAGAAAAAGCCGAGGAATGACACGCCGCCTTCATCTTCCAAAAAGCGAGTTGTATTTGGAGGTAAACAACTAACTTTAATTAACTTGAATAAATACCTATTGGGATATTGATGTCCAAATTTTCGATTTGTGCCAAACGCAAATTGTTACAAAACAGCAATTACTTTGAATAACTGTCAATATTACTTTATTGTCTGTCACAAAGCGCCTTCGATTTTAAATTAATGATTTCAAATCGAGGGCGGTTTCCGATTCACAGACAATAGCAAAAAGTATTATTTTAATTACTTATAATGGTATTTTCATTGCCATCGGTATCTTTATTCCCTCTGTTTCAATGTTTTCCTCGTTGTGTATCATTTTAATTAAACGGGCTAATTAATTAATTAATTTAAAAATGCTTAATTCCTCTAAAAGAAGTATCGAATAGTCATTTTGAAATTAATAAAGAGTATTCTTAGATGAAAAATCATCATTAGAACCCGCATTTTTAATCTTGTCAAAAAGTGAAGAAAAAAGCTATTTAGTTCTTTATTAAGTTTCAGTAATTCTTACCATTTTACAGAGCGATCTCGTGAAAGTGCGAAGAAGAGCGACGCGCGACGAAATTCGTCATCCTCACCAGAAAAGAAGAGGAAAAATTGAATCAATGCACAAAGTGATGAATATTATTAGAAGTTTATAATTTGATCCATATTCCGCATTTTATGGGTATTGAGTGTTTATTATTAATGTCCAAATTTTTGATTTGCAATATTTGACTTCTGAAATAAACTGGAAATTTTGTATACGAATAAATTGATGATTAATCACTTTGATTTTTAAAGGAAAAGTTTATTGAAACAACGTTCATCATTAGTGATATAGGTAGTGTTCTTTCTCATTTATTCGTCGGTCCTCCCAGGTATATTAGTACCTCTGAAAGGACATAACACCCTTTTCCTCTTTAATTGACTTTCACATAAAATAATCACATTTTATCAATAAATCATTTTATTTTATTGCCAATTTTCTGATAAAAATAAACTAAGCTTTCCCATTAAATGACACCGTTTCTATTTCAAAGCGACTTCCGTTATCAGTTTCTCCTTTGTAATTTACTCTCAGAAAAAAGAGACCTTTGCAAAAGTGTTCGACTCGAAAGTTTTAATTAATCGGATTTGCTAAAAAGGCGAAGCACACTTTTGGGCGCACCCCCTCAATTACATTACTGTTTTCATTTCACTTTCTCGTAATGTTTTACGCAAACAAATTTTCTTTGCGCAATAAAATGTTTTGTTAAAAATAAATTTGGAAAGTGTTGAGCTTATCAACAATTGTTCTGTAAATGCAAAACTTTCTCATTTTTCGGCGCGAAGTAAAAAATTAATTTGATTGAAAATTTCATTTTGCCAGTTATTTTTCTGTTACTTATCCCCTTGGAGTAAATCTTGAGTTTTTTTCTTTCTTTCTATTCCATGTCTCAATTTTTCTTCTCTCTCTCTCAAGCCAAGGGATCAATGAAGCACATTGAGTGAGCCACTATGCATGAGACTTCCGCCTTACACTTTTCTATTTGTTATTGCGCAGTTATGTGCTTTAGAAAGGAAATCCAATAATATGCGCGAAGAAGTACATTACTCTCCTTGAAATGTTGCAATATTGGCCGAGAAAAGAGCTATCGTTAAAAGAGAGTATACATGAATAAACCGATAAAGAAGTAATCCTTTTAAGTAACAGATAAAATTAAGGAATTTTCCATGTGATTATTGGGTTAAGTGATTATTCCGTGGAAAAGCTCTTCTAAGAAAAGAACATTTAGGTGTTTGTTCTCTGTTCGCTTAGGTTGCAATGAAGCTAGCAAATTTTTGCTCAGCTCAAAATGCTTTCCGTACCAAACAGCTAAAAAGTATTTTTAACCGTAAAATACTTTCTTTGCGACCGATACCAAATTTGAACTGATTTTTGCGAAAATTATGACTTCGTTCGAAAAATTTTAGTCTGGAAATTTTTTGGTCTTGGGCCTGTGATCTCGATATAGTCTGTGCTCATAGGTGTGAATTCTTGCAAAATCAGAAATGTTTTTTACTTACTTTTCTGTCACATTGCTTTTTAGCCATAAACGGAACATTTCGAGGAAAACAATGCACCGAATCAATGCACAATGGAAACAACCGCAGCGCCACACAATAAACAATACCAAAAAAGGACTCATGCGCGCTTTCATTTTGCTTCATCATGAGTTTCTCCATCGCCGTATGGGAACATGGATCAGCGCCTTTTATGATTTGTTGTGTCGGGAGTGTTTCCGGAAACGATTTTATTTGTCAACACGATTTTTGGCCACAAAATGCATTTCTTTGTCACTCCATCCTCACGGAATGTCCATAAATAGGCCAAAAAAGTCTCAAAATCACGGGATGTCTTAAAATAGACATAAACGGCGACAAAAAGGAAATTTGAATGGCAATATCGCAACTATTGGAATTACATTTGAGTGACATCGGTCTTCGAAATGATACTTATAACAGTTATTTTTCCAAAAAGCGAACCATTTTCCGAAAAATTTTGAGAATTTTTAAGCAAAGTTGATTTTTTTCAAATTTCTAGAGGAATTTAGAAACAATACATAATGTCGTATTATAATTTTTTAGTCAAAATTTCCACATTGAAAATTCTGAAAAATGTTTCATAGTCGAAAAATGCTGCTGGGAAAATCGAACACAAATTTATAAATGGGAGCAAAACGGGTTGGCTTACCAAGCCAGGTATCCCAAGCCATGCCAGGAAATGTTTTATGGACGAGTGCAAAAATTTGGCCAAAAATGTAAAAATATATTTAAATAGGTTTTCGCTTTTCAAATTTCACTTTTAACTGTTATGGTGCTCTCTCTGATGAACTCTCCGATATCAGAGTGGATTTGCTTGAAAATTCGGATTAATCGCAGAGACCATTAACAGATTTATTTCCCTCATTGATCGGATCAAATCCGGCGCTATCTCGCTCACTTTCACAAACATGTGTCCGCATTTTACGTTATTTTATGTATACAATATAAATAGAAAGTGAAAGGTGAAATTGAGTCTCACGTATGTATAATGACAGCCATTCGTATGATATGATCAGTTATTTCATTCGCTGTGAAGTTCATTATTTGCCAATACCGCAAACTGCCTAACATAAGCCTCTAGGGGCAAGTCGTTAAGTTTGCCCATCTATTTTATCGTCCCTTGATGTGTTGTGTTGACTAATTTAACTGTCGTCGGTGAAATCGGAAGCTTCCGTATAAAGTAGCAAAATACAAAGTGCTCGCCAAAAATGTATTTTTGGCCAACTTTTTCACCACTTTTGTGAAAAAAGTAGTATGAAATTCTGAATCGGAAATTCTGAACCGAATTACGTAAACAACTCTACTCTATGCACGGTTGCCTAAGAAGAGTGTAAAAATTTTGATCAAAAATGACCTGGATCCAGAATAGAGTTTTAGAGCGGTTCACCACTATTTGTGGTTTTGATCCACATAATTTGTGTTTGCAGTTTTGTTTTTTCAGCGTATTTTATGCTTTACGTGTGTTTTCGCGTAGTTCGTGCAGAGTTTATTTCTTATTTTCTTTGTACTCTAAAATTTTTATGACTCTGAGTCTGTGTCGATCAAGAATCATATATCATTTTGGACAAACATTTACTTCTTTTGTTGAACTTCTTTCGATCGAATTCAATTTCCTTTCAAAATGTTTTAGTTTTTGAAACATTTTTGTCTGAGTATTCAGATTTTAGATTAATTTGGGTCTCACATGTCCCAGCTTCCGAGATTTAACACGCCTACGTATCATTTAGTTATGGGCCGGGTGAAGGAATTGACTTGGGGGAAGGATATACATTCATCATAAATATTGCATAAATTGACTTTTCTGGAAAATTTTGGCGGGGCAAATAATTGGAAGGGTTGGTCGAAATTGGGCTTTTTCGGGCACTAAAGCCTAAGGAAAAGGATTAATTATTATCTCTAAATTCTTACGATATCCATATTTATACATATACTATATCTATATTTATACATATCCGTGATACTTCTCCATCCCAAAATTGATCCCCAAGTGATTTTGCTCCCGCCTAACTCCAGTCATTTTCTACTCTCAGTTCCCGGAAGTTCCTCTCAAGTCCTAATTTTTTACCGTGTACAAGTTCAAACTATAGGCCAAAACTCACCGGCTGTGTGTTTAATTGCTACAACACATTCCTTTGTTTACAGTTATTTTTCGCGCTCTTCAAAACTTCGTCTCTTTACAATGTCTGAAAAGAAATTGCTAATCTTTGAGTGCTTAATCAAGGACCTGTACTTCAATCTTAAACCATTATTTCATTCGCCTTTGACCGTATTTTTTGACTTGCAATTATGTGCGCGAAATGTAACTTCTTCCTCGAGAAGAATGCAGTTCGGAAAAGTTTTGAAAATTGGCACTCTCATTAACTGAAAATTTGTCTTACAAAAATTTGATAATTTTTTGTGCTTTGTTATGATATTTTATATTTTACAAAAATGTGAACGAATTTTGATGAATTTTTCGTAGACACATTTTTGCATTTGCAATTTTTGCTATATTTGACTTAGAAAACAATTGATTAATGATTCAATACAAATTTTTCTAACAAATTATGAAAGAATTTTTGCGCTCTCTTTTTGGCCTTTGCCGACGTTTTGTATCAAAATTTGTCGAAAACATTAAACGTTACGTTCTAAAAATTTGTCTGCTTCAGTGGTCTCTCTCTAACTCATATTGTATATCAATTTAAATCATTCCTCTTTACTCTTAAGGTTAAAATCAGTTTTGATTAAAAAGACACTTTTGACCCAAACTTCTCGATTTTGTCCGATTTTTTCCGCTAAGCCCCTTCCCAAAGGTTTTGACACAAAATTTTAACTCAGCCAAAATCAAATAAAAATCATCAAAGAAAGTATCTTTCAATGTACGGGGGAGTAAAATCCTAGCCCGAAAAATGGATTAGGGCAATTGGCCGCCGCACCAAAGTCAATGCCAAACCCTTCCGAGAGCGGCCTTGAATAATGGCCCCACACAATCAATGCTTCCGAAGTGCAAATAACGGATTGAAAATCTCCACCCAAACATTTTAATACAATAAAAAGGCGTGCGCGTTCCATTAGAATGAATAAGGCCCCGTTTTGTTTACTTTTACTTACTTCCGAGCCGGGAATATTCTATGTAACGCCTCTATCGGGATTTGCGAGGCATTTGTACTTTGGATCGGGAAATTTTTTGTATGTGTTTAAGGATTTTATTTTAAAAGTGTAATATTATTAAGATATTTATTAAGAAACTTTTAAAAATGAGGTCACATTTTCAGTTGAATTTAGAGAGTACTCTCAGAAATGCCGTCAGCGTCTTAAAATTTGATTCTTTAAGGGGGTCATGGGTGAAGGAGCGTCTATTTGACCAGACCTACTTAATAAATAGTACTTTGACCTTATCTGTTCTCCCCCTAAGCAGCAAAAGCGGCAAAAACCACCAAAATATTAGCTGACGTCATTTCTCTATCAGCATAGTTAACCAAAATATCGATTTTTATACTCCCAGTATACCGTTTTTTTCTGATTAAGCTCCGGGGGCTTAATTATTTCAATACCCCTCTAGGGCTCAATTATAAGGGGGCTTAATTAGAGAAAATACGGTAGGTTTGACAAAATTTGTGCTTTGATATCATGTAGCGTAATTTTTTATTTCACATTTGCAATTTTTTAATCTTAGGCAAGCCAAGCGCTGTAAATAAAATTTGTTTAGAAACCCTAAAAAATAGTTTTCATGCGAAAATTTTTACTGTGCATTGTATCGGTTGCATTTTTATCGAATAACGGCACCCTTATCAGCGTCTTTATTTCAGAGCCGCCGTAAATTATTTTCCTCAATTAGATTATAATTTTATGCGAATGTTCCTTTTCTGCCAATAAATCAATTTCGGGAACTATAACTGAGTAGCGTGCACTTTAGTTAATTTATACTTAACTGTTACACTTCGCTATAATTTTGATGAAAAATTGTAAGAAAATTCTCTGACTTCATTTAAATTTTAGGTCGAAAATAATGACAAAAAAACAAGGCTCAGACTCCTATACAGAAAAAGACGCTGGAAGGTTCAAAGAATTTCTTTTTTTTAATATGCTAGATGGTGGAAAATTCTAGAAATGGCCTTTGAATATTGACCTTTAATACACTTTAACAACGGAATACGGGCCGTGCGCACACCAACTGGGTGGGCAGGATACAAAGCCATACTACAAAATTACCCCGTAGTTGATTACCCAAGTTTTCGTTTTTACCTTTGCTATCTACCAATTTCTGACCATTATTTTATCAAGCGTTTTTACAACATTTCTACTTCTGACTTCAGCCATTTATCTAAAAATTCTCTTTAACGCCAGTGAATTTATTTTAAATTTTTCGAGAAAATGGCTCACGAATTAGCTATGATGATGATTATATGCTAGGTTCGATTAGCGCTAAATCCAATTTAATTTCCAATTTTAGACTTAAGCCTGATGCTCTGAGCTATTAAAGCCTGTGGTTGCTTTAGGAACGGCCACACGAATGGATGGGCTGCCAGAGAGAGGACTTGTGGAAATAAAACTGCTCAAAGATTAATCAGGCACCGATTTTAACAGCGCCGATTTATTGAAAATTGGTTTTATGAAACACAAATAAATGCAAGGAAAAACACAGTGAATCCTTTTATGTTCCTCGTAAATGTTAGTATTGAAAACAAATTGGCTTAAATCTTGATTCTCCTATCAAAAGATCCTTGTTTATAACCATACATTTTCGCCATAATCTCATGGGTTTATTTTCTGAAAATATTTTTCAATCTTCGGTCCAGGGAAATAGTTCATCTTTGACAAACACATCCCGTAAACCCCAATAGGGTCAAACTATTGAACTTATCTCAAAGAGTGAGTTAGATTAGAGGGTTTAATGTCGCAAAAAGTATCCAAACAGTATCAAGAGATGGCGCCTAGTTATGGGAGTGTAGTAAAGTGCAACTTTGCAACTTTAATCTTGTAAGCTAAGTTAGTCCAAACGTTTAGTTGAATGCTGTTTTCGTGAAAAAACAAATGACGAGTATTTTTAATTTTTGTTTTTGTAATGAATATGTAAATTGTTTCCTGAAATAAGTCTTATGTGGTAAATTCGATTAAAACTTGTCGAAATCCATACGATTCGCCTTGATCATTTGCTTACGTCAGTGGCTTGGAGATTTCCACTACAGACACACCTTACTAGTAAACCAGGGACTATCTAGACCTCTCTACTACAGACCTGTAGATCTCCAGGTACTGGCTCTATAGTAGGTAACTCTCCATTTCTGTCGACTGCCGAACTGAAAATCGATTTCAAATCAATCCCAGACTGAAATCGAAGCTTTGCTTTATCTCATAAATTTTATCTGTATTTATTTCTCGCTCTTCCTAGACATAGTATTTTTTATTTTTTTCCCGAATGAAGAATCAGCTAATAATATTTATTTAGAATTATCAAGCTAATTTAAATTATCGATCGGAATTGAAATCATGTTCTTGAATCCTTCTACTTGATTAAAATAATTTTGTCGAACTTAGCAACGGAGGAGTTCCAGTGGTCCAACTTCAATTTTAGTCCCATTTAGGTATTTTGAAGACAATACAGTGCCTTTGTTGGGAATGTATATCAGTCGTCTGCGATATTAAATTCTCTAATTTTGATTCACTTATTTACCATCCCGTTTCATAAGATCCTGCTTGCAACAATCAACTGATCGTGCACTATGGATAATAAAGACAAACATGACGGAGGTTGGTTATATTTTTAACTTTAAAAAGTAATTTCGAAAAGCAATCAAATTTAAGGTTTTCGGATTTTTGAAGATTTTTTGGAAAAAGTTAGAATAATTTTTCGAATTTTTCTAGAAAAGTAGACTAAAACTATAACCAAAAAAATACTGTATTTCAAAAAATAGTATTTCAAGGACTATTCTGGACTGCAAAAAAAGTATTGCAAAAAATTCACCCAAAAAATTCCTATTTTCTACTTTTCCATGCAAATTCCTATGAAAAGCGTAAATTGTCACCTTCAATCAATTAGAAAAGTGCAGATATAATTATTATTTTCAATGTTATTACGTGAGTAACCAGACTGAAAATAATAATAATTACTTGGAAGGTCCAGACGCAGGAGAGCATAAAAGCATAAAATGTCGGGATTAAGCTTAAGTCCGCCCGCGAATGTAATTAATTTCGCCAGCATGGACCAACTTTTGAATTAAAATAACAAACTTTACTCTTCTCGCTTCAAATCCATAGAATCAATTAAACACTCTTAGGTTTGTAAATTCGTCTGAAAGTTTTCATTCGTTTATGTTTGTGCGATTTTTACTTAAACTTGATGACTTAAATATTACACCGCGAAAGGTGCTGTCTGCGGAAAAATTTGGAGTCGATTATAACCTTTTTGATAATTTCCTTCGTCATTGAACTTTTCTCTTAAAATTTTAAGAAATAAAACAAATTTTAGAAGAATTTGCTAAACTGGAAAAATTTAATAACAGTAAAATAGAAGCATGAAAACCTGAAAAACGATTATTTTGGCCTTGAATTTTCAAAAGTTTTAAGCATAAATTTTGCTTCGTTTTGTTTTTAAGCCGAGATTATAAGATTTTAGAATACTGATCTGAAATTTATAACTTTGGTGAAGTACAGAATTTTCAGGATGGACCAACGGTTTGGATGGACAATCCAAGCCTCCTTCCCAGCAAAATGGCTTCAATGTGACAATTATAAACGGGAAAGTGCATCCGATACAGCCGACCACAGCAATTATCATACCTGACGCATCCATTAACAATGTCAACCCTAATGCCGTCGGGTAAATCAATTTTTAAATTCATTGAAATCTTCATACAATTAAATTAAATTTTTAATCTGTGCATGAAAAATTGAAAAATCTTAGACAAATTTGCGAATAATACACTAATTAAAATTTTACATTTCCGCTCATTTTACGTGTATTAAATTTCAGGACACCGAAAAGCAAAGTAGTACCTATCTTAATGTCCACAATGCCGCTCAATTGGTTCCCGGAATCCGAATACATGGAAAAGGTAAAAAAGCACACCGCCGATTGCATATATCCCGGAGCCAAGTCCAATGTGGGCAGCAACCAACACGAGTCCAATAAAGGGTTTTTGATCCAGACCATTGTGCCTTTTATGCTGGCCGGATGCGGCATGGTGGCAGCTGGGTTGCTTCTGGACAGGGCCAGCGATTGGGTCTTTTTGAGCGAAGTGCCGGAAGCGTTGATCCTGGTCCCAGCCCTATTGGGCCTGAAGGGGAACTTGGAAATGACTCTCGCGTCCAGACTTTCGACAATGGTAAGAAATTCAGAAAAAAAATGAAAAATTTCTGGATTTTCCAATTTAAAGTACATTATTTCAGGCAAATCTCGGTCTGATGGACGAAAGAAAGCAACAATTAGCCGTTCTCTTCAGCAATGTTTCATTAATTCAAGCTCAAGCAATTGTGGTTTCGTTGATCGCTGCGTCAATAGCAATCATTTCTGGGAGCCATGTGAGTAATATATTTACAGTTATCCTTTAATAGGAACTCAAATTAATAATAGTAGCGTCAAGAGCATTTTTAGCTATATGACCATTAGTATCTAAGCAAATTTTCAATTTTAGTACGATCCTCCAATAATGCTGTGTCTTATGCTTTCGGCCGCCTTAACAGCTTCCGTAGCCTCATTTGTGTTGGCTTCTTTGATGGTATTCATTGCAGTTATGGCCAGAAAGAAGGGTATAAATCCAGGTAAGTATTGAGATCTGATGTTTAAACAGTGATGATTGATCGCTTAATTTATGGTTTAACTTATTATATTTAACGTCCTTTTCAGATAATATCGCTACTCCGGTCGCTGGTGCTACGGGTGACGTCACTACTCTCACATTTTTGGTAGGAGTTATTTTACTGTCTCAAACATTTTTATCTTTTGGATTCTGGTCTCATGGAATGCATAAAAAGATCAGTATTTTACTTATGGCTAAAACGAAACAAAACAAAACATTGTATTTGAATGGCAACTTTTTCGAATTTCCGAGCTAATCTTGGGTCGAATGATTTATGGACTAGCAAAACGATTTCTCTGAGATTGCCCTGTAGCTACAACTCACTCGAAAATTCGATTCAGCAAGTGAATTTAATTTTTAGATTCTGTTTGGCACTTTCTTCTACAAACACAAAGACTCAATGGTTGTCTTCAACGCGTTCCTTCTCGGGGCGCTGGTGCTGTCAACTTTATGGTGGATGTGGGTCGCCTCAAGGCAATATGTCACTTTGCAAGTGCTCAAATTTGGGTGGTTCGCAGTGCTCTTGGCCATGTGTATTAGCAGGTTAGCCATTTAAATGGTGGTTAGGTTTAGATTAGGGAAAAGTGAAACTTTATTCAAACTTTGTTACAGAAGATAATGTAATCATTGAATTGTAAAATAATCACGGGTGCTGACAGTTAAAATCTTGTACTTTCAGCGGTGGCGGCTATGTAATGAAGCATTCCGTGGACCAGTTCTCGAACATTGCCTTATTCCAACCGGTAATCAATGGCGTTGGAGGCAATTTGGTGGCAGTGCAGGCCAGCAAGATTTCCACTTACTTTCATCAATTTGGCAAAATGGGAGTGTTGCCGGCCAATCGACTCGTCACTTACTTGAATCCCCTGAGGACATTTACATGTAAAGGTACTATTTGATTTTGTGTTGTTGTGCAAAATGAGACATTTTTGTCAAGCTATGAAATTTATTTCTCCAAATTTAGAGGAAGAATCGGTTCACGCATGGATTTTGCTGGGAATGGCGCTCCCGGGTCACATGCTATTTGGCGCACTGATTTTCTTGATACAGTCACATGCGATACGGTTCAATTTTATGTTCTTCTCTTTCTATATCATTGCCGCACTAATTCAGGTAAAAATAAGCAAAAATTATCTTTATGAATCCAGTTCCAAGCCTTTCGAAGGAATTGATCCCTATACTTCCCCAATATTCAAATTTTTGGTTGTATTATCTCAAAAACGTTTAGTTTCAGCTTTCCAATTTTCAAAACTTCGATTTTTTTGTCTCTTTACTCTTGAATTTTCGTCAAAACTCAAGAGTAAAGAGACAAAAAATTGAAACTCGAGAATCTTGAATCGAGATGCGGCATGTAATATACCGACCGATAGTCAAGAGCCTTAGCTTTAATTTAAGCCATTACACATATTTCTAGAATATTCCAGAAAAAATTATGACCTAATTACATCCTCTATCCAAGAAGTAAAGAATGCTGTTGTTCAAAGGAATTTATCCATGACCAAAAAAATTATCGACGTTTTAGGACATTCGGGATACAAAGAACAATCTTTAAGATGTTTAAGCCTTTCTAAAAATAACCGCTTTTCAGGTGGCAATTCTCCTGTACATATGTCAATGGCTATCCCGTCTCATTTGGTTATTCAAGTGCAATCCTGACAACAACTCGATTCCGTTGCTGACCTCTCTGGGTGACCTTTTGGGCACTCTGCTGCTGGCAGCCGCTTTCATTTTCTATCATTGGTTTGGAGGCGCTCCACTCGATGTGGAACCTGCATCTGAACTTTTAAATACCACCATATCGAGTACATTGTCTAACAAAGCTGTAGCTAGTCTTTTTGTGAATGGCACGGGGCATTCAGATCAATAATGTGATTTGAGGATACATGAGTTAAAGGGTATTTTCCCGCGAATGTGAAAAGTAATTGGGAATTTCATGTGTAGCAATTATAGAATATTAGAATTGCACAATAATCTTTGATACCTTTTGAAAATCCACGTTTGGCTTTTATTCCCGGAATTTAGCTTCTATCTAGAGATCCCAGGATATCTTTTCCACCAACATTATACGTCATGCCCCGATTGTCACGAATTGTCTTCATAAACCAAAGCAAACCTTCATTTTAAATAGTCGCAATATAGAACCAAAACTTTTCTTGCAATATATTACCATTCTAGTATTTCACTTTAATATTGTTTGTATTTTATTTTATATTATATTATGTTAAAACCTCGTTCATTTTTTATACATTTTATGTGATTTTTGATGTTCTGCTTTACTTCTAATTGGTTTCTATACAAATCCGTGTGAATTAAATTAGTCTTAGACGGGATTTCTTTTGTCAAATTGCCTTTGTTTCTCTAAACAAAATTGTTTTGTACCGTTAGTGCTTTGTTCATTTTTGACATTTCCTACAAATTTTTAATTAATAATTTGTTGAATTTTTATGAAGTACTGTATCAAAAATTTATTTAGCCCTCTAATTGGATTCCCGCCAAAAACTCAATTCGAATCCCTGAAAATTATAAACATGCAAAAGTCTAATATGTCGGAAATTATAGAATTTCTCTTTTGAAGAAATACTTATTTCAGGAAAATTTTAGCAATAATTAGACAAATTTTTGGTTAAGAAATCTAATAAGGGAACAATGAAACCGACTTTCAATTTATAATGTTATTCGGCATTCAATAAAATGTGATGACTTGAAATCTAAGTTAATTATCTTTTTCTCTTTAATGTTTCTGTGGCTTGAGCAATATGTTTATATCAACATATTTGTTGATAATAAATGTGGTTCACTTGTGCCTTTGACGTTTTAAATTTGTAAACATCATTAACATACGGAATATCCAGGAAATAGATAATGTTTCGTGAGGATTTCGCTGTAATCAGCCGGTCATGTGTTTTCTCTGGCAAATCTCGGTCATTTTTGATTCGAAGAGGGAATATTACCTGGGATGTTTCTTATATCTCAACACGTCTCTCAATATGTTCAACAGTGGCATGTAATCACATAAGTTGCATATGTATGAGCCATATAGATATTATTTGTCCATCTGAATATGCATGGATAGAATGGGCGTTTAAATTTTGTTCCATGTGGATGTCGACTAGCTAAGAACGAAAATTTAAAAATTAGTCTCCGGCGATCTGGAAAAATGGCCATTTTTTGCCAAAAAGTGGCATTTTTGTCAAAAATTGTCATTTTTGAACCAAAGCATCTGCGTGGCTAATTTTTTGCACCCGGGGATTTTCGATGGTGTCGAATCCGGGGTCAGAAACATAGTCCGCGGTATCCCGTGGTACGAAATAAAATTTTTTTGAAAAAATTATCTATAGAAGGGGCGTAGCCGCTGTGGCGCTCCCCTAGTAAATTACTAATTGAGGGATAATAGGGATAGAAGAGAGAGAAAGTAAATTGTAAAATAGAAAATAATTAATTAAATAATATTTGTTAAAATAAATCACTTTCTTTTTTCTCTATTATTTAGTTAACTTTTACTTTAAAACTGCGTATAAAATACGCTTCTACTATTGAAATGTGACTTGAATGCGGATGAGAACAGAAATACATTCATCATAGAATTTGCTTTTTCGATTTCCTTCCAAGACTTTTGACATTCAAATTAGTGTTTGGATTCCATAGGAGCCCGTGCGGCTTCGCCGCACGGCGGCACCCGTGCACATCCGCAGCCCTCACTGCGGAACCCGTACACCTCGCTCCTTTATCTTGTTTGCGGACTAAAAGACGCTGGTGTGGGGGAGCGGCAGAGAAAGAAAGAAACACTCTCACCCTTCGCTGAGAAGAAGGGAAAATCTGAAAGAAGAAGGGCAGAGCCAGACGGCAGGAAAACGACGAAATAGTGTCCATTTTTTGAAACTTTGATGAGTCATAACTCTCGATAGAAGCCCGTGTTGGGGCTAAATCCGGTACCAATCGTCTTCTCTCGTCGAGACGAAGCGATTGACGTATCACACGCCCAAATCCGAGTGGGGCGTCCTACCTATTTTATTGGGGGGGGGACACTTCGAAAAGCGAAGTGTAAAGGTAAAGTTCAAAAGATACGAAAATTTTTTTAATTTAACCCTTCATTGCCGAGTGTATCCGTTCGGATACGTTTTTGATTTGCTAAAGACTTCACAAAAAGAAAGAAACGAATGAGTGTTCATTATTCATACAAAGAGTGTGTCTGTAAATAGATCACACAGAAAAGAGAAATAAGCAATGGCAGACAACATGATTTTGATAATGACAGCTCACCAAAAGGAAAGCTAATGGTAATGCAGACATTCTGCCTTTTGTCTATGTCTCCGGCAATGAAGGGTTAAAGTTTTAAGTTTCTTAAGTTAATCTCTCCTCGTCTCTCAATACGCTGAACGGGCGTATGCTGAACTGCAGTATTATCTGTATCTGAAAAGCTTTCCTCGCTAATTGTTTTTTTGTTTATTTTTTTCTAATTTTGTTATTCCCGCCCCTGTTTATGACTTTTTGTGGCTAGCGGGCGTGCAATTAGCGAGGAAAGCTTTTCCGATACAGATAATAAAGGACATGAGAGTTTTTTAGAGAAAATGCAGGGAGTCTAATTATGGGAATACGGTAGAATGAAGCAATATGCAAAATGGAAAGCTTTCCGTTTGGCCACTAGTATGCACTGCGTATATCTCTTTTGCTTTTCCTACATTCTTGCACGGTGCAAGGATATAGGAAAAGCAAAAGAGATATGCGCAAAAGAGGATAGATGCAAGTTTCACATATCCGCTTTCTATAGGCCCCTCGTCCTATCGCTGTCCAATCTTGTCAGTTGCTGTTTTGGGCCCTTCTCTGTTGTACGCCCGTAGGCGGATGGCCCACCCTAGCCTTGTTCACATCGCTACCAATAAAGCATCGCGCAAAATTAAAAACTTTCCGCTGGGCCACTAGTATGCGCTGCATATATCTCTTGTGCTTTTCCTATATTTTTACAGTAGTAAGCTACTAATTTATTGTCTTATTTTACTTTTATTTTATCTATAAAACTAGCCGAGCAGAGCTCGGCTAGCTGTCGGGAGTCTATATTCGTGGTTTAGATTGAATTCGTTGGTCAATAAATTTTAATTGGGTGAATATGAATAACAGTTTTGGTATTCGCTACGCGAAAAGAACTCGGCCTGCGGCCGTCTAGAAAACGGTATAGATTTTAAAGGGTATAATACAGATATGCCTATGTTCTAAGTACCCTCACATTCCAAGGGGGAAGGTCGGGCGCTCCGCGCCCGACCACAAGACTATCTCGCCACCTGCGGTGGCTCGTATTGTTTATGGGGTAGGATTGAGTTATACCTTGTGTGCTCTTCAAGGCCCAAAATCGACAAATTCCAATTCGTATTGTTAACAAAATTTCTGTGCCATTGCGGCTCCTGAGACTTCATTTACATATCGCCTTTTAAAAAATCCCGAAAATGCCCTCAGGCAAAAATTGCGACGTGTGTGATGTCCAAAAATTTCATTGCCATTCGTTTTGCCTCACCGAGAGCTATCATTTGACACCTCACTCGCCTCTGGAGGTGGTCAGGAACTCAAAATCCCGACAAATGCCCTCAGGTTAAAAATCTCCGACGTGTGTGGTCTAATTTCTAAAATTTTTGTGCCATTCGTCCTGGCTCACCGAGAGCTATCATTTGACACCTCATTCGCCTTTGGAGGTGGTCAGGATCGCCAGATACAGCCATTTCCCGACAAATGCCCTCAGGGGCCATAACTCCGTCGTGGGTGGTCCGATCTCGAATCTGACAATTTTCCCTTCGCCTACTCATCGAGAGGAATCGTTTGACGTATCACACGCCTCTGGACGCATGCTGGAAATTTCTAAACAACTCCCTCCCTCGTTCACCAAAAAGTGGGCGTGGCCTGACTTTTGAGGGGGTAAAAACAGGGGGTTCAACATGCGAATTTCAAAAAATTTTTTTAGGGGCATGTTTTCTCACCGAATGGAAGCCCCGGAGCCTAAAATCCATGGCCCAGGTGAAAAGTCCGTGCTCAGGCTTTCCAACTCTCTAGTGGGGGGGGGGATTATTTTGCCATATGTTTGAGAATACACACAAGAATGTGTAAACTTATCACCCTTCTGAAAATAGTTTATTTATTGTGGTAGATATTCAACTTTGTGGTAAAGTTTATATGATATTTTATTGTATGACATTTTTACATTAAAGAAAACTTAACCCAATAGTACCGAAATTGACAAAAATGAAAATGCCTTTTGTGAGCTGAATGACAATTGAACTTTCTATTTCTCTTATTTACTTTTTTTAAGGCCTGTGACTTTTCCAGCGGCAGTTATGGCCCCGTATGCAGCAAAACCGGCGCCAAGGATTGCGCCAGTTGAACTCTTTGAAATTTCCTTTCCTTCTGCTTCCATGAATTTGAGCGATTTCTGCACAGGACCTACTTCTCCAACCCTCTTAGTCATATTTGTGATCGCTTCTTTAGGACCCGGCGCTATTCGCTCAGTAGATTGTGACACAGATCTCGATAAACTGGCTGCAAGTCTGCGTATTGCCGGCACTACAAGGGCATCAGTTGCTGCTTGGGTTGCTTTTTGGGCGGCTGGATTGCGGGCAACTCGGTGAGTGGGCAAATCGTTCATGTACTCTTGAGAATAGGCGCCCATCTCTTCATCTAATTGATCTGAACAAAGAATTATATATTTTATTAGGTTATGTGATAATGATCAGTATAATAATTTATTTTTGTTTGTAACCCACCAGCGACAGCTGCAGTGACGTAGACAATGGAGAGAGTAATGCAGAGGAGAGTAATATTAGCCATGATCACGTCGTTTGCTAAAAATGTACGATTTTTGGTAAAGTTCCTATTGAGATTTGTACATAATTTTAATGTAAGTTTTCCTACTCCCATACTTGGGATACGCGATGGTTCGTTTCCAGAACGCTTTGTCCGAGGAGTATTCACCTTGAAATCCGACAGGAGGATTTGACATAAATTAAAAATTCTAAAAATCCCTATTCTGGAACTCTTAAGTAACGGATTTTGAGCTCAAAATTCAACGTTTTTTGGCTAGAAGTATCAAAAAACGCTTTTCTGAGAAATAAATTGACCTAAAAACAACGTGAGAATTTAAGTTTGGATTCGCATTCAAATAGTTGGCACAGCTTCATTTTACAGAGAGCTTTAAAAAATAGGCACGAATTCAGACTTCAATTTATCACGTTGTTTGCCGAGTAGTTTATCTTGTGAATCGTTATCAAAAATTTCTTCGCACATGTTGATAATTGCCCAAGTATGATTAAAAAGATAGGTAAAATAATCTGAAGCATATTAATTTGAAAATGGTTCTTTGACTAGAGGAGTATTTGACTAGAAAAGTACGACATCACCTCACAAATAAAAAATTGTAATCTACGGCGCAGTATAAGAATACTGAGTTATCGGAGTCCGTTTACTCAAACACGTACACACACTACCCAGGGCTGTAGTATAGACTAAGAAATTTGATTCTCTCTTTCTTTTGCCACATATTGATCTTCATAGTCCACATATTGAATGTGTGGCAAAAAAATATGGTGGTACAATCTAATGCTGAGAGGGTATACAAAAACGGGATATATGCGATCTAAGCCTATAGCTGCCTTTTCCATTATCGATTACATTGGGTTTGAGAAAATTTAATCGAGCGAAATAGGAAAGAACCCTGTTAGAACGATTTACATATACCAATCCTAAAGATTTGTATGAATCGCGCTTTATTGCTTCCCGAGTCTGCGCGCGGATCTTGCGATATAGACGGAGAAATTTGATTGAGGATCCGAATTTCGGTCCCTAGCAATTTTCGTTAAAAAAAGTAATTCTCGTAATTTAAACAAACAAAATACTGCTTCATAACGGATGCACACAGAAACACTCAAATATCAAACAACTTTTAAGAAAAATTTAACTTTCGGATATTCAAATCTGCGCTGTGGAAGCAAACAGAAAACGATGAATGTTTTACGTAACATATCGAAAATTAATTTTCATCGTGTTCCACCAATAAATAATGAGTACGAAAAATTATATGGAAACTACCACAGTATGGGTAGTAGAATCCCCTAGTAAGCTAGCCCGGATTCTCCGTCCGTAACATGGCCGTTAGACCCCTTGCACAGCTGATTTCTGGGCAAGTGATAGCTTAAAATATTCGTATAGACGAGCTGAGTATGTTTCTGCAAAAATGTAGACCAAAATGTAGACAAAATTTAGACTAATTTTTTAGACTAAAATTTTGGTCACAGTTTTTCGGGAAGGAATTCTTAGGGGGTTACCGCCCAATTGGGGGGGGGGTAAACGTCTGCAGTGCTAAACAACACTCGCCACATGTCTTTGCGCCAGCGACGCAGAGGATTTGTATGGTAAGCATGAGAAAAAGAGTGTTCTCGTCGCTGTAGGCCTTTGCGTGCGGACAAGCTCCGCGAAATAGTGTGTATCTCTAACGCACTGGAGCCCCTGAATCCTGTACACTAGCGGCGGTCTGCCGGACAAGCTCCGCAGCCTTTGCGAGGCGCGGAGCTTGTCCGGCAGACCGCCGCTAGTGTATGGGATTCAGGGGCTCCAGTGCGTTAGAGATACACACTATTTCGCGGAGCTTGTCCGCACGCAAAGGCCTACAGCGACGAGAACACTCTTTTTCTCATGCTTACCATACAAATCCTCTGGGTCGCTGGCGCAAAGACATGTGGCGAGTGTTGTTTAGCACTGCAGACGTTTACTCCCCCCCAATTGGGTTGATGTCTTCTTAGGGGTGTATATTTCTGTCTGTGAGGTTTTTGTCACGCTTTCAACTGAAGGCATTCTTAAGGGTGTATACCAGGTGGCGACATAATTTCGCGGACTGATATTTGTGCGTTTAAATTCGCGCCATTCCAGTTTAGCCCCTATAGAAGGGGGCTAGGTCAAATATGATATTGCTAACCACTTATAAAATCGTGTTCTAGAGGAGGTTAGCAATATTAAATTTGAGCTAACCCCCTTCTAAAGAGGCAAACTGGATTGTGCAAACCTTCTCTATTACCTTTTAAGTTATTCCCAGGCATGGACAAGATTTCTTTCGCAGGTTAAATTGCACGTGCTCCACTTTCTATTGATACAATTTAATGTAAAACAACCAAATTATAACTCACATGCTATATAGCGTGACCATTTATTACATGATCAAACCAAGTCATTCATGGTAAACTATCAGATGCTTGGTACACGAAAAGAATTGTCCAAAAATGATACCCTATCCATGATTTTAAAAGAGTTATGTGTAAATAACAGAAGTGTTTCAAACAATATTTTCATAAAACACAAAATAAATAAAGTATCAGATCAGTATGTTAGCTGCATCGACAAAAATAATATAAAACGATCAGTCTAATTTTAGCCAATTGTCACTTTCTTTCCCATATATAACGTAGAAAAGGCACCAACTCCCGCAGCAAATGGAGATTTCCCCATATACATTCCTTCACTTCCCAATTGTCTGAGCCCCGTTCCGATAACAGGGCTTGCTGCGAGTTTGCTAGCACCTTGCGACACCACTTCCGGCACTATTCTTGAAAAGAAGCGACCAGCAGCTGGCATTATAAAGGCGTTGGCGGCCGATATTGCTGCTGGATTTCGGGCCACTCTGCGACTGGTCATCTCATTTGCATACTCTTGCGTATAACCACTTAACGGCTGGTTTGATTGCTCTCTACGTGTTTAATATAATAATGATCTAGATTTACTTGTCTTATGAGACGCAGGAGCTATTACCAATTTTATTTTATGGTGGAATTATCCAAGGTGAGATTACGAAAGTCAATCATGTAAAATTTTCTCGATTTCACTTTTTGCAGATTTTTGTCATTTTGGACCGTTCTCATATCTCCTCACCAAAAAAGATTTAAGATTCGGACTTTTTGCAAATGTTGGATAACTGGGCCAATTTTCGAAAAAAGTGAGAAACAAGTGTTTCTGAATTACTGTCATGAAAAAGTTGTTTTAAACAAAAATTTAATTTACGGTCCTCCTACAAGAAATTTAAGCGTTCATCATTTCACAAAAATGGCAAGCAAATAACAAATTTCGTGATGAGTAACTAAAAATTCGTAAGTGTTAAACCTTTGAAAGCTTATGATGATACTGTAATTATATGTGAACAAAACTATGATTTTATACTCCATAATATCTTTCATATTTTATAGAATGCACTGCCACGGACGGAGTAACAGGGCTAGCTTACTGGGGGATCTCCATCTAGCTAGTGTGTATCCGGAAATTTTAGACTATGAATTTCTGGGACGACGCGCTAGATTGATAGAATTCGGAGTTATAAAAATATGTGCATAAAGGACAGATCTGAGCTAGACTTGAAGTTGGGACAGCAAAATAGGAGTTGCGTCAAAAAGAGGCGTCATAAAATTCGCGCGCGAATTCAAATGGAAATTTTGGGGGACACACATAGGGTACCCCCTGTAAAAAGTATACTATCGTGTACAGCTCGATGAGCTGAACACCTTTTACAAAAGTACCATGGGTGTCTGAGACGATCCTGGCGATATATAGCGAAAAAATCAATCCAAAACGTCCATTTGAATTCGCGCGCGTCACTTTTTCATTTGTCATCGTTTTACAACTTCAAGTCTAGATCAGATCTGTCCTTTAAGTTCAATATTAACGTACCGATAGTCGCAAAACATAGAAACGGGATGGAAATTATGAAGAAAGCGAGATTTTTCATGACATTTTGACGCTTCATCAAACTTTGACTAGATTGTCCCATTAATGCCACTAGCTAGGAGTTGCAAGCTGGTGCAATGAGATTCTAAAACTTCTGATGGATTCTAATGTTTTCGTTTCACACATAATGTAACAGTAAATATTAATTACTTAATAATGAAATCAATAACTTGAATTTATGAATTATGCGGGAATCAATACGTACGCTTCACAAAATACGAATTCGCTTTCAAGTAATATCTTGGGAGGCTTGCACAAGACTTCCCTATTCGCTTACAATGGCAGGAAAGTGGTGTTTGAAGTGTCTAAATTGCTTTCGAACGGACACACAATGACTTGTCTATCTATCTCTCTTGTGTCTATCTCTGCTGACATTTCGAATTGAGAGAATAAGAAAATAATATGTGCGAAAGACAAACTCAGGCATATGTCCATCGCTAGAAGCATCCGACATATCTCTGAGTTAGATGCAGCGGACTTGTTCTTAATGGAAACCTCAGCTAGAAAGTTGAAATGGCTTAAAATTTTAGCAAACAAATGTGAAAGAACAAAATGTAATATTTTATGAATAAGTAGCCGAATGTTTCACAAAATGCTGTTACCATACTTTTCTTAAATGTGTTGTATATTTCTGTAAATTTTTTTCTCTGTGTAAGAGCCTTTTTGCTTAAAAAGATTCTCCTCACTCCGCAATTAGTGTAAGGAAGATGCTACGATGCTCCCAACATTGTTTCTAAGATGAGATTGCTGAACTCAACGCCTAAACAGATGATTAAAACCCAAGTTAGAATTACTCTTGATAATTTTTAGCGGTTTGAATTTTTCTTAAATTTTATTCGTGCATTGCAACTTTGCTGAGAAAATAACGCTTCATCATATTGTGGACTTCAATTTCGCGCCATATTTGATTGCTGTGGTGTTTAGTATATATTTTAAGAAAGTGCCTCGTAAAATATCTCCTCCTCTGTATGGCACTAGTAAAATATGTTATCCATTATTTTGTAAAGAAAAGATTGTCAAATGAAATGGTCTTCACATATTGTCCTGCAATGAGTACCACTTCTGTTTTGATTCCAATAGGAAAACGTTTGAAATTATAAAATTACTAAAAAGCTTTAACAGAAAAAATGTTGCATATATTAACAACAATTTTGATTCCTGAAATTTTAAATTTACTTTTTACTTTTTCAATATCGGTGAAATAAATTCGATTAAGTTTTCTTGTTTCCCATGATAAGGTCCCGGTAAGGTATTACTTTTGACAGATTTTTACTTCTACACGGGATATGTTTTCGCTGTTTCAACATAACTTACGATAACAGTGGCTCAAAATTATAGTGCAAATTTTGCAGTCTCCTGAATCAAAGTTTCGCATTGTGTCTCTCAAAATGCATTTTTCAATAGCGAATTATTTCTGTATATATTTCGTGAAGCACACCATTAATTTATTGTTTTTTTTTCCTCAGGATGATGTCCAGCCTCGGCCCCTACACCCGGAAGTTGATTATATTTGGAGCTCTTTATATAGACGCTGCTATGATCAGCGGCTATGGCATCACTTACTACATTGCTCGCAATGATGTAGAGTTTCGGGAAACACTCGCCAGGAAAGTTCCAAGAATATTTGACTACCTCAACCGAACCGAAAAGTATTTTTACGGCACGGAATTCAGCGACTATGAAAAAATCAAAGAGAAGGCTTTAATCCCAGAGGAGGCTCAGAAATGCAGTGGCGACGAACTCTATAATTTTTCAAGGATCAAACGCAGAATCAGTTCAAGACTGGCTTCCGAAGGAAAAGAAGACGAATGGTGATTAAAATGAACGCAAAGCAAGTTTTTTCATTTAAATGATTCATAAAGTTTTGTACTTTTTCCATAAAATTAGGAAAAATTGCAGTTTGAGCATATTTCGATTTTCACAACATTCTATAACCTTACTCGATGTTTTGCCTTTTTAGTAAATGCAAACATCAGCAGTTTAATAGATTTTTTAAATTTTTGTTTCTTGTACAGGTTTCCCTGTACCTATTTTCCCTGTTTTACTTATTGTTTAAAAATAGGCTGTCTTCCAAACCCAATAATTTTAAATGGAAATATCATAAAGCGCAGTTTGGATTTTTCGCCGAACGAAAATTGTTTAGCGATTACCTAATTTGATGGATTTACAGGAGTATAGATAAAACCAATTTATTATTTCAAAAATATATCTAAAACTGTTATTTTATATATTTGATTTCCATTTACCTATCAGTATTTATTATACCATTATTTTTAGGAATGCTCATCGTTTTGTGGAATAACGGGCCCCATCCTTTGATGTTCAATAGCAGTTTTCAATGTATACCTTTTTCTTTTATTATTAGGTTATTCGTTAGTTATTATTTGTTATTCCTTTGACTTTTGTTATTGTTCAATTGTATATTTTGTGCAAAGTAAATATAAAGTTACGTTTATTTATATTGAAGTTATTCACAGATAAACTTTGAGGTAGTAACCGACAATGGTAATATTAAACAAATTAGTCTCAAATTGCCGCAAAATCTGTATCTATTTCTGTAGGTAGTGGATTTTCCCTAAAAAATTATTTTTAACATTAAACAGGAGATCCTTATATTAGGAAATTTCTATAGATAAAACATGAAAAGTAACAATTTTTGGGGTGGGCTCAATTAAAGATTTTGCCGCTATTTTAAACTTCCATTACCAAGTTTAATATCAGAACTATTTGTTGTCTAATCACCCTGAAAACAAACTTGGGTGAAAAACAAAAAATATTCTAAACAAGAAATATTCTACTCAGCTAGGATCTGGACATTCACTCAACAATATACATTTACTGGTTTTCTTGTTTCGCACATAACCTTCAGCACATGTGCAAGTCGGTAAACTTCGCATAACGAACACAGCCGGTCGACAACACATTCCAAATGGAAATTTACTCTGGGGTTTTGGATGTTCACAGCTCGGCTCCAAATTGTCGTCAACCTTATCTTTAGTATCATAAACTTCATTGAGTGGGCATTTGGGGCATTCGCTCAACGGAATACAGCTGTGATCAAAATCAGACGGACGCCGAGCATAGCCTTCAGGGCATACGCAGCTCATTGCACAGACATCTCGAGTGCAATTCGGATTATCTTCTGGTCTGTAGCAATTAGGTCTGCAGTGAAGGCAGTCATCACGAGCGAAAACTGTTCCTGTTTCCTTGCAGTCGGCTAGAAATTCAAAATACTGTTTACTAAAGCTTGCATAAAGTCGAGAAGTGGAAATTTTGATTAAACTTCTAAGAACGATTAGGAAGGCATACTTTGTTCTTTTTATTAGGTGAAAAATTTAAATTGAATGAAATATATGTATACCTTGACTCAAAGGAGGCCTTTCTCTCAATTGATTTTGCAATAAATCTTGTTTAAATGCCTTTGCCCAAATTGGTTCATCTCCAGCCAAACTTTTCGCAGCAATAACCGCGCCAATGACGAGAATCATAAATGTTTGCATTACAAAAAATTAGCAGACTTTACAGCAAAACTTTTAGAAAGAAACAATAAAATCGGCTCAACGCTCGCAAAGCTTCGGCAAGTTATATATTATTACTCTAAATGTCATATAAATCTTAGATGAAAGAGTAAATGTAAAAGATTTGGTAGCGGAAACTTAAGCGAGAGTTAAACTGTGTCATTGAGTTACCTTTATTTATCTTAGCTTTCCTTTTTGCTTGCTCTTAATCCTAAAATTGAACTGGAAACAGCTGTAAACAACTGTTATTTCTGTTTCCTCTCTATTCATGATCCAGTCATAAATCCGTTCGAGAATTCGCAACATTCGTGATTATACCAAGAACAATAAAATTAAGCCTTTATTTGTTTCAATTAATACTTAAATTCTTTTCAAAACATAATGAAAGCAATATAAATATAATCAATTATGCACACATTATTCATCTACAAAATAGGAATACTGCCAAAATGCTAACGTGGAGATCATGCAAAAAATATTGACTAGAATGCTGACGAGAATTAATGCGAAAATCAAAGTAACACCGTTATTTGGATGGAAGTAAATAAAATTTGATCAAAAGGACAAGTAGAAAGGTTGGGAGACAATTTTTCGTACTTTCGTAATGTAACAACATAGAAATTTTCGGCATAAAATGTTTAAAAATTATAAAATCATAATATTCTTCTTCTGATGGTCTTCTAAAACAAAAGCTTCCTTTTCGAATTTGATGGAATAAAATAACTGAAAATAATCCTAAATTTTATAAAAATTCAATTCCTTGAAAAAATCTTAGAGTAATGATATAAATGTGGTTAAATTATAATTAAAAATTGTAAACTATACATAAATAAAAAATTTACATAATAGAACATCTGGATGGATTCTTTGGTATAAAACAAAGCCTCTGTTTTCCATAGACATAGAAATAACCGGTCGTATTGCCCAACTTGAACTTTATTTTGGCCACACTGATCGCCTCAACGCAATGTCGCTGCTAAAAATAACAGTAATTATAAAAAAAGAAAATATGTAAAAAGTCACCTTTAGTATTCTGCAGTTTCCAAGTGATTTTTTCAGATGCAATGCGCAGAATTTCCTGCTGATTTCATTAATTTCCTTCACAGAATGCTTCTTGATGGGTAGAACCTAAAAATTATTTATATGGTTATTATCATGTCAACAATTGAAATGTAAAGTTTAAAAAGCAACGAGTTCGTATGAGGTTAATATTCAATTTACCTCAATAACAAGAGCAACGCCAGCGTTATTCTTTCAAATTCCAGCTATGTTTTTGGCAATTCAATTTCCAAAATACATTTCAATAAAACCATTACAAATTTGGCGATAAATTTACATAACTGTAACATCGCTGATAGTGATGCCAGTATTTATGAAAAACAGTAGTTTGGCAAATTATAATAGCTTAAAACAAAAGTTCCTTCTTACTTCCTATCTAACAAAACAGACTATGCTCAAATGTATTTTTCCAATGCAGGAGTATGCATACATACTTCTTTGTAGGAAAGCGATCAAAAACTATTATTATTTAAATTGTACTATTGTTCACAAAACAATACTATAGTGTTTTCATATTTATTAGCATCATTGTAGTAAAGATATACTAAGTAAAACCTATATAAAGAATATATACCTTCATCATCATCAGAATTCCTAATTCACAGTACTATTACAATTTCTTAATAGTCTATAGGTACAAAGCCAAACATTTCTGCCAATCAATGCTCAAACTATTATTATTCTACCTAGTTCAAAAATAATAAAACTCACATAATGCTGACTCTCTGCAAAACTGACACTTCCCGTAGCCCCTCTCAAAAGTATTTCCGGCACGTCAGAAGGTGTGTAATAGTCGGAACACTCCACAGTGCTAAAATATTCCAATATTAGTAAATATTACAAAAAATAAAATTAAACACTTACAAGAAAACCTTCAATTTTGTGAACACTCTAACGGTACCATGACCTCCACAGGTAGCGCACGACTTTTTGCCCTGCCCTTTACAGTGGCTACAGTCGCTAATGCCTCGTCCCTGACAAAATATGCAAAGGTCGTGTTGGCCTATGCCCGGAGGCGGCAGTCCTGCTTTGGCCATAAAGTGAACCGGCGTACCAACGGCATAGGGCTTATCTCGACTACCGGCGATTGCGGGGCGTACCATGGATGATGCAGGGCCAGGAAAAGCACGGACTGGGTCAGACTAAAAATCGTAGTGAAATGTTATAGGAGCTGTAATCGTAATTATAACAATCATAATTATAATTAATTACTGTAATTATTGTATAATTATAGTAAGTGTAATCGTAGTTATAATAATCTTAGTTAAAATGTAGACAAATATACAGCAATTTCGTTTAGAAAACGCAACAAAAATGGTTATTGAATCGGACAACAATATTTCAATATTGCTGACCTTTCTTTTTCGGTGAATCACTGTTTTATTAATGATTTGGTTGGGACAAAACGTTACTCTAGCTTATTACTTATCTGGAATATTTCATCAATTCAATCATGATTTTGGTAGAACCAACGTAAGAGTATAGAACAAATAGAGATGTTTTTCTCTAACATAACACAACAATTAATTTCAATCTATTCAGATATCCTCATTTTCTTTCAGATTATTCTAGGATTTTTTGGGAAAAACACTATCGAATATTCTGAGGAATATTCCCAAAAATCTATATTTTGTTTTCTAAAGAGTCTATTTTGGAATTTCCTAAGAAAACTGTGTCCACTTTCCTATTTAACTCCTAATATTACTAACTATTTTTACACAAATTTCTTACATGCGGAAATGTGCCAATCATCGGATGGGTATAGACCGCAGGATGTGCAACGCCAGCTTTCATCCCTGTTCCCCTAAAATTCAGCTCATATTAATTACAATAAAATTATAAAATTTCCTCACCTGCAATAATTGCATTTATCATGGCCGTATCCACGGCAATGGAAACAATGTGAAAGACCATCGCCGTTACATATGTGACAGCCTGAGAATCGATTAGTAGAGGGCATTTCAAGTACCTTTGTCTGCAAATGGGATGTATGAAATAAGTAATGTTACGTCTCTATATAAGTTACTATCAATGGATCTTTAGTGATAAACTCGATAATATTTGCAATTTTCTAAATAAATACATATCTCATATGCAAAATTGCTCAAAAATGCCAAATCATACCAAATTTTCTATTTCAGAAAGTCAAATTGGCTGCATTTGTTAGGGGTTTATTTTAAGAGGTCTAATATCATTTACCTATATTCCTCCTTACCTGGTCCGCAAAATCCTGATCCGGCTGTATGTCAAAATCCCAGGGATTTAGTTGGCCTTGTTGTTGGAGCCCTTGCTGATATTGGGCTATCAAAGAAGCCAAATCGCGCTGCCCTCCGCTGATCCCTGAATTTTCAGCGCCTGATCTCGGATTCAAATGAGAAGCAATATTGCTCTCAATATTTAGGTTGCTAATGGGAGCCAAAGGCAAAATGTGGTGGCTTTGATGGCTTGAGTGTATCGTGGCACTGGAACAGGCTTCGGTGGCATCGGCGGTGCTCCTGGTTTCCGTGAAACTTTCGAGCATGTACTAAAAAAGTATTTGAAAATAGAAATTTAAATTTCATAAATTTGGCATCTTTAAAAAGCATGCTTATTTTTTAAATGTTTCCCGTGCTAATTAGTCTAGTACTACTTTTTAGCTCAAATTCCAGGTAAAGTTTCGGACTTTTTTAATTCAAAACACTTACATGATAGCACGTGGAATGTTCGATTTCTTCAAAAACCATTTTCGCTATCGCTTTTGTCCCCCAGTACTTCCTTCTTTTTGCCTCAACAATCAAAGACTTCCGGATGTCGTCCTCACTGATCTCTGGTGCTTCCTCAAAGTTTCGATTTGACGCCACGATGGTTGGATCTATAGAAAACATGTAATGTAAATAATTTCAAAACAAATTAAAAATCTGAAAATATATGATTTAAAATTTTTCCTGAACGTTTTAATTTGGTATACTAAATCAGATTTGGCTGCGAAAATTCACAATAAATAGTGACATCAGAATTTGAAATTCCGCGAAATTTTCCAACCTTTCGCAGAAATACGAAAGGAAATTCCAGTAAGTTTTCCAAATTCAGCTAATTATTAAAATGGAACCTTTTATTTTCTGCCTCTGCTCATGTTGCTCCACCGTAGCTTCTGGAGGTGGTGGGATCGTGTTGAAAGATAGAGGCGTGCGAGATTCGACTGGCGATGAAATCTTCGGCATTCTTGCGGGACAATCGCTCGATTTTTGAGTAGAAATGTATGGACTCCCAAGCAGAAAATATGACCGGAAATGGGCTCAAGTGCACAAAAAATATGCTATTTAGCTAATTAAATAGAAAAAGTGATGCGAACTGGGACATTAGCGGTGTCCTTCAGAACAGCACCAAATCCAATCCATTTGCAGTCGTCGGGCTGTTGGCCCTAAAAGAAGGGCATAATTTCAAAACGTGAAGAATGAGGGCGGCGAATAAGCGAAACAAAAGCAATTTATCAAGTGGTCGCGAGAAAAGAAAAATAGAACAATGGTTTTGGGGTTGCGTCGGCGTTGGAAAATTTTTGTCTGAGAAATGTCCGGCGGTGCTGTGGAAAGCGCAATGCTTGATGGGGAAGTTGGAAGTAGATTAGAGGGTGTCTCGGGGGAGTACATGGGGCCGTGGTACAAAAGGGTGACACAGGGGTGTTCAAATGTGGAATGGGGTCGAAATGACGCGAAAGTTGCGGAATTTTGAGGCAAAATAAAAACTGGGAAATAAAAATAAAGTAAAAATAGCAAAAATATTTTCGCTTTTAAGAATTTTAACAAGATCACTTTTATAGAAAGGTAACTTTTTGAAAATTTCGTAATTTTACCAAAAAATATTTATTTATGTTTGAGAAAACATTTTTTTTTATGTAAAGTGCCGTAGGAGCACCAAAATGAGAAAAGTTACTTTCTTTGAAAAATAGGTGGTAAAAAGTTTTAAAATGGCATATTTTTCAAAAAGGCAACTTTTCCTAATAACCGTAACTCTTAAAAAAGAAAACGACCATAGAAATTTGTTTGATGAAAGTACTCATTTTTTACGAAAAAAAAACATTAGATGAATGTAAAGTTACATTTCAGAAAATATTGATTTTCAGCAGCATTTTATAAAACGAATGAATCTCCAAAAACTTGAAGTGAAAGGAGTCTATTGAGCGTTCTTCCGCCTACTCACTTTGGATCCAAATTTGGCCACAGGCAAACAAACTGCCATTCATACTCTGTCTCCTTTATCCAATTTTTCACTGCCTTTCCTTCTGTTGCAACATCCGCGTGAGTTAAAAGAAACTTTGGATGAAATAAAGCCAAGTTTGATGCCAGCGACTATTCAACAACCAGTCGGTTGTTCCAAATGGTTATCCAAACGAATATTTACAGAAAAACGCGGGACGCCAAAAAAGGGGCCGGTCTGTCATTTGCAGAAATCGACTTTAAATGGGAATAAAGTGACAGGAAATTCGGAGAATTTGGAAAAATATGTCACTCGGTTTTGGAAAGTACAGCGAATTTATAAGTCAAAGCCGAGAAAAATAAAAACTCAGGATGTGTTTTCGAATTTTTCGGCATCAAGAATCTCACTCGTTAATATACATGATCGAAATTTTTAACAGAATTTTCAGAATTTTGTCGGCATTCTCAATAAATTCTGACACATTCCTCATCGCAATGGGCTGCAGCTTAAATATCGACTCAGTCACCAAATTTTCAAACAGTAAGCTAACTATGGAAAGGCTCCTATGACAGAATCTACAAGTAGTTTATAAGTATTTTACATCTAGAGGTACTTTTCAAAAGCAGCCCTATGAATGCACTATTGCAAAATTTTGCTAAAGAATTTTTAATTCTATGAACTTTTAATATAAATATTTTTAGTTTTCGAATGGTCTGCGGTCGTTTGTCCTTCCACAGGCTAAATATTGTGCCATATGTGCAGCAATAGCGTTGTAAGATAGGGATAACGAAGTAAGATTCCCACCAAAATCGGAAAATGCAGGAAGTAAAAAGAAAGAAAAACGGTAGTGCAGCGATACCGCAAGAAACGGATTATGTACTTAAAACCGTACCGGTTCACCAAAAAAAAATGCGAGCATTGCTTTTGCTGAATTTTTACCCACTTGCAAGTACTGAAGAACTCCAGAGAAGTCGCGACTTCACAAATACAACATATTCAAGCCATTATTACCAAGAAAACGCAGAGTCCCAAAGACTAAAATTAAAGTTGCACAACATTGCACACCTATATTCAAAGTTTTTGATGGCAATTTACTGTAACAAGCTAAAAGCAAGATTTGGCAGCAATTTCCGTGAAACAATGACGGTGATTTCCTAGGGACGAACAAAAGGGAAAACAGGTGAAAAAGTCAGGTGGCAACATAATGAGTGGAGAATGCAGGAATGTTAGTCCAAGGCATCATAAAACAAATAAAAAAGTATAGCTACCCAAAGGTATTTAATGACATTGTTTACTAGCTTTCCAAAAGAAGGAAATTATTGGTAAATATATATTTCAGTAAAACTCATCCTACATAAAGTTATTTTATACAGAAACAAATATTGTCAAAATATCCTCATAAATTTTGCGCCCATAGCATTTTCAGTTCAAGATCGACCGAAACTCTGTTTTTATAGAAGGCGAGAAATTTGTACAAAACTATACTTGTGGCCAAAACGGTAATATATTCGTAATTTTTGGCCAAAATTTTGGCATTTAAAATCAACTTTCGGCTTTTTATCTGGCTTATGTCATTCATTGGAATGACGCCTTGGCGAAAGTAATATAAAATAATCAAAAGATAATTTTGTTTTAGGATTCAAAAATATACAAAAATCTGCTTCGAAAAATGATAGCTTTAAAAATCCTGTACGTGATCCAAATCCATAAAAAATCATCGGCTCGCAACACAATACACAGTTTTGAAACAATAAATAAATAAATAAAATGTAACAAAAGCACACCAGAGCCCATTACCCAAAAGCTGTCAAAATTCCCAATTGCAATTCCCCCTAACTTGTTGGGCAAAGCTTTTACGCTGTGGGAATTCCAGTAAAGTACAAGCGCCGACGCGAGAATATTCGTCAGGAATGCTAAGCCGTTAAGTCCAGCATTGAAAGAAGCAAGTGCAACAAAACGGGAAAAGATGAAGAATCCTCTTTCGTAAAGCGGAAAGATGAGACGGCCGTATATGGCGGCGAGAAAATTGAATTTGAACGCTCAAGTGGACGCGAAAAACGCAAAGGCTAAGTGCAAGTCCCATAGAGGGCAGAAGCGGAAATAGTATAGGGAGGGAACAGCTAGAGAAAAGAAGCAACGGAAAAGGTGCAATGATATGTTATTGAGAAAGAAAACACTAGTTAGTCAAAAAATAACAGTAGAATAAAAATCGCTTAATAACATGCAAACGCCTTTGTTAAAAGGACAAAACCGCAGAAAGGTAATCAGTCACCGACAGACGAGAGTCATAAAGTTAGAAAGGTGCATGAATTTGGGCAAAAGCCAAAAAGTGACAAGTCTCTTGCTGTTTTAGCTTAAAAAGAACCCAAATGAAACCTTAAAACAACTGTTTGGGAGAGCAAACAGCAGAAGAGACATTGTCCTGAAGGTGTCCTTCAAAAAGCTGAGCCCTTTCCCGCAAAGGGAAGAGAACAAAAAGACTGGAGGGTGCTAGACGAAAGAGAGGCCTCATTTCATAAGCCCCAAAGCCCCTCAAATAGCAAAACAAAGCCCTGTGACTGGCATTTTGTATTGAATGTGGATATGGCGCAAATTTGAACATAAATTTGCAAAAAGTTTGAGACTCTCGAATTAATATTTAGAATGGATTTAGATCTAGAAAAGTTCACACTTGTCGTCTTTTTGTCCGTAGTTTCTGTGTATATTATTATTATTACTACATTTTTGGGATATTTTACATATTTTCTTTAGACAAAATGGCTAACGGTGCCGCCAGACCTGTCGCCAAAGCCGTTATCGTGCCAGCAATCCGACGATTCGCAGATTCTCTCTCAACTTCCGCTTCAAAAACAGCTCAGCAAGCGGCGCCTGGTCCCACAGCGACGATTAGAAACACAACCAGAAAGATTTTGTCAAGCGATCCCATCAGAAAAGCTGGCGATTTTCTGGAAGCTGAGGGGAAAGAACTTCCCAAAACCAGGACCGGTGCAATTCTCGGTGCTATGCTGGCCGGCTATGGAGCTTATACTGCAATTAGAAAAGCCATTGGATTGAAGTGAAACTGATCGAAACGTCGCTTTTCGAAAATCTAAAGAAACAGAATCGTATCAAATGTAGGAATATTAATTTAATAGTTTCATTATTTCGTTTTTAGCAAATATGTCTATTTTTAAAAAACTTGCTCAAATTTTGTGGGTTTTATATTTCTGCATTGATTTAAATTAAATTCCGTTCAATGAATAATTACCCCGGAGTCAGTGAGGTTTAGTGAATCCATCCAGGGAAGTTATCAGGGATCTATTCAGCGTTCCCCTAGATTATATCTTTGGATCGCACTATTTTCACTCTTAGTTACTATTTTTGCTTAGAAATAAGGAAATTGTTATGAGCCTCAAACAAGAATCAATTGAATGGATTATTGAAAATATGTGTAATATAGAATGAAAGCTGTGTAATGTGAGTATGTAATAAAATTATATAAGCATTCTTTGAAAAAATATCGTAAGGTTGCATTATCCCGTCCTTTTTCATACCGGACAAGATATGCCCCTACACATATCCCTGAATCTTATCGCAATTGTTATGAGTATTTATCAGGTGGAGGCATAATTTCTGCAAATGAGATCGCGAACGTTCCAGTCACGGCCGCATTGCCGGCAAAATTCAAAATTCGAAAATGAGATAGCGATCTCATTTGCAGAAATTATGCCTCCACCTGATATAGTGCTTACGAGTTTTATGCAAATTCATAATTGTACCGATTTTTGAATGATTACTTGAGCATGGTCACATGAGCATTCATTAGAGATTCAGGTTCTCATCTGTTTAAAATATGATATTTTTCTTATTTTCCAGATAAAAAATAAGAAGTGCATATAGAAGGCCAAAATTTGGATCCAGGACCAGAAAAATTCGAGACTTTCCTTTGGGACGCAGGAGCTTCGCTCAAAACAAGAAAATTTTGTATTAGTTTCAGAGGAACCTTGGTAAGTAGCGGTTCTGAAAATATGAAGTTTGAAATTTTCTAAGAACTGGGTACTAAAATAAGTAGATTTTTAAGAATATATTTCAAACAGATATCCAATCCCTGGCATTCATTCAGTCGATGATTTCATTCGTTTATATAACAGCTTTTACTCAAGCTTACCAAGGTACTGTTAGTGCTTAATTTTGAGATCAAGCCGAATTATTGATATTTTTCGGTATCACTTTTTTGAGAAAAGACGAAGACTGACATTGAGAGACAAGAACCAATAACATAGCCTTCAAACAATAACACCACTGTATTACAATGGCGTTTTGTTTTTAATTCACATTTGGCGCCAAATTGAACGATATTTAGAAATAAATTTTGGGTAGACGGCTTTGTGCTTTCTATTGTCTCAACGAAAGTATTACTGGAAATTTAGTTTAGTTTTAGTAATCTTCTTTCTACAGTTTTATGATTTTAGGCTAAAAATTAAAAGTTGATGCTTGCTTTAATCTAAATTGAATGAAGTCTTTTTGGTACAAACTTTCAATTTGTAGTTGAATCTTTTGAATTATCTACACACTGTTGACGATCCGCCTACTTAATTCTTGTAAGAATGATCCAAAACGATGGATTTTCGAATCTAAGACATTTTAAAATAAAAATTTAAGTCAATCCTAACGCGGCAACGGTTAAAAATTTTCCTTCAGCTTGCGAATAATTTAAAGTGGTTATAGTATTTAGAATTTGTTATTTGGAAGTAAATTTTTTCGTTTGAAAACTACTACTTTTGGCAACAAATTCTGAGAACTAATAATAAGGAATAAAAAGTATAATAAAAAAGAAAATTACCCACGGGAAAGGATAACTCTGTAAATTTAGTATTAATGCTTACCCGATATTATTAATTTGTTTTAATTAATATATCGGAGCGGGACATTTCGCCAAAAGGATTTTTCGCCAAAGCCCTATAAAAAGGATTTTTTGCCAAAAGGATTTTTTGCCAAAAGGATTTTTCGCCAAAAGGATTTTTCGCCAAAGCCCTATAAAAAGGATTTTTCGCCAAAACGATTTCGCCAAAACCCTGTAAAAATTAATTTTTGGCTCTGTATTCGATGTTTTCATTCTTTTTCGTCCAAGAATGTAATGTTGCGAACAAGTCACATGACTTTTTCATGTAAATATTGCACTTTCCGCTGATTCATCCTCAAATTTTCATCTTCTAATTGTTCCTATGCTTAACCACAGGAACTTGCTTTTAGCCTAAACACCCCTTATAAGGGCATACTGAAAAAGGGTATTCACCGGAATGCTCCCTCGAAAAACGCACGATACACTGATGATATGTATGTAAAAGTTGTTTTCTTTGTAAAAGCAAAAAAGTGCGAAAAACAATTCCAAGATTGCTTCTAGAACGTACTAGAATTTTGGAATAACACCTCTCCGGTAGGTGTCTGGTACCTACCTATTAGGTTATTTTAACACAGTATACGTACTGTATAGGTATGTGATCCTCAGTAGGTACATCCGCCACCCAACCTGCAGGTTAAAGTTAAAACAACCCTTAAAAGGCGCCAAACAAGCCTTTAGGCTTAAGCTCCCGAACAACCCTTACGTTAGGCTTCTGTACACGCCTAAACGGACTTAGTCTTCGGCTTAAGCTCCCGAACAACCCTTATAAGGCGCCAAACAAGGATTTAGGCTTGGGGCCCCGAACAATATGGGGCCTAAGGGACTTAATCTTAGGCTTAAGCTCACGAACAACCTGACTGCCGATGGCCTTTGTTCCGTTTTTGTTAACATACTATGAATAAACGTCTACTTTAGAAGGATTTGGCGAAAAATCCGTTTTATAAGGATTTGGCGAAAAATCCGTTTTAAAGGGATTTGGCGAAAAATCCTTTTGGCGAAAAATCCGTTTTATAAGGATTTGGCGAAATATCCTTTTTGTAGGGATTTGGCGAAATATCCTTTTGGCGAATAATCCTTTTGGCGAATAATCCTATAGCCTAATATATTCCTTTATTAAAGTATTTTTAGATATCCACAACCAAAATGGGTGAAGTGTCAGATACAGAAGACCAAGTGGACTATGACCGACTGAATGCTGCACAAAATCGGAAGAACAAAAAAGCCGGTGGATGGCAAGCAATGGGTACGTAATTCCAGTTTACGGTTAGGCTTAGATTTTTTAGGTTGTTAGATAAATTATTAAAAAGTCGTTTAAATTTGCCAGTTATATGAAGAGTTTCTTAAGAATTACGATCGAAATTATTTGCCTATGGATTTTAGTAATAAATTTGAGCTCAGTTTGAGTTGGTCTTGAATCTCTTTGTAATTAAGGCCGAATTACCTGAGCGAAAATATTCTTCACCTGTTTCGAATAATATTTGCTTTCGCTTTTTGGCTTAGCAGATATCGAAAAGTGGTACAAATTATTATTAGCTGATGTAAGCTTAGACTTAACGATTACAGCCACAGATCTTAGGCTGCATTTTATGGTTCTTTTTAAATTATGAATGTCTGGATTCATGACTGCTTTGAGTAAGGATTTGCTCTGAATTTCCTTGCCAAAAAACCTAAGAGCCAAAATTGTAAAATATATAGTAAATACTTTAAAACTACTGATACTAACTAATCATATGAAATTAGATGTAAGGTAATGAAAATCACTGACATTTTTGGATTCTGGTCTGATTTTAATTTTTGTATTGATCTGATTGATATGATTACAAATTTTTCTTAAACTTATTGGGCAAAATTTGCCTTGTTTATCGAAAATTAGAATTTGCATGATCATCTTTCCTTCAGGATTGGACCAGCCAATTTTCAAAGGAATACGTACAATGGGCTACAAGCAGCCGACACAAATACAACGCAAAGCGATCCCACCCATACTCGATGGCAAGGACGTAGTGGGCATGTCAAGAACCGGATCCGGCAAGACTGCGGCATTTGTCATTCCTATGCTTCAACGGCTGAAGAAAAGAGAGACGGCAGGTGCTCGTGCGCTTATGATCTCACCTACAAGGGAATTGGCTCAGCAAACATTCAAAGTAGTCAAAGAGGTATATTTTATGTATGAAATTTATGTTGAAAATTAAGACAACGTTTATCATATAATGCCTGATCTCTTAGGTCGATTATGAAAGTTAAATTAAGTTGAAAATCCAAGGTTCAGTTTGAGTTGGCCTTGGGCTTTTTATGCTCAATGCCAAATTATCTGAGCTAGAGTGTTCTTCATTGTCCACCCGGCTGGTTTTGTTGTTTACGTAATCAGTTGAAGGATTTATGGTACACGTTAAAAATGGTACACGTACACAAAACAATGAGTATAAATATTTATGTGGTGAACTCATAATGTTATTCATCGGGAATCTTATCGTGATAGTTACTGGAAATATAGCTTCTTTATTTTCAGTTGGGAAGATACACTGGACTTCGTTGTGTGTGTTTAGTTGGTGGAGACAGCATGGACGACCAATTTGCTGCGATCCACGAAAACCCAGACATGTAAGTATTTAGGAAATTGTAGTTCATCCAGAAGCTCAATTTGAGTTGGTCTTGAGCTCCTTGTGCCTAGGACCAAATTGACTGAGCAAAAGAATTTTCCATTGTTAACATTATCCGCTTATTTCTTTCCGATTAAGTGGATAACGACCATGTGAAACATTGTAGTGTACAAGAAAAGAAGCCTAGAACTAAAGAAGCTCAACATTATCGCTTCTCAAATTGCCTATGTTACATGACATTTGGAAGCCTATACTTTACATTTTATTTTGTAGAATTTTGGCCACACCTGGACGCCTTTTACATATAGTCGTGGAGATGAACCTAAAGCTCAGTTCTGTGCAATATTTGGTATTCGACGAGGCTGACCGTCTTTTTGAAATGGTTAGTATTATTATGACTTATATCATTCGATGTAGGGTTAGTTTTGGCTCATACATTAGTTCACTTGTTTATTCCATAACCAATGCACTTGCAAGCAATAAAATAACTTACCAAAACTGGTATGAAAATTTTTTATTCTGGATGTTACCTTTAATATACCGAATTTTACTTAACCATATGGGATCTATATGTTATGATTACACTTATATATTAGCTAAATAATTTAAGAAATATAAAAGAGTGTTATCTTACTGTTCTTTTATAATCATGTTGCGCGGTCCTGATTTATTTATCTCATTCAATTCAGGGTTTCTCCGAACAACTGCACGAGGTTCTGAAGCGCGTGCCAGATGCAAGACAAACCTTGCTGTTCTCCGCCACGCTACCGAAAGTCCTTGTGGATTTTGCAAAGGCTGGTCTCTCTGAACCCGTTCTTGGCAAGCCTAATGATAATATTACTTGAATATAACTAACACTATTTTATTTTTAGTCAGGTTGGACGTAGAATCAAAACTGAGCGACAAACTTGAAATGATGTTCTTCACGTGTCGGGCCACAGAAAAGCTTAATGCGCTCACATTTATGTGTCGATGGGCGGTCAAAACGCAACAACAGACAATTGTGTTCTGTGCAACTATGAAGCACGTGGAGTATGTGGTGGCGATTTTGAGAGAAGCCGGACTGGAGACTAGTTTTCTGTACAGTCAGTTGGATCCAAGCGCCAGAAAGCAGAATATTGAAAAGTATTGTTTACAACAATAAATGCAAATGTTTCTTAGGGATAATAGATTTAGATTTTAATTCACATCTTATTACTGTATTTTATAACAATTATAAAGTGCAATATTGTGATAATTTGAATATTCTATAGCCTTTTATAATTTAGACTAGGAGTGGTGATTGATAACTGAAACCAGTGTGCTCTTATTTGAGCCAATTGATTTTCCATTGGCTGAAACAATGTTATGATGGGAATATTAATAAACGGGTGTATGGCTATGTTTGATTGGGCCTTAGACTCGTTTGTGCGTATGACTAAATTATCTTAGCGAAAATACACTCCATTTGTTCAACATTGTTTATTTATTATTATTTGATCTTTTCATAGTGTTGATATCCATGATCTGGTATTTAAATAGCACTGAGATCTCGAGATATATAAGGATTAAATTTTAATTGCGTCGGTAATTGTAACAGTGTGTTACAATTGTTGTTATAACTACAATGACAATGTTAACAATACTCATGTTACAAATATTAATTTTTTACGCTTTAAAAGTATTTATAATAATATTTTACAGATTCCGAGCCCGAAAATGTTTCTTATTGGTGGTGACGGACGTAGCAGCGAGAGGTGTGGATATTCCATTACTGGACATTGCAATCAATTTCCATTTTCCACCTAAACCCAAACTATTTGTACATCGCGTTGGTGAGTTCTCATTAATATTATTGATACGATGAATATGCAAGTTAATGTAACATCGCAAAAAATGTGTCGAAATATAAAGGCTTAATGAATATAGTTTTTAGACACACGTCTTCACAGCATAATTTTTCTATCTACAAATTTGTGCTCGGTTTAAGTTGGCTTTGAATCTCCCGTAATTATGGGGAAATTAAATGAGCGAAAGAGATTTTTGCCGAAAATTATTAGCATTTTCTCGTCTATGATAAGTGGATAGTGACTATTAAATTATATATAAATAATAAATAAATTATATATGAATTATAATGTAGCAACAAACTGACAATATTAGTAGCATTCTCAATTGGATTTTTTCAATTGGAAATCTCGGCATTGAGTAATTTTTAAGATAGGAAAATGAAAATCAGCTAATTTCGCCAAAAATCTATAATAGATAATGATAATATTTCGTTCCCAGGTCGCGTGGCAAGAGCTGGAAAAGCCGGAAAAACGTTCAGTATCGTTACTCCGGATGAACTGCCTTATCTGATGGACTTGTTCCTATTTCTCAGTCGACCGTTTGTTTACGCAGGAATTTCTACTAAACAGCAGGGTTTGTTTGAATTAATACTTTGCTTGAAATATGATTTGATGATTTTAGATGACAGCGTTTTGGTCGGCAAATTCCCTGAAAGCTTAGTGCATTTGGAAACTGAATTCCTGACTAGCATCCATCAAACATCGGTTGAAATTGTAAGTCAATATGCTTTGTATTGACCATTTGATATGAATTGGTTAGGAAAGATATTAAGGAATCACAAATTTTGAATGAATCCATTTTGGCGACGACCATTTTACCACTATTATTTATTCGTTTTGTTAAATTAAGATATTTCAAATATGTCTGCAATAATGTAGCATTTCAATTATAATAAACACTAAGCAATTTACTTTATTTATATTGTTCCATATACATTAGTAAAACTGATGGTGGTAAATTTCTCGTTACCAAGTTGAATATAGCCCAAATTTTATTCGAAATTATTTTCCCAGATTATTAAATTAAAATTAACTTGACATAATTTTTTATTATGTTTCTCCTTAGAATAATTGTTTAATAAGACAAAGTAAAATTACAAGGAAGTCCAAATAAATTTTAAACATTTCCAAATTTCCTGTAAAAGCCTAGAAACTTTTAAATAATATAAGTTTTTTATAATCCAATAACCGAAAATATTCAGAAAGCTAATACGAAATTCAAAAAAATATAAACGTGTAAAAAATAAATATACAGACTTGGTTGATACTGAAATTACTATTATGATAATAATTTACTTTTAGTCCGACTTGCGTTTCAAATCAGACAACGCGCTGAAGAAGTACCAGAAAACCAGAGCCCAACCCTCCTCAGAATCCGTTCGTCGGGTGAAAACTGAATTACGATCCGTTGTGCCAGACATTCACCCTTTCTTCGAAGAATTCGATGGAGTCAAACCACAACCGGCACAGAAACAAATTTTGGAGGGCATTAGTAACTGGAGGCCAAGTGCTGTGAGTTTTTGGCTAGAAAGGGAACTTCAGGCAATGTTTTATATTGGCATCCGATCTAATTTGTTAGGATTAAGATTTTCTTATAATTTTGCCAAGGAATAAAAATCATAGGGTTGCGATCAAATCATACGCTGGTATAGTTCATTTTTATGTGATATTTATTTACTCTATTGACTTCTACTATTACAGACGATATTTGAAGTCAATTCTGGCGGGAAACAGGAGCCAGCCGCAGTGATGAAGGCGAAACGAAAGGAGCATCAACTGGCTATTAACGACAAGCGCAAAAAGCAGTCTATTCCAGAAGAAACCGAGGATGCTATACCTGAAAACCTGATCAAAGGCGAAAAAGGCAGTGAAAAGGACATTGTAAGTGTGTTTTATATTTGGTGTGATTTAAATTTGTATATTTAAGTATATTAATATTGTAGTAGTATTTATTTATATATTAAGTTTGATATTTGTGATTATATAGATATTCTGATTTGACAGATTCGCTGGCTAAAGTAAAATTATTTCTATAGGTGAACATCAGTAACTGTTTTACCTTGTGCAATAATGTTAATATCTATGAAAAATATAGTGTAGTTTGGTAAACTATAATAGGTAAAAACATAATTTTTGGTTACTTTCCTATTCAAACAGAGAAGAAGGAATATGCTCAAATGTGTTTTGCCAGATCAGAATACTTACAATTCTTTATTTTAGGGAAGCAATCAAAAACGATTTGTTTTAAACTATACAATATTTTCTCTTATATATTGACATAACTGGCCTTAAAATATTCCTTTAATACTAAACGTACCACCAAAACAGTGAGAAGCTAAGTCTAAGAATTTTAATGTCTAGTCTTGACTTATATAGGGTGTCTGATAATAACTGCTGCACAATATAATTTCGTAAAGACGCTGTGCTATTTTTCTTTTTTGACGCGAAATTTGAATATGGCGTAGGAAAGTTAAGTAGCAAAACAAAGCTTAGATTCATTGCTTTGATTTGGTATATAACATTCCTTCAGCACATTCGAAGTTGGCGTCAAAAAGACAAAAATAAATATAGCGTCATTATGAAATCACGCGGTAGTTATTATTGGACACTCCGTATCTATCAATAGATTAGGCACTTTACAGCGTTTTTAGCTTCTAAATTTGGAGAAGGAATATTGTCTTTTGAGGATGAAAAACATAAATGCATGAAGAAATGATGTTTACTTTATCAGATTTGTCGCCGACATACATACTAATACCCAAAATTTATTAGGAATTAGTTTCGATGACACCAAAATAATATTCCACTTTTAGGCTGAAGCATTCGGACAAATCGTGACTGTGGCACCGTTTAATCCGAGCTCTAACATGATGAAGGATAGTGGGAAGAAGAGAAAGCCGAATTCAGACCAGGAGCGTAAAAATCTAGAAAAGATGGCCCATTTCTTGGAATACACCCCAAAGGACATGCACTCTGAAGGAGGACTGAAAGTAGACAAGTCTAACAGCAATTTCGACGCTCAGGCTCGCCAGATCAGTGTAGATATTTCGGCCGATGACGATGCGGGAATGTACAAGGAGCAAAGAAGAAAAATATGGTAAATGTTTTGTCTGAATAGAAAAATTAATTGCGATAACCATTTTGGCCACAAAAATGATAATTCTAAATTTCATGATTGAAATTTTTATTGCAGTCAAGAATTCTATTCATGTCTAATAACGGATGAATAATTTAATTATCAAACCTTTTTAGGGATCGCAAAAAGAAGAAGTTTGTCAGCGCCGACGGCGAAACACCGGTAAAGAAAATTCGAACAGAGGAGGGCACAATTTTACCGGCGACTTACAAATCAGGTCGATATGATAAATGGCAGCAGGGACAAAAGACATCATATCGAGAAGACGGAAATGACTTTAGTGGAGGCCGAAATTTCGGCAAATTCCAGAGAAACAATATGAGTCAAGGTATGTTGTTAAATGTTAGATTTAGTTAGCTTATTGGGACTAAAGATTATGAATCTGACTCATCATTCCTTTTATTATTTTTGATTGTAGGAGTTAGTATTGTTTATTGCCAAATATTCAATATTTTCGCTAGAAATTTCCAGTTGGTTTAAAAATAATAAAAGCCAGGTGGAGAAAATAGTATTTTTACTGGAAAATAAGACAAGCGAATAAGAAAGTTCAATTATTTTTTATTGTTGCCGTCTTTGATCGTAAAGCCATTTCCAAGCAGTTGGCAAATTTTTCTCAGACTAATGTTATTTATTGCTAAGATTATACCATAATCAACTTTATTGTTTAGGCCAAGGTAGAGGACCGAGAAGTGAATTGAAAAATGCGGATCAAATACTAAAGCAGCGCAAAATCATAGCCAAAAAACAGAACTACCAGACGCATCGTAGAGAGGAAAATGCTAAGAAACGTGAGGGCGGCTCTAAAGGTGGCAAATTTTCGAAAGGTGGCTCATTTTCGAAAAGTGGATCGTTTTCGAAAAGTGGATCATTTTCTAAAGGTGGCAACTATTCGAAAGGTGGCTCAAAGGGATTCTCGAGAGGTGGAAAGTCACAAGGAGGTCGAAGAAAGTGAAATTAAGACGTTGAATATCAAAACAACTTTATCGTTCTTTGTTGATTGTTGTTGTTAAAGCTTTGCCAAAACGAATAAATATGCTTATATCGTTGTATCTGATTTATATACGATCTTATACTTATTGAAGTTACATCTAAAAAGTCATTGATTGTGTTCCAATCCAATAGCGATATTGTCAGAGCCTCGTGCATGTGTCGACATAATTTTCCTCGTAGGTTTTCGTTTCATATGTGAAAAACTCAGAGCTGCTTGTCTTGTTACTCAAGTAGCTCGGACAAGAACAATTCCTTCACATCTTAGTATTGATTTTTGTGATTTTCTTCGATCTAAATTTAGGATCGAAAATTTAATCTGGAAAGTTGTGGGTAGACGTCCCATCAGTCAGCCGCCCAGTTCAATAATTTTATTTGAATTGGTGCGTTACCGTATTCCTATCGAATTTCATTTTGGGAATTTCCTCGGCGCCAACATTTCGCGCTCAATTCATATTTGAAAGCATGATTTCATTGTTTACCTCGGCGGCGTTTTCCTCATTTTGCACTTAAATTTCCTAACAGTGTATTACTGTGAAATAAATTCTAGTTTCTACTTTTTGAAATATATTATACATTAATCGAAATCGTTTCTAACTTTCTAAAAATCGTGATACAATGTGTCGTTTTCGGCGGTTTAGTAACTTTTTCGAGTATTTGTGCCTGCTTCGCTCAAAGTTTGGTATTGGTATTCAGTCACTTTCAGGAAAGAAATCGGGATTAGTATTGATTCTCCACGTAGTCTCCTTATGATCCTGTCAAGTCCTATTTATATTTGAAAAAATTCAACTGATCCTCGAAAATGGTTTGGCAGACATTTTATGTTTTTCTAAATATTCCTAAGTGGTCTAATATCCCTTCGTATTCAAATTTCCACTCTCATTGACACATTAGTCTATTGTTTGTTAGTTGAATATATAAGCTCGTCTATGAAATAAATCAATAACTTAATTTACTTTCAGTTAAATTTTAATCTCTCGGTGCTCTTCAATTCCATTCCAACTATGTTCGAGGCAAAACTTGGTCAGGCCGCACTCCTTAAGAAGATCGTGGAAGCGATAAAAGACCTCGTGACAGATGCTCCTTTTGACTGCACAGAGACTGCAATGAGCCTACAGGTGAGTTCTTTTTATTTGCAATAAATGTCGTTCAAAAATGGTTTTATAGGCCATGGACGCATCCCATGTGGCGCTGGTATCGTTAAAGCTGGAGAACGGACTTTTCGAGAAGTACCGATGCGATCGCACCATCAGCCTAGGATTGAGCCTCAGTGAACTCAGCAAAATCCTCAAGTGTGCGAAGAACGAGGATACGGCCGTTATTCAGTATGCAGATGACGCCGGAGACAGTGTCACATTCACGTTCGAGGATGCTAAGTGCCGTAAACAGGTGGGTTTTTATTTGATATGAAAAGTGGTTGCACATATTGGCTGTCAATATCTTTGAAAATCCCATAGGAATCTGTAAAACACATTCTACAATATGTCTTCTGAGAATATCCCAATTTAGCCAACAGATATAATTCTACTCAGTTTTGCTCAGACTTTGAAATTTATTTCAGGATATCACGCAAAAACTGATGGATATCGACAACGAGCATCTCGGAATCCCGGATCAAAAGTACGCCTGTGTAATCGAGATGCCTTCGGGCGAGTTTCAACGCACCTGCCGCGACATTGCCATGTTTTCGGACAGTCTGCAAATCTCTGCGACGAAGCAAGGTGTGGTCTTTAGTGGCAAAGGTGACAGCGTCAGCAACACGGTCACTTACTCGAAGAACTCCACCGCCGACGATGATGACAAGGATGTATGTATTTTGTTTAATTCGTCAAAAATTAGTCACAATGCAATTAAATAATTATTCACAAATAATTACACAATTGTTCAATCAATTATTCGACCAAATAATTAATGAAATATTCGCTGGGAATTTTTTAAATATATATTCAGTAGAGATTAAAATTATGTAGTAAATTTAGGAAATCACAAACTGTTCATTATTGAAAACTGAAACTCCATTTTTCCAACAAACAATTATCAGAAAGTTTCCTATAACAATTGCAAAAATGTATGGAGATATACACTTTTATTTTATGCCTTATTAATTATTTCAGCGCGTGTTTATCGAGGTGAAGGAACAGGTGAATCTCAACTTCTCGATCAAATACATGAATCATTTCTGCAAAGCTACGGCTCTCTCGGATCGTGTGCGAATTTCCTTGTGCAATGACGTGCCCGTAGTGATTGAGTACGGAATCGAGGAGGATGGTTTTCTGCGCTTCTATTTGGCTCCAAAGATTGAAGAAGGTAACGACATGGATTGAAACCGACCAAATATGACAACGATCATCCTTCAAGACAACTACTTTTTGTTCAATATGATCTGGTAATTTGGTACTTTGCTATTTATTGTTTGTGTTTATTTTTGGTCAAATAAATTGTAAAGCATAGTCATAATTTATGGTCAATTTAGTAAGAAATATAAAAATGAGAATATATAATTTGTTCTCGGAAAAGTCTACTTCGCAAAAGGAAAGTATGAAATCAAAGCCAGAATAACTTTTAGAGGATTTGACTTAAATTTGTTTTAATTATTTAACCATTTGTCGTATAAACATCGAACTTTTCAAAAGCATGCAATACTTTGCCCATGGCAAACGTTTCCGTGCACGATTTCCTTATAAATCATAATCTCGTAAATATTAATAGATCCAGGATCTGTAATTTCAAATTATATTCCTATTTCGAATACAGTCCTACCTTTTTAAATTTATCAAATTTTCTTCAAAGCTAAATTCAAATTTCGCTTTTTGGCTGAAGACGGCAAAAATATGAATGCAAAGAATAAACTATTATGTACATAATAACTTTGATGATGTTATTATTATTGTTGCTTCTGTTGATAACTTTAATATGTCGTTATTGCCACTGGCCGAATTTTTTGGCTCTTGTTTCCAGCCAATTTGAAAAGCAACAACTGTTGTGAGCGATTTTTGGCCACAGGCAATCTTTTCTATGCTTCTTTCAGTTCATTTTCTCTTTTCCGATCTCCGCATGAAAAGTGAGGGATTGAGGGGCTAAGTTCAATGGAATGAGTGAACAGACTCTTGAGATTTTCATTTGTCGTCTTTAGCTAAATTAATTTCTTTATCATGATCATATCAGTCATATTTTCTGGAATTTGTTTAAGAAAGATATTTTTTGCGCCGCTTGGACTTTTATTGCAAATTTTTAACTGAAGTTGAGTTAATTAGTTTAGCTTCTTCATTCTGGAATATGCTATAGGATGCTAGCACAATTTTGAATATATATTTTTACGATCCTGTTCTTTATGGCATGAAATATCTAAAGCGCCTTAACAAAATTCGTCCAACTCTGTACTTTCTCTGAAAATTAAAACTATTTAACAAAAAAAACTATTCAATCTGAATACTATAGCTTTAAAATTATTCAAACGATATTCAAAAATTGGTAATTCATAAATTCCTTCATTTTTTCTGAAATCCTTTGAAAGCATATGAACATACTTGAAAATATTTTGTGTAGATTTTCGAAAACATTCTACATAACGTCATGTTCTCCAACAAGAACGTGTATATTTTCTTTTATAAACTTAACTTCCATTTTCAATAACATAGCATTAATTATCACAAAATTTTAGGAAATGTTTATTTTTACAAAAATTTAAAATCTAATTTTTAAATATTTTTGTCAGACCTCCCAATTTTCGCTCCAATTTTAGTCGTCTATCTCATTTCTCGTAAGTACCCATTTATGTGTTCTCTCCTCTCATTCTTTTCTTACTATCACAAGAAAAGTGTCGCGGACAACGCGTTGTTTTTGGATTAGCTTGGTGAATTTGCTTTATTATTTTTATCCTTGAATGAGTTCTCGGCCCACGCCGCCTCAGGGTCCACTCGAACAACTTGGAGAGGAACAAACGTACTCGGGCTCGGGATTCTTCTCCTCGCAAAGGTCTTCTTCCCCTTTGCCTTATTGCTCGAGGGCCCAAATCTCCAACTTGGCCATGTCTTCGGGAATGAGAGTCCATTGGTTCATAAAAATTCAGGCAGGCATAATCCCGTATTAAGGATGCATAAAAATTTGGAGACAAAGAGAACTTTGGTGTTTGATGGAAGGGTCTCAAGATTTTGAGTCATTTTTGACCTAGTTGTACGGACAATAGTAATATTTCGTTTTTTTATTATTTAAGACAGAAACTGATTCATCGATTTAGGCAACATTTTCCAGGGATAAAATTCAGACCCGTATTGCATAGGACCGAAATTTTTGAGCCCGCCAATATTAAACGTCATCCAGAGATTATGTAAGTAGCAAAAGTCGTATATCCCTACATCTCCTCAGGATTATCACTATAACCAAGGCCGATGATCGGCCTTGGTTATAGTTATTAACAATATTTAGTTATTAATAACTATTTCTTTCATAATGTGATATGGCTTTTCATCACTGATCTTCGTATTTATTCTCCTTTTTATTACCTTCCTCCTGTTGATTCTTGAAGATTGAGATCAAAATTCCAACTTACATTACAAATTTTGGTAGAGTTGCAGGTGTCGTATCACTGAAATGAGGGTTTGACTGTCATAGTTTGTCAACCTTATCCGTCAAAACAGCCTCAAACAATGAACTTTGGCTGTTTATTTCTAACGCAATAAAATGGATTCTTTGCTTCGAATTTTGGTTGTGCTTCTCGCTGTTGCTGAAGATCAAGAGTCATCTCATGCCCTTCAAGGTTCACTTTTCTTTGTATAGTATAAATTTTGTACAAGAAGTTCTCTATCGAGAAACTTTCTAGAAAAATCTTGAAATACTTCCTTCCTAAATCACCTTTGGGTATTTCGGAATACTTACCGAGGTTGTAGTTTCAGAAGTTCCCTTTCATATCGAGCATGTTTTAAAACCTGCTGTAACATTCCAAAATGTTGCCTAAGATATTTTAGAGGCACAAAATGCTCTACACAAAATTCCCAAATATCATTGAGAATTACACTGTAAATTCGTAACAGTTTAGAGCAGCCAAATTCCATCCAGGACTATTATGTTCACACTCCTCAAAAGCCAAGCCTACATTCCTGTGGTGACCTATGCCGTTTGTGCTCAGCAGACACGCTGGGATGCGCCAGGAGTATGGCCGAATTGGCCAAACATTGTGTTATGTCTTCTCCTTTTGAGGGCACAGGTAAGCCATTTCCGGAGGCATGTTACTTTTCTGGAAAAAACAACTTATTCGCTTCCAGATTCTTCTTGTACTGGAAGACGGAGACATATTTGTACCAGACATCTATCTGTGGTGGAGCATTTTCTTCGATCTCAGAACGGGTTTTGGTGTCGAATTACTGATCAAAATTCTATAATTTATCAAACGAAGGACCTCAATGACGAGAATTCAGGTAAACATAACTCAGGTATTGCTCTACTCTATATTTTTCAACAAACCTAGGAATATAAAACTTTTTCCGTAAAACTTTCAGAGCATTTCCTGACTGCTTGTACCGATTTCCTTCGCTCTCGCAATTTTTGGCTGGGCCACAACCGGGCACATTGTCCTGCCAAGCCGACCCAGAAGATTGGAGTACCTCAGGCAGTGACCACTTCAAGCGGCCTTGTGCACCAAAGTCACCGGACGACAAGGTCACCCGCAAATTATTATGCGAATGCCTCGGGAAACAACAATAATAACGGTTACAATGCAGCTGTGAATAATCGCATTCAAAGGTGGAAAACGGAGCTGAGCTCAGGTGAGAAGTTTGGCTACAGGTAAACTTACCTTGGGGAAACTTACCTGTGCAAGCACTTAGGAAACATTTTCGAAATAGTCGAATTTCATTGTAAAAACACATACTATGATAGGTTTTCGAGTGTGTAATAATTTTTATTTAGAAAATTTTTCAGATAAAATTGTAAATTTTCATGACAGAATTGAGAAGCGAAAATATTAGCTTTAATTTTAGACCTGGCCGAATTCAGTCGAGTGTTGCCGGCTGTTTCCTGTAATTCCGCTCTTCATGATCTCTGTCTTCAGCATATTTCATGCCGCGAATTATGGAAAATCTTCAGGCAATCATGCGTGGTTGATGCCCAAAATCAGTGCCAAATGACTAATCCAAATGATTGCTGGTTTGTTATCTTTGTTGATTCAGAGTAGACTTCGGGAGATTTTAGCATCGATATAGCATTTACGATATATCATTTTGCATTAAATTTCAATTCAAAAGAATGCTCAAAATTTGGATCAAAATGATTAGACTTGGTTCATAAAAATGTTTTTCTGATCCATGATCATTTGCTTTTGGATATGTTTAATTCAGAGCTTCAATTTTTGTTTTTAGGCAGTCTTTTGAAGGAATCAGTTGGACTGGTTTGGGAACGTGTTCCTGTTTCGACAATAATTCGGATTGTCATTGGATTCGCCTACAGACAAACTATAACAAATGCATTTGTAAGTTTAAAGTGTTCATTTACATTCTTCCAACATATTTTTGACTCGAAAAAATACAAACGTTTAGCAAAAGTGAGGTTTCTGGATTCTCTGAGAATAAACTCGGAAATACCTTATACAACACGTTTTTGTTTAAAAATTCTTCTGTTAAAAAATAATATATACAGTCTTGAGAACTTTTATGCTGAAAATGCAAAAATGCGATTCTTTTTGTAAAAACAATGTTTTTTCTTGATTAAAAACTTGGAAAGAGAATTTTGACAGAGTTTTTACTATTTTCCGCTGAAAAGTGCCAATACTTATTTTAAGATGAGCTCAGCTTGACCATGGGCAACTCTTTGACTTCTCCCATCCGAGATACTCAAGCTGTCCCCTCTACTACAGTGACCACTCCCACCCCAGCTTCTTCTGGAGAAGTGCTATCCACGTCACCGTCGACGCCAAAATTTGGCGAACAAAATTTTGGCCAAAAACCGTTATATTCTCAAAACGGCAGATCCAATGTAGCGCAGAGAGACGACAGAGAAAGAGAGAATGAACGCAGATTGCAGCAGGATAGGGACGCTTTGGAATTGAAGAGAATTAGTGAGGAAAAGAGAAGAGTTCAGCTTCAGCAGCAAGAACAACAGAGGCTGTATCAACAGAGGCTGGAGGAATACAGGATTAAGCATGAAGGTGGGAATAGCCTAAAGAAAAGGGCATAAGGAACGGATTAAGATTAGGACAAGAAGATTTCAGTTTATGGCAAAGAGAGGCCATTTACAGAGTTCCATTAAAATATGCGCAAACAAACGAAATTTAAACATCTTTCTTGGGCTTAGTTTAACTTTGATTTCAGCCGCTCGCCAGCAGCAAGAAGAACTACGCCGACGAGAAATGGAAAACCGCCGCCGGGAACACGAGGATCATCAACAGGGTATGAAATATATAAATCAAAACTAAACGACGATTTTAACTTAAAGCGGTTCGGTAAACTTTCGACCATGAACTTTAGAAATTAGAAAAATGCTTGGCTTACTTGTACAACTAATTTTTATCGAAAACATTTTCAGCATTGCAGCAGCCCCTACCTGAGCCCACACCTTGGTACGAAAGGCCTCTCCAGCCTGTACATTCCAGACACACAAGCCGAGAGGAGTGGCGAAGACCGCAGCAGTATCCTCAGACTAGATCCCAAACGCAACGGTCAAATCCGTCCGCAACATCTTCCTCCGGCTCAGTGATCGACTATAATGTTTCCACGGGCCGAAGTAACCAAAAACATGAGAACAAAACGGGCACTAATGCGAACCAAGTCGACATTTACACCTTGGGAAAGCAACCGACGGAAGCGCCAAACGTTGAGGATGGCGGTGGTATATATGTCATGAGAATCCATGCCACAAAAATTAGCAGAAACGGTGAAGAAAGTGGGGCGTTTTCTACACCGGATACAAAACAAATATGGTTTGTTCATATAAAAGTTAGAAGAAATTTGTATCTCAATGCTCATTTTTATATTTTTTATCTTTTGAGAGAACAGATTTGTATTAGAACAGTCATACACTATACGAAGATCGATGTTTAAGGTGGTAACTTAAACCGGCTGTTGTTGAGCTTTGATAACAAATCTGCTTATTTATGAACACATTCTCTAAGATTTTATTTTGAAGTGTGAAAATTTGACTTTTTCAATGCAAATTTTGTTTGTCGCAATTTCGAGAAATGTTCAATATGACCTCACTCAAAATTATATCCATCCATTCTACCTAAGTCGCTGATCTGGGTAAGTCGCACGGCTTTGTTGCGCAGGTTAGACCCCGTTTTTGAAGTACCCAGGCCTTAGGCTCGCGTGAACCCCCTAAATCCACCACGCTCAGTCGATTTTCGCAAATGTTTTCACGTGAAACGTGAGTTACATGAGTCACGTGGGTCACGTAAAAGGGCAACTTTCTTAGCGTGGTCGTTTCGGGCCGAGTTAAAGCTCAAAGTGCTCGCCAGCTCAAGAGAAAACGATTGGCACCAGAATCAGGCCGATCCGAGCACGGCTAAGAAAGATACAGGTGCGCGAAATCCTGGATTTCGTGGATTTATGGATTTTTAGGATTTCATCCCCGATTTCGCTGCGAAATCGTTCTCGTTTGATCTCCTAAACATTTTAGCGGCGTGATTTTTATGTTTACTGTAAAGAAAAAATTGTTATGAGAAAAGTGGATGAAATTGTTAACATTTTTGAAGTTGTCAAACTCTTATGTGAATATTATTCAGGACTACACCTGCTCCGACCCCTTTTATTCCGCCTCCCAAAAAAGTTGCCACCACCCAAGCCACTACAACAACAACCACTTCAACATCTACCTCCACAACCACGACTACAACCACAACACCTTCACCTGTGACTACTGTCCGGCCAACAGAAAGTCAGAAAAAGGTCAAAGGAAGTGTTTTGAAGACAACAGTGGCAACTCCAAATAGAATTCCCGATCAAGATGACATCAAAAATGCAACAGTTGTACTGATATCACGCACCAATCCTTACAAAGTTGAAGCGAAAGAGGAGCAAATTGGAGAAGGAGGTAGGATATTTTTACGAAGTTTGAAATTATTGATAGATATGTTTCTATTATTTTTGACATTGAATTTTATTCGGTTTTTGAATTGGATTTTAAATTTTCGGGGAATTTTATTTCCCTCGGTCGAAAACACCCTTTATGAGGAAAGGAATTGGAACTAAACTCTTGCAACACTCTTCCGCATCGGAGATTTATCCTTTTTCGTCCAAATTGTTTCATTTTTATATTATGATTATTCCTGTTAAATGTTTACTTTTTTTTTCATTTTTGAGTCTGATTTTTGCGTAATATAAATTTCACAAAAAATTGGAACTGAATTTTTCGAAATTCGGAATTTTATTTTTTAGGAAATTAATAGTTTTCAGTAAAATTTTGTAAATTCCTAAAGACATCATTTATAGTGATCCGGGTTTTCCATGCAAAAAATTAAGCTTGAGAAATATGAACAAAACATTTCCGGAAAGAAAAATTCGAAAGACTGCGCGAATTTAAATAATTGTCACGAATCCCTGGGAAATTACTTTTTTACTTTAGTTTCCTTAATCTCATTTTCTCGCAGTTATTTTTTATTGTCCTGGTAAATTCTTGGCATTATTCAAATACCAAGAAATTTTCACGCATTTCCGGAAATCTTCGCCAGCTTTTACACTTGATCAAGTTCTGAGAAAATTTGTTGTTCCGACCTAATTTGTTTGCTGCTATATTTTTCATCCAATTTCCTGCCACTTTATAAATTTCCCGCAGGCCCGGAAGCCTCCTGTTGACTTTTACCTTCGGCTACTTCCCCCACTCTGAGGCTCTTTACCGGAAAATCCACCAAGGAGAGCCTTTTTCGGCCATATTCTCATGCATTATTCAACGCAAACAACAAAAATCCTGCCAATAGTCTTTTCCTCTCTCGAGGAAGAGAAAAGTTTTGGCCTCTTCTGGAATTCCAGACCTCAAAATGCCTGCAGGAATGAATTTCCCCGCAAGCTGTCGAAAAAAATGAGACATAGTGTGGGCCCGGCAGGCATAGCTCTCGACTCTGAGCTTTCCCACAGGCTATATATTCTTTGATACGTTTAGTAAAGAAGCACTTGAGACAGTCAATGAGAAAATCTCGAATGCCTGATCCGAAAAGCCCTGAGGTGATATGGATATCAAAAGTCGAATGTTGCGCGAAAAAGTATACTTTTCCTCAGGGTATTGTGGAAATATTACGTTTGAATATTTACGCATTTATTTTTGAACACCTTTAGTACTATTCTCGAGAACACCCAGATCCCTCTGGAATACCGGGCTGATTCAACTGCTCTGAGTAAGCGTTTTCCCACACAGCTATTCATCCAGGCATTTAGCAATGGGGAGTGGAGGTGGACCTGAGACTGCTAATGAGAAAATCCAGCCCAACCCAACCGGCCATATGTACGCGAAAAAGTCAAGAGTGGGAAATTCGCGGAGGTTCTCTCCCCGCTCCGAAGGCATTTCAACATTTTGTTGTTCATTAGTGCCCCAGCGCCAAAGGTTTCCAAGGCTTGTCCCGAATAACATCTGAGTAGTTGACGAGCCGACTAATTGGAATTGGAGAGGCCGCACCCCTGAGGCATTCGGCGTACTATCTGAATTTGCAACTTTAGGCTTAGGGGACAGTAGTGTGACATTCATTCCATTTTAGCACAAATCGGAACATTTTTTGAAATATGGGTAATTTTTGACGAAAAACAGCTATGCTTGGTGCCTATTTTGGTGCAAAAAGTATTCTTAACCCGGGGACCTATATAAAGATTGCGTGAAAAGTGAAGTTTCTGTCTGATAAAATGACAAGTTTTCACTTCAATTTTTCATGCAAATTTTTCACTTTCCGCGTTAGTGAGATAGGGCCATAGAGCGGTTTTCTTTTCCGATGTCCAATAAGTGAATACAGATTCAGCCTCGTATTGCAATTCTAGATCATACATAGAAGTATTGTGTGCATGGCAGAAAATGTGTTTTTTTTGGCAAAATAGCCAACTTTCTGATTCTAGTGTCTCTATGCTAAAAAGTCCTCGTTAGTTATAGACCGTTATTGACTTCCGCTATCCTTTGCAAAGTGGCTAAAACTGTTTTTATATCCCTCACACTTCGAGAAGAGTTAAATTATGGGTTGTGTTGCGATTTCGTTATGACCTATTTGCAATTTATTTGCATGTTCTACGCTCGAAATGGAATTTTTGCTACTACTTTTTCCCTACCTGAAAATATATAATTGCCGATTCCGTTTTTATAACTCAAAACTAGAGACCATGGCGTTAAACTCATATCCGAAGGATGCTCAGAGCTTGACTTGTTGCGATAATACGAATTATGTTTCTCGATCTTCGATTCTTGATCTCAATCTGATTTATACAGAGAATTAACATATGAACCATTGGACTGTCGGTTCAAAGTTTCTCGATGGGGCATGAGGTGCAGAAAATTTTCACTTGCAGCAGTGTTCTTCGCAACTTCCATTATTATTACGCACTTAATGGATATGGATCCATTCCAAATCAGAATTGCTTTTGTGGACGCCTTGGAAAGAAGTATAGACAAAATTCTTTTTTCTACATACATCTACGCTTTCCAGAACATTCTAGAACATGCTAAAACATACTAGATTCTTTAGAGTACTTCTATGGGTTATATTTCGAGGGACAGTTCTTTTTTGAAATTTTTCCAAATTATAAAAAGCCAGAATATTTAAGAAAAATCTGTAAAACTGATTCTAAGAATGTTTAAAGACCAAACATCATTTAAATTTCCCATGAGTTTGGTATGGGCTTTTATTTTATAGTTTCATTTTAGAGAGCACTTGTCAAGCAGCCTACAAACAGTGCGAACAAAGTGAGACCTGCAGGTGGCACCTCAGCGAGCTGCAAATTAAATGCCCTCTGGATAGTCGGCATTGCAGAAGGGAGCAATGCACTAAGGTAATATATTACAAAAAAACTCATGGAACAGATTTTCAGAACCAGCATTCAAGGAAAAATGCTGGAAATTTTTATATACATGAAAAATTTATACATTTCCAGTTTTGCCTTTTGGGAGTTTTTCGAGTGAGGTTTTCGCGGGTGTATTTTTTAGCGCTTTTTTGTTTACCGGGGATTTTCGAACCGAATCAAACCCATTACGGTTTGTTTGTACGAATATGTCTTAGAACCAAGCCAAATTTCAATAAAAGTTGAAATAAACTACAAAATTTATAGAAAAATTTTCCATTTAGCCTGCACCTTATAATAAATCCTACTGCAAATTATTATTTTTTACTTTTACAGGCGATTGGCCGCTTTACTCGTTATGTGAGTAAACCAATAGTGGAGTCCATGATGTTCTGTCAGTGTTCCTTCGGTGACGGCCAATGCAAACACCTTCAGGTATTTCTGATGGAATGTAACATTTTCCCGGCTCCGATTTTACTTTTTTCCAAATTTCTAAATTTTGTGCCAAAATGAAGAAAAGTTGGTTCCAAAATGTATACGAAAACGTAATTGGTTACAAATAGCTTAAACTATTTCTCATCAAGACCGATATCAGTAGCAATATTCTAATGCCTTATGGCCTTGTTCTTGTTTTGATTCATAAATTCCTATTTATTGTTTGAAATTCCGCCTTGCTGGCTAACCGTTATGTAATTTGTGTGTTGTAAGTAAAAAATGTCAATTTTGATTGACAGGATATTCTTGCGTAAAAATGTATATTGATTTTTAGTGAAAGTTATATCACTTCTTTAGTTAAAGAGTTAATATAATAACAATTAACTTAAGCAAATATTTCAGCAATGGATGTATCCTCAATGCATTTACTCGTATCCCAATCAAAAGCCCAAGTGGACCTGTACTCAGGCGATGAAACTGTGCCAATCCGACGGACTGTGCCTGTAAGTAAATTATTGCAGTTTCAGTATTCTTGAATTCCACTACAACCAAATATGTGCTCAAATTTCGGCATTTTTGGCTACCTAACATTGTAATAGAATCTTTTCACACCAGTGATCTCTCCTGTAAAATGTGATACTTTTACAATTTCTAGATTACTTTTTCTCAAAAATAGCAGCAAAAATTATTGCTGTTAACTCTGACAAATTAGGCTGCTTAGATTTTAAGGCGATATATTTCCTAAATTGAGATGATAAATCACAGCTATACCTGCTACCATTGACCTGCGTTTTTAGAATTCTATATCAGATAGAAAATCCTCGGCATCCTAATATTCTAATTTTAGTCGAAACATGCCTTCATTCAACTCCTCCTGTGCTATCCATACGATGTCACTTGAACCGCCTGAAGAAAAATCTGCCGAGAATATTGCATGTGCATCCACGACCTTGCCTCAATGTAGAATGGCAATAATCTCGGTTCGAGGAACTTTCCTGGAGACGCCTTGCTATTGCGATGCAAATGACGCGGAATGTTTGGGCAAGCAAAATCTCATGCTGCCCACCAATCCGTGCATTGGTTTGTGGATTTAAAGTTTTACAAAAATTCAAAATTATAAATTTTTCGATTTCAGAACTCGCTATGCTCGACTACCATTCAAATCCCGGCTCATCCATATCCGCTCTTTCAACCTCTGCTACATATCTTAAATCTAAGCCTCCAGCTGTCAGCACTAAATCCAAGATTCGGACCCATCACAAACCAAAGTCAAACACGACGGATTCGGAAAATCCCACTGAGGTGACCCTGATTCCACCTATGGAAGAATCCATGAATAAGTCGAAAATGCCCCTGGAAAAACAAGGCTCAAGTTTCAGCAAATACGAGGAACATATCGCAAAGTACAAAGCGCCTTTCGAGCGATTGAATAGGACTACGACGACAACTGTGGCTCCTATGAAGGAGAAAGTTGAAGAAGAAAAATCTGTTCAAAGTGCACCGGTTGAGCCAACCAGTTCAGCTTTTCAGGTAATTTGAAGCAGTTTTTTCAAAAATGCTCTAGGGCACGTGAAAAATTCCTCTTTGGAAAATAATTTCTTTATAAAATTTAGACCACAACTGATATGGCTTTTGAAGCACTGAATGACACTTCGATAGAAGAGCTCGAAAACTCCACCAGGACTACCTTGTCCACATTGGATCCCGATGCTCAAGCTGCTGCCTTGAAGAAACTGAATGCTAGAAAACAGTTCAGGGTCAAAGCGGGAAATTACTTGCCAACTGGAGAATATGTGACAATGAGGCCACCGCCAAAAGAAGGTATGCTTATTTTAAAATTTGTTGCCTTTTATAGTAAATTTTTTAACTTTAGGAGGCTGCACCACAAGGAATATTGATGGAGAATGGATTGTCCACTATAAGGACTCTATATTTCGGGTAGGTCATGTTGAGTGCAATGTAGGTAAAAGTTTTTGGAATTTCTATCTTTTGGCCACTTCCCCAAAATAATAAGGACTATATTGTAATTGATTACATCACCATCACATCTATGAGTGTTCAGTAGGGTAGTGCAATTGAAAATAGTTGAGGAAATGAAAATCCTTAGATGTGATGATGATGTCAATGTCTATATGTTCTTGACCACGTAATTTCTAGCAATATCACGACTGGTCCGGGACCTGCTCTTCTTGGTGCGAGTGTACTTCCAAAGAAGCTCTGGAATGTCACGATCTCGGCTGTCTCACAGATGTTCAGTGCGAAGCTCTTCACACCACAGTCAGAATGGGCGAGCGATTATACCTCGAGGGTGAATCAGCTCTCTGGGAAAATGCGCAAACATGAAAGACCAGAAATTGCTCTGATTGCATATCAGGGAAAAAAAGCTTTTGGAAAGAAAAATCAGTTGGAAAAGAGCGGTTTGGTTAGTCCAACAGTCTCTGTGGCAAACGACATTGCGAGCAGACTTCAGTTTGCTTTGCTATGGAATCCGTCATCTTGCTCCAAGTTCAGTGGTACGGCGTCAATGTACTGACAAATGAAACTCAGCCAAAGTGGCATATTGGAAGAGTGGAAAAGGTATTTGATTTTAAAGACCAGATTATAGAAAATTTCTGAAAATTCTTTATTTGCTAGTTTAAATTTATCGGTTTAACCTTCCAAATGGCACAGTTTTGCACAAAAATTTAAGCAGATAATTTATAACTAAACTAAACGTTGCAAATTTTCAGCAATGTTCCCCATTTGTCCGCGAACTGGAGCACACTTTCTTATTGGAGCGAGCTGACCGCTATCAATTGGTTCTGTCGACAGTGAAGCAAATCAAAGTGATCGATTTACTGGACGGACTGCCGCCTGCTCTGTTACACAGTTCGCCATCAGCCGCTGTTTCTTGGAGACAACCTCAGAACCACGTTATCAATATGTATCCTTCGTATTTGAGTCTGTTTTTCGGATTTTGTATTTTTGTTTCCAATGTTCAGGTGTTTTTAGAAATGACCCTGAATGATTTCACTGCCTTGTATTAATGTGCCTATGGTTATTGATTGAATAAATAAATTTGAATCTATTCGATATTAATATGAATCTTATTCGATTCTTTATGATCAAGAGTCAATGTTACTGATCAGTGTGCCCTGGATTCATCGAATCGAGTTGCGGATAAAAAATAATTATGAACAGGATACAACTATTGGTTATGGGCGAAAATATTCTCTCGTAGTCGAAGACTTGCTGAAAACAATCGGTACGCCAATTGCTGCACATCACGCGGCAAGGCTAAGGAAATTTTAATCTCAATTTTTCTCGAGAATTTTCATACCGGATACAAAATCTGATCAGACCTTTGTATGGCAACTTTTTAAGCTCTACAAACTGGCTATATCAGATTTGGACTAGCCCCCTCCTAGAGTCTCCCCCCAAAAATAACGTTCAAATTTCCGCCAAAACTACGGTAGCGTTGTGGGACACAACTCAGCTAATCTTCGACTACGAGAGATTATTTTCGACCATATATAGCTATAATTGCCTTACCACGACGTGTACCTTATCTTAAATGTGACTGTTATTTCAACAAAATTATTGAAAGGCGTGTTTTCTTACATATGCACCATAAAAATACGACAAAAACAATACAGAAACAATCCAAAGCAATGGTAATAATGGAATAAGAAATTGTATGTTCTATAAGCATCCTAAACGCCAAGTGAAGCCGATTGGACCCGCAGCACCCAGAGCACGCCAGACATCTTCCGGAGGCGAGTTAGGTGGTGTTGGAGAGGTCTCGCCTAGCTTACATGGAACCGCCAAAAAATACAAAATTTAAATTCGTGCCAAAACGCATAAATAAATTTTTTTATAGCTTTTGGTCTTACAATGTGGTTTTGTGTTCCCAAAGCTTTTAAGTTCCCAGTCGTTTCGTGGGATCATTCCGGGCAATTTTGCTTTTTACACTTTTCGATTTGGTACAGGGGTTGATTTTTATGGAAAAGGCCACTTTTTCGAAAAATACATTTTTCGATCCAAAGCATCTACGGGGCTGATTTTTTGGATCCGGGATTTTCGCTAGTGCTGAATCCAAATCTGACGCGAGATTGGGATTAGTTATCACGAGTCGTGTTATTCTCACGAGCTCATTTCCCCAATTTACTTACGCAGATTGGGGCACGGTGGTATATATAACTTCTTGTACTCATCATAGTACATACTTGGCAGTAATATAAATTGGTGCTGGTTGCTTTATCTGTTGCACTTTTGATTTAATTCTTAATTTCAATTTCTGCGAATAACTGTCGGCAAAAAAACGTTAGTTTGCAAAAAGAGTACATAAATCAAAGTTTTTACGTGAAAGTTATCATTTATATTTTGGCATCTATCCTTGTTGACGATCATTTCTCTTTCGCCCTGTTCCGAGCATACCGCTCAATGTAGGTACGGTCAATGTACGCTTCCTTTTAGGTTCATTCGGTGGAGGTTGTACGCCATTCTTCTGTGGATCAGTCCCGTTTGATGCTGGATCTGTATTCGCCGATTTACTGTCCTTTATCATAGGTCCATAAATGGAGCTAAAATTGCGCTATTCTACAGATAAACCGGCAATGTTCGACACAAGTGAAAAGTATCAAAATTGGACAAAACTTATTCATTATAATAGTTATAATTTTTCTATAACTATAATGCAAAACTTTTGTCGGTCAGGCTAATAGGCTTCCCAGTGGCAAGTGAAGCCGATTGGATCCGCAGAGCCAGGGGCACACCAAACCACCTCCAGAGGCGAGTGAGGTGACGCTGGAGTCGTAAACAATTAAAAAAATTCAAGTTAGCTGCAAAAATTATGTTTAGACGAATTGTTTTTGACGACGAAAATATTTCTGGCCATGAAATTTTGAGAGCTGCTTAAAAAACATACTTGTCTCTTACGATGACATGCATTCCCAATTTGACGAAATAATTGAACGCGCTTGCACCATCTGTCTGTTCTCCCCACACTATTCTGATAAGTTCAGGGTCCTCAACTTTTCCGTCCTTCCCTATCTTCTCCTTTGTAAGTCTAATAGATTCAGGCTTTTCCTTCTCTTTGATTTCTTCTTCTTTGAAGTTTAAGTGAATCAAATCTTCACTATTGAAAGAAACTCCCTGAAATTTCTCATGATAAAGCACAATGTAATATTTTAGAGATGACGAAAACAAAATTTGAATTCTCCCCCACAAGGAGCTTCTCTAATCGAACTAAGTCCGAGTTTTTCTTCGACAAGAATCCTAAAAATTAGGTGCTGACGCGAAATATGGTCAATAACCTCATAAGGAGAACTCATCGAAAACGCAAAAGTTTTTTAAATAACTGCTATCTGTTTGCCCAAAAAGTTTTGCAAGTGACGTTCAAATGAACGATTGGTTCCGTAGCGAAGTTTCTTAGAATGAGAAAGACACTGTCTGTGGCTGGTTTGGAAGAGAAGATTGGAAAAGAGAGACGTACAAGAGAGAATCACAAGGCAGACAGTCAGAGGCCCTCACATTCTAAGAAACTTCGATGCGAGACCAACAGTTCATTTGAACGTCACTTGCAAAACCTTTAGGGCAAACAGATATTCAATATTACTTAATTTATATAAAACTGAACTAAAAATACTTACATGGAGTTTCATAATCCTCGCGAATCGGACGACGTTCACTGATGATTGAACTCGATAATCGGAATACGGGTCGAAGTCTGTAGTTTCCGCTACAGTTAGCAATGCTACCGGATACTTGCGCTGCTTTCGAGTCAAACTAAAATAGGAACAAAAATTATTATTGATCAGTTGTAATCGTGAATGGATCATAGACACTCACGCAAGACAGACATCGGGCGAGAAGGAGACAAAGATAATGTTTCTTTGTGTTTCCCTGCCTTTTACTCCAGCGTCGACAACATCCAAAACTGTGTCGATGTACTCATTGATATCATAATAGCCCATAGTCTCGAACGTGTCGTCCTGGAAAAGCATTGTTCTTCAATAGAAAAGTTTGCCAGCTACTATCAACTAAAAGTTCAAAACTTACAGCCAATCCTTGTGGGAACTTTATTTCCAACATAAAATCCGCGTCTTTCTTCTCTGCATTGAGTTTATCGAACATGTACTTCAGTTTTGGAAATAGTGTACTCTTTGTTTCATCTTCTGTAGGCTGGTAATACTAAAATTGCACTTTTATTTTATATGAGTCAGGTTTTACACAAACCGTCAACTTGCTAAGTGTGTCATATGTGTAGTCCTTTATGAATACCCTATCCAGTCCATGGTGTCTTTTACCGTGTTTAAATTTTTCCACCATTTTGGTCTTGTACTTTCCATTTTCGTCGCGTTCTTCCATCCAATACTCAAAGAATCCGGTCCATACTTGCAACAACGTTTTACTTTCACTTTTATCCGTGATTATTTCAAAGTCGTGATGAATTATTGGTACCTGAACAATTTTGTTTACAATGAACTTATACGATAGTATAAACGAGGCTATCCTTAGTTTACGGCAATTATTTCTAAAAACGGTATTTTACTGGGAAAAGAGACAAGTCTATAGTAAACAGGCCGTTTATAGTTTTATAAAATTATGTTCACTAATTTAAAAAATCTCATTTTCCATAAATTTATCATTTCAGTTTTTATTACTTTGACATTCCCGAATTTTTTCCAGGTGATGGAAATTTCACCTTGGATCCGAGGCAAATGTTTTAAGAGACAAATTTTTGAGAATGAATTTAAAAATACAGAAAACATAGTCATTCAAAGACGCAGGATGCCCCTGGATGACCCAGGACCCAATTTAAGGATAGCATGAATCGTGTTATGCCCTTCAATAATAGCGCAAAATCGAGTGCGTCACACCCACTTTTACGCATGCACGGAGGAATGTAACTTGGGCAAGTTGCTGGGTTTGGCGAGATATGTGCACAGGAATTTCCACAGCCCGATCGGCATGTTGGATTAAAAGTTACGGGCCCCGAGGGTATTCTTCAGAACCATGATAACCAACCCCATGATGAACCAACCCCCTTCATGGATTTTTTGGGCCTTTGATTGCGTAATAGTAAACAACCTTGCCTCTCTCTTTTGTAAACATGTTTACGTAAACACCGTGTGGGAAGGAGAGAGGAACGCGGGGGCGGGTCCCGCGGGGCGGGGAACGCGGGGGCGGGGCCCGCGGGGCGGGGCCCGCGGCGGCGGGGGCCGGGGCCCGCGGGGGGCGGGGAACGCGGGGGCAGGGGAGGGCATACTGATATGGGCTTCTCGGCGGCGCCATCTGGCGCCGCACACTCCGCTAGTGTTATTATTATCCTGCTGTTTGAATAAGTAGATTTTTATACCAGACCAGGGGCGCACCCAGGATTTTTTTTTGGGGGGGGTATTTCAGTGGAAATGGCCAATTTTGGGGGGGGGGGTAAAAACCCACAGCCCAGTAAGTAATAACGGTAAATGGTGGCCCAAAAGCCTAAAAGAAGGCCTTTAACCTGTTGGAGTTTTTTTCTATTGATGCTTTCGCCGTTGTGGCTTTTATTTTTAGCTTTCTTTTCTCACTTCTATCCTTTGGTTTCAATTATTTTATTTCATTCTTCGAATAACGGCTCTCTAAATCAGAGCTAAGGCACTGGGCTACCGATCGGTATATTATACGCCATATCTCCGTTCAAGGTTCTGTAGATTCAAGTCGTTTTGTATCAAGACCCTCGAATTTTCAAGGAAATTCGAGAATTTGAGACAAAAAGATTTGAATCTCGAGAACCGTGGAATTGAATGGAGATGCGGCATGTAATACACCGATCGGTTGCCCAGTGCCTTAGCTCTGGTTTGAGCCATTACTCATCCTTCTAGAATGTTCCAGAACAAAGTTATGATGAAAATGGCGAATGTGGGAGGGGGTAATCTCCGGGGGAGAGGGGTAATCACCGTACCCCTCGACATTACCAACTAGCTGTTTCATATGTTATTTCACCAGGTAAGAAATGGGTTGATATTCCTTGGCAGGTGCTATTAAAGTCGTATACTGTTGAAAAATAAAAACTAGCCTGTATATACGTCGTCGAGAAAAGACCTAACTGTTTTCATTCTTTGAGGATTGTTCGCTATCAAATTCTCCCAGTACTGCAATCCATTCGGTAAGGCCTTTAGTTTCGGAAATTGACGAATCGTATTAATTTCTTGTTTTCTTAGAAGTATAAAATAATTTATCCGTTCTTTAAAGGTGTTAAAGTTGCTTTTCGCAGCAGGAGAAGCGAAAACCATCTTTGAGTCAAGTTTGATTTGCGACGGTTTATAACCACAATTTTTTAACATTTGACCAATATTATTCTGGCTCGTATCCGCCTCGGTTGGTTCTAAAGGTACATAGATAAAATAAGACAATAAAATAGACGATAAAATAGACAAAAAAGCCACTATCTGAAATGCGGGATCCCCCCCGCGGGGATCCCCGTTCCCCAGGGATCCCGTTCCCCGTTTTCCCCGTTCCCCGTGAGCCACGGGGATCCCCGTTCCCCGTGTGCTGTTCCCCGGGGAACGGGGAAAAACGGGGATTGACAAGCACCCCTAAGAATGCTAAGAAAGAAGTAACATCTCGAAACGAAACACAAGTCTCTACTGCATGTTAGACATTATAATTTCAAATAAAAATAATTTACCGAGTTTGTCCAGCAGCTTCAGATAGCTGTTTAACAAGTAGCGATTTCCATGGAACGTTATTTTGCTAAGCAATGGAGTTTTTAAAGTCTTTAAAAAATCTTCGTCGCTCAATTTCGACAATTTCAAAACAGTCGTTTCGTTTTCCTCAGCAATGACCTCCAATTGCATCATCATGGCAACTTTTGCCTTTGCAATATCATACATAAAGCCTTGCGGATTTAGTTTGCTTTGTATTATTTTACCCATAAATTTTTTAAAAGCATCTTTCCCTTTTTTCACTATTTTATCCTTCTTCTCAGATATTTTGTCAAATTTCTTCAGTTTCAAAAAATCTCCCACAATAATTTTTCCGTGATCTATTGGGAAGAAATCGTCGCAAAATTTCTCATAAAAGTCGACTCGATCCCATTCGGCCTGCTCCAATCGGTTATAATTTTCAGTTCGGTGCGATTCTTTCTCCGAAAGCCACTCTTTTAGTTCTTCGCCTTCTTGGAGCATTTTCTTGAGGCCAAGTAAAGGTTTCGTTGATTCCTTTGAATCTTCGGTATCTATAACATATTTTTGTATACAAATTAGCTATCCTCAGGGAAATAATTTTAAAGTGGTGGTATCTCTATTTTTCATACGAAATCTGATTCTGAATTGCCTTTTTTCTCTTTGTTAGGCATATATGGGTATATTCCAGCTCTGATAATAATACAATGGCTTTTATAGCAGAAAGGTAACGAGTTCAGTTTTAAATATCAATACCATTATGCGTACTCGGGTGTTGCAAGCATTTGAATTCGCGGGTGAGTGCCTGCATGCCAATAGTGCCTTTGCATGCAGGCTAAGAGGCTATTTAAGGCATTTCGAGACAATATGATGAAACCCAATATGATAAGAGTAAATCGACCCCGCTGAACCCAAATCCGGGATCAGATTTGAACTTTTCCCTTTAAATCCTAGAAAAATCCAAATTTTAAAGGAAAAAGTTCAAAAATCAAAGATCAAAGTTCAAATCTGATCCCGGATTTGGGTTCAGCGTGGTAGATTTACTCTCCAAAGGTTTCATCATATTGTCTCGAAATGCCTTAAATAGCCTCTTAGCCTGCATGTAAAGGCACTATTGGCATGCAGGCACTCACCCGCGAATTCAAACGCTTGCAACACCCGAGTACGCATAATAGTACCTTCGAAAGAGTATTTTCACCAAAAATTTTAACTTTTTTCGTTACTTTTATACGAAAGTATTTAAAACGGGCATGTTAGCCTTGTGCTTGAGCACATTAGCACGATAATCTAATATTCGGGAAACGACGTTCATACCTTCATTAGCGCTCCGAGACGTGTTTTGGTCCGCTTCCGTAGCATTTATGTTTCCAACAAATTCACTGACGAAAAGATATACCACAAATATAGGGACAATCGGTTGCATTTTACAAAACAACTGGAACACAAAAATATTACTTTTTTTTAATTAGATTAAGTGAATTAAAACGAAAATCCAGAATAACTGAGATACCGTATTTTCTCTAATTAAGCCCCCGGGGGCTTAATTATTTCAATACCCCTCTAAAGGGGGGGGGGGTTAATTATAGGGGACTCAATTATAGGGGGATTAATTTTTGCGACTTTATTGCAAAATTTTCGGATTTTTGGCCAGTTTTTGAAAAAATTTTGAAAACTGAAACCGATTTTGAATTGGCGCCAAAAATTTTTGGACAAAAAATTTAATTTTTGTCAGAATTTTTTACATTTTTCGGAAAATTTATCATTTTTTGACTTTATATAACTAAAATTAGCTTAAAAATTGAAAAATATGTTTAAAAATCTAAAATAAATTAGCTAAAAATAGGCTAAACTGTCTAATTTTTGCCTATTTACATTAGACATACGAAATACTAGCAAATAACAGCGAAAAATTTGGAAAAACCCATTTTAAGGGAGGGCTGAATTATAGGGCGGGGGCTTAATTAGAGAAAATACAGTAATCCTATCAACTAGTTTTACATGCTCTTATTAGTGAGATGGTTTTCAACCCTTAGTTGCTTCGCTGCCGAGGGTTGAAAAATTTTGCGCCGCTGACAGACGGCGCGAAATTTTCCGGTTTTTAGACGATGAAATTTTTCAATATTTTGCTAAAATTTCGCAAAAATTGATCAAAAATAGAAAATTTTTAAATAAGATTTAAACTAGTTGAATTTTCTTGGAGGGGATCTCTTATATTTCAACGTCCCTCTAGGGGGCCCTTACTGGAGAGGAGCTCGTCGGGAGCGGTCCTTTTTGAAGGAAACAGTCAACCCTCGATAAAGCGCGCGTCTCGGGACCGGGACCGGAGGCGCGCGCTTTATCGAGGGTTGGTCTTTTCCAAAGGGAAAAATGCCACAAAATGGCTGTTTTTTGAGTTTTTATGCTATTTTTAGCCTGTTAATATGTTTTTGTAACATAATTCCACTATTTTACCTTAATTTTACCCGGTTTTACCCAAATTTACCTTATTTGAGCAAATTTTTGTCCAAATTGCTATTTGAATTCACAAATTTCGCGCTTGGCGCGAAAAATTGTATTCAAATTTCGAAATTTTATTCTTGCTGAAAAGTTTAAAAACTTTGGAAAAATGGCCAAATTTTGGATAAAAAAGTTGAAAACTGCAATTTTGCGCCAACAATTTCAAATTTTTGATGCCAAAATTTCGAAAAGTCCCTAAAATTTTCGAAATTTTTAAAATCCAAAGGGGGACCAAGGCAAATTTTTCGCGCGCTTTATGGGGGAGGTTTGCGGGGAAAATCGTCGGGATCGGGACCGCGTCCTTCCCCCTTTATGGAGGGACGCGCTTTATAGAGGCGCGCTTTATTGAGGGTTGACTGTACGGTAATTCGTATTCCTAAACAATGTTTATTGAAAAATATAGAAGAAAATTTAATTTTAAAGTTTAAAGAAAAATATATCAAGAGGAAATCTTCATATTTTTCTTCATATCTTTCAGATAGTCACGACCACTGTCTTGGTTGTGAAGATTCATTTTTATTTCAATTCGATTTCCATCCCAATGAAGGACGTGTATACAAAATACTACAGGCAGGTACGTTAGAGATGCTACGACGGCGCAACTGTTATATGTTTTGCACAGGCATAGAGGGAATTCATGACAAAAGAAAGAAAATGCATCAAAGAAAATGCAACGCAAAACGGCTCATTGGCCAGCTAACGTGGATATGTCCTACCAATGGATGTATATTACGAAGATTGGGAGCGTAAGTAAAAAAATAACCAAAATAGTGCAAAGATAAAATACGTAAATTAGAAAGTGAACTAATTTTTTTTGATTTTGTGTCAAAATTTAAGTAAAGTTACGTAATTTCAAGAACTGAGCCATTGTATACCCTCTAATTAGCACTCGCGTTCTAATTAATGGCCCCCGAGGCAAGATAACAGAATAAATGCACCTGAGCGTAAGTTTAAGTAAGAAAAATGGTACGTTATCAATGAATTTCCGGATACTATTTTAAAGTTAAATTAGTTTAAACATTATTATAAATGTAAAACAAAGTACCGTAAAACCTGTAATTTAACCTCCCTCTTGTTTTACCCCTCTAATTCTGCCCCCCCCCTAGAGGTCGATTGAATAATTATACCCCCGGGGTTAAATTAGAGAGTTTACGGTATAATGATATCAGTTAGTGAAGTTAACTAGGTACTTGCCGCTTAAATTTTACAAAAATTTGAATTTTTTACCTACTTTTTACCATTTTTTGAAAAAATTTCCCAAATTTTGCAAAAATTTGCCAAAATTTTGTAAAAAATGGCAAAAATTTCGAAAAAAATTCAAAATTTTTAAAGCGGGAATTCAAATTTTGAAATTTTTGAGCAAAAATTGAGCAAATTTGAGCAAAAATCCCATAAATTTTTCGCGTCGCGCCTCCGGCGCGAAACATCGATTGAATAATTTTACCCTCCCCTCTAATTTTACACCCCTCTAATTTTGCCCCCTAGAGGTCGATTGAATAATTATACCCCTGGGGGTTAAATTAGAGAGTTTACGGTATTTAAAAGACTCTCGAATGATTTCGTGGATTCTTTCAGACTGCTTCTCGATCTTTTTTCTTTTCATTCACTCTTTCACTATACAGCTGTACTTATGTATCTTCTGATACCACACTTAAATGCTTCTGGAAAAATTCTATATTGACTACTAAATTTAATAAGGCAAAACAGTTAATTCACCTGATCAAATTGTTTGGCGAAGCGTGCAGCATTTTAAACTATTATTTTGACCAAACATCGCCTATATTTTCCAGTACGTATTAATAAACAAGGAAACAAACAGTGCATTCTTACATTGAATAATTTTATTCTAAGTTTGTTATTACTATTTTGGAAAATTGACAATCTAATTTTATAATCTGGTAACATTTCTGGATTTGGATTATTTCAAATTTCAAATATTTTCAAAAGTACTGCATCCATCTGTATTAAATGAATCAACTCTCCTTGGAATCCATTCCCAGAGAAATTACTCTAAAAATTCTATCTCATCTGAATCGACGCGATCTTATGCGATTTTCTTCTACAACGAAAAGTTTCAACCATCTTATTGAGTGTGAATTTTCTACAAAGCCAATTTTACTACTCGGATCTTTGCACTATAACTATGGCCGATGGCGCTGTGCGACAAAATGGCCTAGGACATTGACGATCACAATGACTTCGGAAATGGTGAAACTTGTAAAGAAATGGAAGTTTCTTCGCTTCCCGGAATCAGAGTTTGCATTTGGCTCACATCCTGATCCTTATGGTCTTCTGCGGTCAGTAAGGTTCGTAAGTTTTGTCTAGAATGACAGCCTGTTGGAAAATCTATGTCACAAATCTAGCAAATTTTAGGAATGCGTACTTATCTGTTACAAATGTTTGAATATTCTCAAAAATTTAAATTTTTGCTTTTTTTAATAAAATTCTTAAACATGTTTCAAATTTCTGCCAAATTTAGTTAAATTAATTAAATACAGTTTCTCATGAAAAATTTTATGGTTGAAAAGAGTGTCATTTAGATATTAATAATATTTGACCGAATGACACATAGAAAAATTTTGAAGAAAGTGAATGTCCCTAACGAAATCTCGGAAAAAATTCTGGGACATTCTAAAACATAAACACTTTGAAATGTTTTTGGATTTTTTTCTAGAGGTTGATGAGGATTTCTTACGCACATCCAAGAATCCCTTTATTGCATAATTATTATAACTGGTTATAGCCATATTTGATAATGGTATAATTTAGCCACGTGTGGGAGGATCGCTACCTGTGCATACATGCCGAAAAGCTAGGACCTACTGAGGAATTGGCTCGGCTTGTAACTTCAAGCGGGGCAGCAGATCTGATAGTCAATGGAATATTCAAATTTCTTCAACAACTTGTTTCCGGAAAATGCAATGAAATTTTATTTCACGACCGACTCTATGATCCAACGGATGAGCCGCGTATGGTCGATATTGTAAACTTCCTATTTCGGCCTATTCATAATTTTAGCCCCAACTCTCTAACGATTCATACGAACTATCCTCTCAGCAGAGAAAATTGCGATAAAATAACGGAGGCTGCCAAAGAGGTAATTAAGATCTTCAAAATTATTTTTACGTTTTCACTTTACGTTTCAGTTATGTCAAGAACTAAATATTTTATTCAAAACTTACTCTCTCAAATTTTCAGAAATTCTTATCTGCAACTGTTCCACTTGCATTCTACTTCAAATGGACTTTCAATGGTGGATCATATCCTGAAGCGATTAACAGCGTCACGAATCAATACATTTGCCAAATTCTACGAATCTCAACAAATTCGAATCGATTTTCAATGACACTGAAGAATAAATAAAATGAGTGATATCATTTGAAAAATATATAATGCGAACTAATGAATGTACTTTTTACATTATTGCCCACGAAGTGGATTTATAATGATATATTAAATAAACACTGGATGCCAAAATTACGCTGAGTGAATGCGGATTTTAGGCGTTATAATAGAACGAAAAATGTTTTTAAATTTTGGACTTCCGTCAATTTTAAAGTATGTTTTGGCAACGTTGTTTTAAATACAACCCTTCACCGTTACTTAAAACCATCTTATCAAAATAAAGTTTTGTGAGCCAAATAAAAAAACCATGTGAGCCAAATTAAACCTTATTAACCAAAATAAACGACGCGTGAGTTCAAGTACGTAAGCCAATCAAGAGTAATAATTAATATCAGAAAACGGCCAAGTTAGGTTCCCTGCAGGCAAGACAATAGCTGATCGTTGATTCATTGCGGAATTAAATCACGTAATCGTTAACCAATTACGAAATTGATTCCATAGAGCTATTAATAACTATCATGTGTGTCAGATTTATGACGAAATCATTTCTGTTCTATTACCATCACGAAATTGTTGATTTATTGGTGCTTACCAACAGATGACTGTTGACTATTTAAGGTGCTCTTAATCATACTGCGCAGATTTATTCATATTTTTCATTCCTTTATGATTACCTTCTTTGAGCTGTATATATGATCTCATCCACGTTCTCGGTTCTTAAAAATATTGAAATACAAATTGTATGGAAATTGGAGGGGGAAATAATACTTCAATCAAGTTCTAGAGGAAGGATAATTACCGTATTTTCTCTAATTGAGCCCCCCCCTATAATTGAGCCCCCCCTAGAGAAAGAGAAATAGCGTGTAAAAGTGAGAGGTTAGAGAAAAATTTTGCCCGAATTTGGGGGATTGAAATAATTAAGCCCTCGGGGGCTTAATTAGAGAAAATACGGTAGAAGGGGAAATAATTTGAATTTGCGGTCTAATTACAAGAATACGGCATTTTGATACGGGAATGTGGCCGAGTTAGAATCTCTATGGATAACCCAATTCAGTTGTCCCTAGAAATCGCAGCAAACGACATGTTAAATAGAAACGTTTGTTCTGTGATACTCCCTCCACTCAGTGGTTCCACAAAGAAGATTGGCACAGAAATTAATTGACAAATCTGCAAATAATTGTCCACCAAAACTTACTGAGGTTGTGCTATATTATTAGGGTGATTGTATATTTAAAGGCGTAAAATAGCCAGGAATGTCCTTATATTTTTCTCATTGTGAAGTTCCCATTATTTATCTTGAGTTTAATTTGTCTCATTGTCATTTAACAATTAAACAGATAGCTTACCACTGGCCCGTATAGCTTCATTTGCCTCAGTTTGTAAAAAAAGTAGAGGATCAACTCAGACCCCAGTACTCATTCAAATGTACTTATCGTGACAGTCCCTTACCGAAAAGTCCTGTGGTTACTAAATTTTCACAAAGATAAAAACATTTCGTAATCCGAAATATTAGGAATAACAATTGTGAAAATATTTATATTTCGCTAAGTTTCTTATTAATACATTATGTTTAACACTTTCTCTTGGTACTCAAATCTTGGCTAAAAACGCTATGAGTAATATAATAACTTATATCTTCAGAGATCGCTTCAAAATGCACCTGTATTGCAAATGTGGACACAAGTTCGATAACAACTGCGCCCATTTTTTGTCCGACTACGCCATCGAGGAAGAAGGAATTATGAAAAAACTGACTGTCAAATGTCCGAAGAGCGTCACTCCGACACAAGGCGGGGTCTACAATTGTGAGGAGGAGGAAGGCGTTGTGGTGTGCATGGAGGGTCGCCGCATCCGCGCCAAGGACGTGCTCGCTTGGTTCGTGAAGAATCGCACCGAAGTGACCGGCTCTGAGAAGAAAAACACCAATTATTGGATTTGGACTGACTCAGGAGCTGCAGGCCATGTCTATTATGGTACCGAGGACACATGCGTTGCCGGCACAGGCGTCTTTCGCCATAACAAAATTCGCTACTTCAAATAAGCTAGGTAGGGATAAAATTTTAAAAACATTTTAGAGATGTTTTGATTATAATTTCATGTTCGAATGTGGTCTGATGGCAACAAATATTAACTGATCTAGTAAAATTTTTTACTGATCTAGTAAAAGAATTTTATTATTCAGCAAGGTTGAAAAATAGCACTTGAAATTTTTCTAAAAGCTCATTTCTTTTCAAAAGATATTGGCATTGAAGCAATTTTTGCCTAAAAGGGTTGTGATTTTACGCAAATTTTACAAAATTTTGCTACACAAAATTGAACTTGCATCCGATTGAACTTGCAAGATGGGAAAACCTTTGGAGAAATCATGGAAAAACCTACTTCACACTGAATCACTTCCAAAAATGGGGACATGACCTATAGCAAAGGTGTTCCATTTAGCATTTTACGGTATCCTTCAAACATAAAATCGCCATAAAAGAATATTGGAAAAATACAGGTCAAAATCAAAAATTTTTGTAAGCGAAATAGAAAGAAACTGCAATGAGTTATTATCCAACTTGTAATAATCATCAATTATGACCACAGCTTTCAGATGCTTTGTTTCTTGAGCCGCAACATGAGCCAGATGCTCTTTTCAATTTTAATTTCTGTCCAATTCTGATCCAATGTTGCTTTTTGTATGAAATGATGAGTTGGATTTGTGAATATATTTGATTTGTTATGAATAAATAAAGTAATCTTTTATAATTATTTTCTCACAGTCAATAAAACAAATAAAGGATTTAATAAATTAAAGGTACAACGATGCGAATTTAAAATGAAATTGTTTTAAATAAAATCAAAAGAAAATTTAGCGCAGTAGAACTGTCTGCGTCAAGCCATCAGTACTCGTAATAGATCATTCCTACGTACTAGCCCGCTCAGTCCGCCCATGGTTTTGGTTCTGTGCTGTAGCAAAAGTGGTTCTGCCCGCCATTTTCGCAAAAAGTGTAGCAATTTCGTAAAAGAAATTAATTAAACGATTTTTATAGTGCTAAAATGTTGCTAACCAAAAATTAAATTTTGCCGATATTCCATATTTTGTCATTAAAAATATTGAATGTTTTTCACTAAAAGTAATCAAAGTAAAATAATTATTGAAAAGTTTGAAGTAACGTTTAACAACTATGTCTATGCCTGCAAGGCACAAAATTTAGAAATACTTTGAAATTTAGAAATACATATGTAAATATACACAAATCCTCACAATGCCGCTAACACGATGAAAACCGTAAATTGACCAATCCAAATCCAACCTGAAGTTGTCAGACGCATGTGGTTTAAAAGGTAAATATTAATTCTGTCTCTCACATTGGCAATGGTTCTTGCAACTTGGATCAGTCATAGTGAGCTCGAGAGAAACTTTTCTAAAAATAGAGCTATACATGATTTTGCCATAGCCAAGAGAAATTATCATGAATTTGGAAATAAGGAAAATTGGACATACACCCCTTAAAACGCACTCTTCAAAGTTTCATAGTGTCTTGCTGAATCGAGATTAATGCCCTTGTATTTGTTTTGTTGGAATGCAACATTTGCTATGTTTGACACAGTTTTGCGTAGAACCAAGATCAAAAAATAATTGCATATGCGGGACAGATGAAAATACTAAAAATATTAGAACACAGAGAAAACTTCTCTGTGTTCTAATATTTTGTCCTTCTATATCCTTTATCGAACGGACTTTCGAGATCTTCTTTCTACAAACGGACTTTCGATTTCCAGTAATTTAAAATACAGAAACAAAATTCAACGAATACAATATTCAACAAATACTTCTGAGATAAACACTCGTTAGCTGTCAAATAGTTGATCGGATCAAATTATTTATATGATTCATCAGTAATAGTACTCGTAGTAGGACATGTTGAGGTCTTCGCCAGATCCCCTTCCGATCACACAATTGGTTCTAGTGCCATAATAGACGTGTCCTTCGCCAGGGAGGCCATGGTAGTTGCAGTAAATGAAACAATCACCTGAAACAGTTATGTTTATGTATGCATATGTTGTTGGTTCGAAGTCTTTTGATATATACTAAAATTGAATTCTGGCTTTTTTCATATTTTCATCATTTAAAATCACTTCAATTATTTAAAATATAACTATTTTATCTAGGGGTTATCTATCAAACTTCGCCAATCAGTTTGTTACCCCAAACAAATTTCGGAAACCGGTCACTATAATTAACAAAAATGTTGCTTACCGTCTGGCGGATTCATATGCTTCCTTAGTCCAATTTTCTCAAACACTCCAGGGTTAACGTTAACACTAGCCATTTCTTTTGCGCGAATTGGACGACCGGCCCGACAGCAGGAAGCCATTTTCTCATCGTTTTCGCCGATAGTTCGGAATATGACACCGGTGAGGCCCATTGCTGCAATCATCCAGTTTGAGAGTTTGTGTGCCGAATTGAATTCAACCCACTGTCCGCAAGCGCAATGGTCCATTGATAATCCAGATAGACAAGGATTGTTCAGAGAAGTTTGCCTAAAATATTCTACTTGTGATATAAATTAGCCCGGATTTAAAATTAGAAACGCGTACAACGAATTATACTTAACTTCAAATGGTTATAATCTCGAATTTTCTGGGCTCCAGAACCATCCAAATATATGTTTTAGTCTACATTTTTTAGTTCACATACCTGTTACAAAAAATTTCACAAACATTTAATGGAAATTTAACTCAAAGAAGTTTGTTCTCTTTAATTTACATTGCCTCTTAAATTTTTTTATAGTTTAGCGATATAGTTTTAAATGCAGCCATTCATTGTTGATCAAATCGCAATTTTAGAGGCTGCTTTAACCTCTGAGAAACTTTGATAGAGAAAAGGTTAACATTGGTCTGCCCACTAAGCAACTTGTTTCGTCGCAAATAGCGTAATGAACTCACGTTATAATTTGTTCGATCACTAAATTGACTCTCTAAAAGTGGGCTGGCATGAAAACCCTATGTTTACTTTACCTTTGAGAATCAGATAGTCCTAACTATTATGTATTTGAGAAGTAATGATGGAATCATTTTCGATCAATGGAACATTTCCTAGTTTCCTTAAGATGCTCCCTTGACGTCTTCGACGACAAAACAAAATATTGATGAGGCTCGGATAAACAAGGATTGTTTAGAGAAGTTTGCCTAAATTATGTTAGTTATGAAAAAATTAGTGAGGACTTAAAATTAGAGACTCGAAGTATGAGCTATAGGCAAGCACGATTGGATCAGGTCATGTTGGTGTAGTATTTTCAGATTCGTGCGAATGCGATAAATTAGGCAGGATGCGAGTCTTAACTTTCACAACTTTGCACCGCTGCGTAATCTACTGCATATTAGCGAAATATCGTGTAGAAAGTGTAATATAAGAAATAAGACAATACCTCCTAGAAATTGATGTAAACTAGTAAAAAATGTTAAAAATAAATTTTCAAACAAGGGTTGCCATCTTTCAAAAAATTTTGTAATTGTCAACAATTTTTCATCGAGTGGAATACATAGAATTTGCCAGAGAGAAATACATAAACATGCAAAATTTAGCCTTAGAAATTTCGTATAAAAATAAATTTGGAACAAAGAATGCCATTTAAAATTAAAGAATAAAAAGTATGAATTTTAAAAACCAAACTTTCAAAATGCATCTCGACTATAGAAAATAACATTTTGGGTGAGAAAAACAGAAAACCGTTGGCTGATAGGCTTTTATCCTCCGTAACGTTTCTATTACTTTTTGGCCCAATACCAGTTCGGGAACTAATTTTTGAGACTGATACTTGGTATTTATACGTAATGTCCATTCACCTCCGCTAAGGTAATTTCATTGGTGGCAATGCAATTGGCAGGGGCGTGTCAATAACTCTCCTTATTACTGTTCCCTGTGCGGCGGTGATGGAAATAGGAGGTGGAAGGAAAATTAAGAGCAGGTGAACCGATTTTTCATGTCTACTTCCCTGCGATGGCTAGAGTTGAGTGAACTTGCTTCACTGCGAAGGAGGCTGGACGTTACTTATCAATAATATAACGGCCAAAATCAATCAACAACCAGCCGTTATCTTACGCGTGGTGAACATAACTTGGCCCATATTCTGATGTCAAGGAAATTCTGGCAGCCTCATTACGCTAGGGAAAAAAATCATGATGCAAAAAGAATTCAAAGAGAAATAAACAACAAACAAACAGAAATTCAAGAAAATTGCTAATGGATTAGCAGATAATTTTCTTGAGTTTCTTTTTGTTTGTTGTTTACTTCCCCTTGAAACCTCTTTGTATTATCTTTGCTACTAATTTTTCTTCTCTAAATTCTCCCAAAATCTTGAATCCGTACCCTGGCATTTTTATCGATTCCAATTTGGAAAGACTCTGATTCGGCGCACTGTATGTTAGTTATAATCGAGCTTTTTGTATTATTTGATTTGTTGGCACTTTTGCCACGTGTTTTAGATCGAAGAAAAGCATTAAGTTCATCGACCTATAAGTAGGGTGCGGATTTCCCGGACATGTCCGGAAATGTCCGATTTTGCGACTTATAAATTTTCGTTTAACCATAAATCATAAGTCCTACCCATGATTTTTTCGAGCACAATTTTCCAAAATGCATTAGAAAAAGCGTTTTCGGGAACTTTGCCAAATCATAAGTCCCGCTTATTGTATTTAGATTTTATTGTCCGAAAATGTCCGGCAAATGTCCGATTTTGTGTCCGACAAATGGTTTTGTCATGCCGGAAATAGTCCGGAAAATGGCATTTTTCGTTTATAAGATCGTCACCCTACCTATAAGAGTCTTGTATCGAAAATCCAGGTTTGCATTAGTGGACAAAGAAAGGTGATTCTTCCATCTCATCTTTCATTATCGTTTTCAGGATATAGCCAATGATAGTTTATGCGCTTGACAAGCCCAAGTTGCAACGGACGCACCTAAAAGTTGTGATAAATATGCTGAGCTTTCGCAAAGCTTTGGTAACCTTGGAATTTTGTGAGAAAAAAATTCAACCTTTTCAGCGAGGTAATTAGAATTTACTTTTCCGTAGTCAACCATGGCATATCATTTTTAATTACTTCTATCATAGTCTATTCAGTGTTTACCTAAATTTTCTTACAAAGCATTCAGGGAGAATACATATTTTGCCCTCTGAAATGATTCGGAATGTTTGATTGGTTATTTTAATGGAAATTACGATTGTTTCTCTCTCAAAATCCAAGCCAGGGAACTATTGTTTAAATTGCCGCCACCGTTTCAATATTGGATACAATGACAGAGGAAGGTGATCCTTGGTTAGAAAGACACTTTCACAATGTCAACAGACTATGTATTTACCCGAATGTTCTTGAATTTGGGCTTTCATCACAGTTTCTATAATCGTTTAACGTAGAAAATGTTATTTTGATCGCGTTTTAAAACTTTCATGTTATCATTTTTGCTCCGCATTCCTATTGTCACATGATCATTAATTAAGTACAAACTTTATAGTTATCGAATAAACTATAGAAATTTTTTATAGCTGGAATTATTGAAATATTTTAGTCATTTGTCAAGTGTATTTTACCCAGTATTTTAGTTAAAGTGCGAACATTCGCTGTTTTCGATACGTTATTCCATACAGATACCGTTACAAGTTTAACTTCATGTGCTTTTTTCAATCATACACCGAAAATATGCACCTTATATATGTCCGGACCAACTAGTTAATTTTTGAAGTTTCAAAATTGATTTTAATTGCAAAAATTTTCATGCATAGGGTCCCCCAGTCTCATAAAATTCGACATTTCCCCTTGGACCATATTTTCAATTATTTGATTATTAAAATAAGCTAGGATATTGACAAAAATATTCATTATATATACTTAAGTATTTTGAATTTAAAAAAATAATTGTTACTTTATATATGTATAAAAGCGATACTGGTTTCTTGAGCTAAAGTGGATCTTGAATTGATATAAATTCACACTATTTCCACTCATATTATTTTCCATATGTAACCAATTACTTTTTCTTTTAATTAATTTCTGATTCCAGAATTTCATCCAAAAATTCGAATGTCTTCACCAGCCATGCTGAGTAAATCTCGACGATTCGCTCATGCCCTGTTCTTGGCGTCAAACACCGGAAAGTCCGCGACCGCTGTGACGGCAATGCGCACCTATCACGAGAAGGTTATCGATCACTATGAAAATCCACGCAACGTTGGATCCTTGGACAAAAATGACCCAAATGTCGGAACGGGAATAGTAGGAGCGCCAGCCTGCGGGGATGTCATGAAGTTACAGATAAAGGTAGGGTTTTCCGGATATATGATACAAAATATAAATTTTATTTATTCTAGGTTGACGAGAATGGGAAGATCGTAGACGCCAAATTCAAGACCTTCGGCTGTGGCTCAGCAATTGCCAGCTCGTCTTTGGCCACAGAGTGGATAAAAGGTATGTTAGCTGGATGATTTAAATAGGACAGTTCACTATGCCTAGATGAATGCTCACGAGCAGAGATATACGCTCAGAGCATACGAACATTGGAAGGAATGATACTATCACTTTAACACAGCGATAGTATTTCACTATTGTTTTACTTAACTTAGTGTCACTGCAATTAAAAGTTGTGTAATATTAGCTAAAATAATACCATGGCTAAAAATAGTAATAGCGGTAACATAATTTTGTAGTTATTTCGTAAAATTACAGCTATGTTTTTTCAATTACTTTTTCTGACCTACTTACTGCTAATTACTAAAAGAGCATTGATACTAAATGTTTAAAAGTAATTTTTTATTTCTTATTTGCTATTAGTAATTTATAAAAATCTGCAAATGGAAGCTTGATCTTAAAACTGGGACTACTTAATTTGAGAAATCTAAATTTATAATGTAATTTTTATATCTAAATGGTCTAGATACAAAACTTTAAATCAATAAAGCCGTAAATAAGGTAACTTAATAAATAATTTTCATTTAATAATTAATATTATTACTAGGTAAGCAATATAATATTAGCAACGTAAATTATTTTATTATTAAGCATTTGTATAACATTAGAGATGGCTAAATAGGTTTCTAGTGACAGTTTTTCAAAAAATGCAAACAAATTTTTTGATTAAGTCGTTAACTTTTGTATATTTCCAGGCAAAAGCACCGACTTGGCATCCAAAATCAAGAACAAAGGAAATCGCAGAAGAGCTCTGCCTTCCGCCGGTCAAACTTCACTGTTCAAGTAACTATTTTGTATACTACTATTGTATTAGATATTGATGAATGTATTAATTTTAGTGTTGGCCCAAGACGCAATCCAGGCAGCGTTGAACGATTACAAACAAAAGAAGAATGGAACAACGGCCGAGAAGACAGAAGTGCCTACAGGCTAAGAAGCGAATTTTCAGTGTAAATCTAAATCAATGTGCTCATATTTAGTGCTCTGTTGACAGTTCTATTTTGTTAGTTGGCATATGATTCTTTATAATATTTGTTAGTAATAATGTTTGATGGGCGCTTGTATAGTACCGAGACTTCTCGTTAATACATAAGAACTTTATGTACAAGAATTGTTTTGAGATGTCGATATTAGATTACACATTACAAGAAAATTTAATACTTTTAAAGTTGATACCTTACTTGAGGTATTTGATATCTATAATTTCCAAAAGTAAGCTCACTCAAAACTACAAGTTCTCACATAAGTTTTGCTATATTATAATTCCTGTGTGAATTTAATGTTATATTTTTAAAGTAAATAAAGACACCTCTAGTCAATATTGAAAAGTTGGTTTCGTTATTAAAGAACCTTCGTTATTAAAGTCCATTGAAGATTTTATAGCGCTAAGAACAAAATAAATTATCTCTTTTGCATTTTGGTTACGAATGATGAGTCAGTTTTGTACATTTGATTGATTGCTGATGCGTAGCATCAAAGCCATCATAGAAGCAAATCATTTATTCTTAAGTCGAAATGGAGTAATAGGAGTGCTTCTTGAAAGTTATTTGTCTCGCATTTTTGCGCAATCCTGTTTCAGTTCACTTTTATTTTCGTTCTTTATCAATACATTTTTTAACCCATTTATGTGTAATTAACAGTTTGTTTATATAGGAATTGGTCGTGCTTAATCATTAAAATAGTAAAAGTCATAAAAAAATTGTGATTCATTATTATGGGAATCTAATCGTATTTTACAAAACTCAAGACGAATTGTAAGTAAAAAATGCTAACTGAGTTAAGTTTTTTTTCATTCACTTGTATAAGCCATCAATCTTTTTTCAACATTTTAGTGAAAAAATATCAGGTTTTTAAATTAGCGCAAAATATTTTCACACTTTATTTCGTAAGCCGGGCGCCAAATCTGTCTTCTTCAAACTTTTGGAATAACTCTCATTACTTCTTCTCCTTCCCTAAATATTACATTATTTTTATCACTATAAAGCGTCTAACTGCCCAACGTTATAGTATAGTCTGTCTTCCATTGTCTTAGACTTCGGTCGAAACAATGGAAGTTAAATCAACATTTATCATAAATGTAATATTCCCTTTCGCTACCATCGCCTTCGGGTACTATTAACATAAACCGAAATCCATCCACTCTTACCTAAACCGCAGTGTCACCGTCACGTAACCCCTGTCTCCAAAAACCTAAATCCTCCGTCGCGCCTCGGATCTGGGCGTGTGATACGTCAATCGTTTCCTCTCGGCCAGCCAAGGCGATTGGTACCGGTTTCAGCCTGCACTGTTGTTCCTATCCGGAGATATGGCTTCCGGAAATCCGGATAATCCCGGATTTGGCCAGGTCACAGATCACCCGTCGCGCCTCGGATCTGGGCATGTGATACGTACTCTACTCCCGAACAACCCAACTCTGACCGCTGATGGCGGTGCGCGAAGCGCCGCAGATGCACACTCCGCGAGTACAGCTAAAGTTAATTTTTACAAGTGATTGCGGCTTCGCCGCAATCACTTGTAAATATTCTCCTAATATGAATGATTTACAGATAATCTGCCCGTTTCGTATTATATTCATGCCATATTACGCAGGTTTGTCTACTTTTATGCATAAATTTACAATCAATGTATTAGTTGTAAGTTTAATTAAAATGGTTTTATTTTAAGTCGCCCGAGGATCCAAAGTAGGCATTTTCAACACGTGGCCAGATTGTAACAGTCATGTAAAAGGATTCAAAGGAGCACTTTTCAAGAAATTTAACAACCTCAAGGACGCTGAAGAATACATTGCACTCTATGGAGAAGGTAAGACCTTAAACGCTAAACTCGGTTTTCACCGAATTACAGCATTGCGCTGTTGAGCACTTCGCTTGAATTATGCTTCTAGATTTTGAGAGAAATCTTTGCACAAGCATCTTTAATGAGAAGAAGAGTAGACGAATTAATGCTTTCATTTAAGACTTAAGTTTCAAATAGACAATTCTGAAACCTGTAATCTAATGAAAAATGTACTCATATTTCTTTTCATGATATTTTAACTATTAATTTGCAACTTTAAGGTAGCAATGTCTCTTCATCAACTTCTGTCATTTTACCCAACCCCGCGGACATCACTAACTCAGCGACTTCCGAAGCATGTTACGCAGGTTAGTCTAGCTAGGATTAAAATTCATGGAGTATGGTGTATTTAGTTGCCAGAGGACATACAGTAGGCATTTTCGTCACGTGGAACGAATGCGAGAAACAGGTGACTGGATTTGATGGAGCATATTTCAAAAAGTTTGACAAGCTCGGAGACGCCAAAGCATTCATTGAGGCCAACCGTATGAATATTATTTGTGTTTCCTTATAGTTGTTCTTTGTTAAGGTGAACCTGCGTCCTCATCAGCTTCTGTTGTCCCCATATCAGCTCCTAAGATCTCGAGTAAGCCGGTGGCTTCTGTGTCAAACTCTTTCCTATCTGGAACTTCAGGAGGGACATTGAAGCGCGCTTATGAAACTACTATGGAAATCCATGGCTATTCAATGGGACAAGTAAATATTTGCGGGTAAGCAACAATGGTGGACAACATTTAATATTTATTATGCATAAATGTTCACTTAAAGATATTTTTTTCTAAATTTTAGGTCGAGTAAACAATTCACCGCTATTCCTGGTACTAATACTAATCTGGTTCCTAATACTAATCCACACGGTCCGATTGTATTCACTGATGGTAAATTTTTGTGTAAAAGTAAACATCTTTTTACGTGAATATTTTTCTTAGGTGCCTGTGCAAGCAATGGTAAATATAATGCGCAAGCAGGATATGGAGTGTTCTGGGGAGATGGCCACAAGGCGAGTTATATTATTGGTTAGCTATTAGTCGACGTGATAGAGTTAATATGAGTGATAGACAAATTGTTATATTCCTCGCTGAGCATTGACTACCTAGGGTTGACGTTCTTGACCTTTTGTAAAGTGTGCCTAATCCCTTTTAAACTCATCTCATATTTATGTGTCTAGGGCAGAGTACACTTGTTCAACTTTTTCAGGGTCTGTTTGTTCCTAAATTTCGCAAGCTGTCTTTTCCGTTACTAAAAATTTTCGCTTCTTTCTATTCCAAAACCAACAATAACACTATGGTCTATAGCAATGGGGTTAATATCAACCCAAGTTCCCTCTTAAATTTTTGCTATTCAACCTAATAAACCATTCTAGAATAAATGCCGCAAAGCGCATTTGGAATATGCACCAAATACAACGCCAATGCCTTGTATTTGGTGCAAAATTTGTGGCATTTGCGGCATTTTTCTTGAATAGTTTAAGTCTATTTTAAGAATTCTTGAATTTACGGGTCCCTGTCGAATGTGGCCTGGTCGAAGTTACCTGCGTGGTAGGTTATTGTCAATCACCTACCGAACAAGTGATTACAGCAATTATTACCTGTTATAAAGGTATATTACAGCAAACGACAAACGTGCAATGAATGATTTGCGTGACAAACGTGCAATTTGCGGCATTTTTCGTTTGAGCAATTATCGAATACAATTACAAAATATTACCCGTTTTTACATATGCCTTTATAACAGGTAATAATTGCTGTAATCACCTGTTCGGAAGGTGATTGATATTAACCTACCACGTAGGTAACTTCGCCCAGGCCACATTCGATAGGATAGCCGAATTTACCAACAAAATAGCTCTTTTCGAATTTACTAACCGATAATTATAGAATAATGTCGCTGCACCGTTGAAAGGCCGAGCTACAAATAATCGTGCGGTAAGTGATTAATTCTCTCTGTTTATACCGAATAAATTTTAAATCTCTTTCAGGAATATACAGCTGTGATTGTTGCTGTAAAACAGGTAAGGCATTTTGTTAGGCATCCTGTTATGTCTCGGTTATCAATTCCAAGTGGTCATAGTCGTTGCCAAACGATAGCAATGTTTTCTTTTATTCCGCTAAGTATCTTGTGAACTAAAAACTTTTAGGCGATTGAGGACGGATATTCGCACATTACAATTATGACTGACAGCAAACTAATAATCAAATCCATGACACAATGGCTGCGCTTCTGGAAGAAAAATAAGTACAGGAAAATGGATGGAACTCGTGTTTTGTGAGTAAATTTTTATTATATATGCAAAAAATGTAGCTATAACAATTAGGCGACTATAGTTTTGAAGTGGAGAAGAGAAATGAACACCACACTTACAGTCAAAGACATTTCTCCGTTACATTTTCTCATCACAACAAATTCACTTCTCCCACAAAACTGCAGCCGAATCATTGAGAAGTCAGACGGACAGCTAGCAATCTCACATAAGAGACATCATGTCTGCTGGCGAACTGTAGCTAGAGGCAGGTGAGAAATGAGTTTGGTGTGACAACTGAGCATGTGTGGTGAATAATAAACCTTAGAAATGACAAAATGAGGAATGTTTAATTTCATTTAGAAATGTCGACCTGATCACAGAGCTTGACAATCTCATGCATATGATACGTGTCAACTTCAAGCATGTTAAGGCGCACGCCGGGATATACGGCAATGAAATGGCTGACCAGTTGGCTCGTCAAGGCGCACAGAAAAACGTTCGATGATATGTTATCGTTTCAGTTCAAAACATTTTCTTTGTACTTATAATACAATAAATTCTAAAAACAATTTTGATCATTTGTGAAATGGACATAACAAACATTTCTTATATAGTTAACAAAATTATTAAGTTTTTTTTTATCGTTTCAGTTCAAAACATTTTCTTTGTACTTATTGATTTTGTTTAGGATTCTTCACAATAAATTCTAAAAACAATTTTGATCATGTCTGAAATTGACATAACAAACATTTCTTATACAATTAACAAGTTTCAAAATATTTACGTTAGAACTGCTTTGTAAATAATTTAGTAAAAGTGTTTTGTGCAAATATATTACCTTTCAATTGTTTATTCTCATGCTCACAAAATTTAAAAAATATATTGTCTACTCAAAAAAATTGTACTCAATTTATTGTTTCCATGCTCTAAAAGTACTTTAGAGCATGGAATATTCCTTATCCTTTTTTCCCAAAACACTGAAATTCCCATGATATGCCAAATTTTTTTATGATAAAGTAAAATTTGAGGTGTTGCTCGATGATACTGTACAAGTGAAATATTCATCCTTCTGTTTTAAATTAAAATCTGGGCTCTCAAAGTTGACTCATTTAACACTGAAAAACGCAAAGTGTACCAACTTTGACAGCCCAAATATTAATTTAAAACAGAAGGATGAATATTTCACCCACCAGGTATGATAGAGCAACACCTGAACTTGCTCCCTGGCAAAATTTTTTTTGGATATCATGGATTTTTATTTTTGCCTGTATTTCGGTCCGGACATTTTTTGTCGCCTCCTTCAGCCTGTGGCGCCGTCGTGATTCTCTTTCAAATAATTCCTTGGCGAAATGTTTAGTCTTCATTTGTTTGAATCATATTTAAGTTTTGCATTTGGATTTCTTTCCAGTTCCCTAAGTCTGTTGTGAAATGTGCTGTTTTTGAAATCGGTATCTTTTTTTACTTAAATGTACTTAAATTTACCTTGATTTAGACGAGCCCAGCTGCAAGGCATCCGATTCACAATGTCTATCGTTTCTCCACTCGCCGCGAACCGTTTCTTAACCGTATGAAAACTGTTTGCTTTATTCTCCGTAATTCATGCATTCTTTAAATTGTGCCGGTCTTCCACCATACGAATTGCGTTTAATAATCGGAGCTCCCGTAATTTTAGTTCGAAATATGAATCCTAATAAAGGTTTAATGAATGGTACAAGATTAGCTGTCGAGTCGATACATCAAAATTTCTTGATTTGCAGAATATTAAACGGGAGATCATGCAGGGAATTTAGCAATTATCCCAAAAATAAAGCTAGATAGTAAGAACGACTTTATGTTCAAATTGTCACGCAAGCAATTTCCAGTGAAGCCCTGTTTCGCAATCCCCCGGGTGAACCAAAAAAAAACCCAAAATGTTTGCCTATCTGAAGAACGTTGACGTCGTGGCAAAGCTCACCACAAAAATTTGTGGTGCCAATACTTCAGAACAAAAATATAGAAAAGGCATGTAGACTCCCCGCGCGCGTTGGCGCGCTAGTATTGCATTATTTTTATCACTATAAAGCGTCTAACTGCCCAATGTTATAGTATAGTCTGTCTTCCATTGTCTTAGACTTCGGTCGAAACAATGGAAGTTAAATCAACATTTATCATAAATGTAATATTCCCTTTCGCTACCATCGCCTTCGGGTACTATTAACATAAACCGAAATCCATCCACTCTTACCTAAACCGCAGTGTCACCGTCACGTACCCCCTGTCTCCAAAAACCTAAATTTACAAGTGATTGCGGCTTTGCCGCAATCACTTGTAAATATTCTCCTAATATGAATGATTTACAGATAATCTGCCCGTTTCGTATTATATTCATGCCATATTACGCAGGTTTGTCTACTTTTATGCATAAATTTACAATCAATGTATTAGTTGTAAGTTTAATTAAAATGGTTTTATTTTAAGTCGCCCGAGGATCCAAAGTAGGCATTTTCAACACGTGGCCAGATTGTAACAGTCATGTAAAAGGATTCAAAGGAGCACTTTTCAAGAAATTTAACAACCTCAAGGACGCTGAAGAATACATTGCACTCTATGGAGAAGGTAAGACCTTAAACGCTAAACTCGGTTTTCACCGAATTACAGCATTGCGCTGTTGAGCGCTGCACTTGAATTATGCTTCTAGATTTTGAGAGAAATCTTTGCACAAGCATCTTTAATGAGAAGAAGAGTAGACGAATTAATGCTTTCATTTAAGACTTAAGTTTCAAATAGACAATTCTGAAACCTGTAATCTAATGAAAAATGTACTCATATTTCTTTTCATGATATTTTAACTATTAATTTGCAACTTTAAGGTAGCAATGTCTCTTCATCAACTTCTGTCATTTTACCCAACCCCGCGGACATCACTAACTCAGCGACTTCCGAAGCATGTTACGCAGGTTAGTCTAGCTAGGATTAAAATTCATGGAGTATGGTGTATTTAGTTGCCAGAGGACATACAGTAGGCATTTTCGTCACGTGGAACGAATGCGAGAAACAGGTGACTGGATTTGATGGAGCATATTTCAAAAAGTTTGACAAGCTCGGAGACGCCAAAGCATTCATTGAGGCCAACCGTATGAATATTATTTGTGTTTCCTTATAGTTGTTCTTTGTTAAGGTGAACCTGCCTCCTCATCAGCTTCTGTTGTCCCCATATCAGCTCCTAAGATCTCGAGTAAGCCGGTGGCTTCTGTGTCAAACTCTTTCCTATCTGGAACTTCAGGAGGGACATTGAAGCGCGCTTATGAAACTACTATGGAAATCCATGGCTATTCAATGGGACAAGTAAATATTTGCGGGTAAGCAACAATGGTGGACAACATTTAATATTTATTATGCATAAATGTTCACTTAAAGATATTTGTTTCTAAATTTTAGGTCGGGTAAACAATTCACCGCTATTCATGGTACTAATACTAATCGGGTTCTGGTTCCTAATACTAATCCACACGGTCCGATTGTATTCACTGATGGTAAATTTTTGGCTAAAAGTAAACATCTTTTTACGTGAATATTTTCTTAGGTGCCTGTGCAAGCAATGGTAAATATAATGCGCAAGCAGGATATGGAGTATTCTGGGGAGATGGCCACAAGGCGAGTTATATTATTGGTTAGCTATTAGTCGACGTGATAGAGTTAAAGGGGCAATACGGTCCCGTGCAGGATGGGAAAAAAATCGGCATCGTTTCGAAAAAATCATTTCCCAGTACCCTTTTGGACATACACTTTGGCTGGAAAATACAAATTTTCAAACAAATAAAAATAAATATTTTATTAACCATATAACAATACAAACATAGCAATAATGTAGAACTCGGCGAGTACTACAAACTTACAAATAACAATAGCAGCCGATAAGGCATTCGCGAAAAAATATTCTATTCTATTCGCGAAAAAATATTCTATTCTATCTAGCGCAATAGCAAGAGCACAAAAAAAGTAGGGTATACGTATTTTTTTCAGATCCGACTTGTTCGGAAAAAATGTTCCAAATTTTGATTTGAAAAATGCCAATTTTTGGCCAAAATTAGGCATTTTTTGCAATAGGCAAAATTTGTGACATTTGTGCAATTTGCGGCATTTTTCGTTTGAGCAATTATCGAATACAATTAGAAAATATTACCCCGTTTTTACATATGCCTTTATAACAGGTAATAATTGCTGTAATCACCTGTTCGGTAGGTGATTGATATTAACCTACCACGTAGGTAACTTCGCCCAGGCCACATTCGATAGGATAGCCGAATTTACCAACAAAATAGCTCTTTCGAATTTACTAACCGATAATTATAGGATAATGTCGCTGCACCGTTAAAAGGTCGAGCTACAAATAATCGTGCGGTAAGTGATTAATTCTCTCTGTTTATACCGAATAAATTTTAAATCTCTTTCAGGAATATACAGCTGTGATTGTTGCTGTAAAACAGGTAAGGCATTTTGTTAGGCATCCTATGGTGTCTCGGTTATCAATTCCATGTGGTCATAGTCGTTGCCAAACGACGAGACTGCTTTTTAAAAGCATTCTTTACATTTATTGTCCAATATATTCCACCAATTTAATTCAATAGCAATGTTTTCTTTTATTCCGCTAAGTATCTTGTGAACTAAAAACTTTTAGGCGATTGAGGACGGATATTCGCACATTACAATTATGACTGACAGCAAACTAATAGTCAAATCCATGACACAATGGCTGCGCTTCTGGAAGAAAAATAAGTACAGGAAAATGGATGGAACTTGTGTTTTGTGAGTAAATTTTTATTATATATGCAAAAATGTAGCTATAATAATTAGGCGACTATAGTTTTGAAGTGGAGAAGAGAAATGAACACCACACTTACAGTCAAAGACATTTCTCCGTTACATTTTCTCATCACAACAAATTCACTTCTCACACAAAACTGCAGCCCAATCAAGTCAGACGGACAGCTAGCTATCTCACATAAGAGACATCATGTCTGCTGGCGAACTGTAGCTAGAGGCAGGTGCGAAATGAGTTTGGTGTGACAACTGAGCATGCGTGGTGCAATAATAAACCTTAGAAATGACAAAATGAGGAATGTTTAATTTCATTTAGAAATGTCGACCTGATCACAGAGCTTGACAATCTCATGCATATGATACGTGTCAACTTCAAGCATGTTAAGGCGCACGCGGGTATATACGGCAATGAAATGGCTGACCAGTTGGCTCGTCAAGGCGCACAGAAAAACGTTCGATGATATGTTATCGTTTCAGTTCAAAACATTTTCTTTGTACTTTTGATTTTGTTTAGAATTCTTCAAAATAAATTCTAAAAATAATTTTGATCATGTCTGAAAAATGTTTACATTAGAACTGCTTTGTAAATAATTTAGTAAAAGTGTTTTGTGCAAATATATTACCTTTCAATTGTTTATTCTCATGCTCACAAAATTAAAAAAATATATTGTCTACTCAAAAAATTGTACTCAATTTATTGTTTCCATGCTCTAAAAGTACTTTAGAGCATGGAATATTCCTTATCCTTTTTTCCCAAAACACTCGTTAAATTAATGTCAAATTTTTTCTTAAAACGTTTTACACACTACATAATGCGCTTTACGGTTCACTCGAATGTTCTATACATTCACATAAGTTTATTTCCTATTCTGCTTCAAATTCAGATTCTCCGTATCGAAAAACAGTATACCCCCAAAAATCCCAGTCGATTTCAGACGTACTACTTCACTTTTTCTCCAAAATACCCAAAAATGGCCATTTTTGGGCAAAAAAATCTAAACAATTGAAAAAATTGAAAAATTCCCATGATATGCCAAATTTTTTATGAAAAAGTAAAATTTGAGGTGTTGCTCGATGATACTGTACAAGTGAAATATTCATCCTTCTGTTTTAAATTAAAATCTGGGCTCTCAAAGTTGACTCATTTAACACTGAAAAACGCAAAGTGTACCAACTTTGACAGCCCAAATATTAATTTAAAACAGAAGGATGAATATTTCACCCACCAGGTATGATAGAGCAACACCTGAACTTGCTCCCTGGCAAAAATTTTTTTGGATATCATGGATTTTGATTTTTGCCTGTATTTCGGTCCGGACATTTTTTGTCGCCTCCTTCAGCCTGTGGCGCCGTCGTGATTCTCTTTCAAATAATTCCTTGGCGAAATGTTTAGTCTTCATTTGTTTGAATCATATTTAAGTTTTGCATTTGGATTTCTTTCCAGTTCCCTAAGTCTGTTGTGAAATGTGCTGTTTTTGAAATCGGTATCTTTTTTTACTTAAATGTACTTAAATTTACCTTGATTTAGACGAGCCCAGCTGCAAGGCATCCGATTCACAATGTCTATCATTTCTCCACTCGCCGCGAACCGTTTCTTAACCGTATGAAAACTGTTTGCTTTATTCTCGTAATTCATGCATTCTTTAAATTGTGCCGGTCTTCCACCATACGAATTGCGTTTAATAATCGGAGCTCCCGTAATTTTAGTTCGAAATATGAATCCTAATAAAGGTTTAATGAATGGTACAAGATTAGCTGTCGAGTCGATACATCAAAATTTCTTGATTTGCAGAATATTAAACGGGAGATCATGCAGGGAATTTAGCAATTATCCCAAAAATAAACTACGGGTACTATTAACATAAACCGAAATCCATCCACTCTTACCTAAACCGCAGTGTCTCCAAAAACCTAAATCCTCCGTCGCGCCTCGGATCTGGGCGTGTGATACGTCAATCGCTTCCTCTCGGCCAGCCAAGGCGATTGGTACTGGTTTCAGCCTGCACTGATGTTCCTATCCGGAGATATGGCTTCCGGAAATCCGGAAAATCCCGGATTTGGCCAGGTCACAGATCACCCGTCGCGCCTCGGATCTGGGCATGTGATACGTCAATCGCTTCCTCTCGGCCAGCCAAGGCGATTGGTATCGGTTTCAAGCCCGAATTCGACGACCACCGGAAGATGTGGCTTGCGGAAATCCGGAAAATCTACTCCCGAACTACTCTACTCCCGAACAACCCAACTCTGACCGCTGATGGCGGTGCGCGAAGCGCCGCAGATGCACACTCCGCGCGTACAGCTAAAGTTAATTTTTACAAGTGATTGCGGCTTTGCCGCAATCACTTGTAAATATTCTCCTAATATGAATGATTTACAGATAATCTGCCCGTTTCGTATTATATTCATGCCATATTACGCAGGTTTGTCTACTTTTATGCATAAATTTACAATCAATGTATTAGTTGTAAGTTTAATTAAAATGATTTTATTTTAAGTCGCCCGAGGATCCAAAGTAGGCATTTTCAACACGTGGCCAGATTGTAACAGTCATGTAAAAGGATTCAAAGGAGCACTTTTCAAGAAATTTAACAACCTCAAGGACGCTGAAGAATACTTTGCACTCTATGGAGAAGGTAAGACCTTAAACGCTAAACTCGGTTTTCACCGAATTACAGCATTGCGCTGTTGAGCACTGCGCTTGAATTATGCTTCTAGATTTTGAGAGAAATCTTTGCACAAGCATCTTTAATGAGAAGGAGAGTAGACGAATTAATGCTTTCATTTAAGACTTAAGTTTCAAATAGACAATTCTGAAACCTGTAATTTAATGAAAAAATGTACTTATATTTCTTTTCATGATATTTTAATTATTAACTTGCAACTTTAAGGTAGCAATGTCTCTTCATCAACTTCTGTCATTTTACCCAACCCCGCGGAGATCACTAACTCATTGACTTCCGAAGCATGTTACGCAGGTTAGTCTAGCTAGGATTAAAATTCATGGAGTATGGTGTATTTAGTTGCCAGAGGACATACAGTAGGCATTTTCGTCACGTGGAACGAATGCGAGAAACAGGTGACTGGATTTGATGGAGCATATTTCAAAAAGTTTGACAAGCTCGGAGACGCCAAAGCATTCATTGAGGCCAACCGTATGAATATTATTTGTGTTTCCTTATAGTTGTTCTTTGTTAAGGTGAACCTGCGTCCTCATCAGCTTCTGTTGTCCCCATATCAGCTCCTAAGATCTCGAGTAAGCCGGTGGCTTCTGTGTCAAACTCTTTCCTATCTGGAACTTCAGGAGGGACATTGAAGCGCGCTTATGAAACTACTATGGAAATCCATGGCTATTCAATGGGACAAGTAAATATTTGCGGGTAAGCAACAATGGTGGACAACATTTAATATTTATTATGCATAAATGTTCACTTAAAGATATTTGTTTCTAAATTTTAGGTCGGGTAAACAATTCACCGCTATTCATGGTACTAATACTAATCGGGTTCTGGTTCCTAATACTAATCCACACGGTCCGATTGTATTCACTGATGGTAAATTTTTGGCTAAAAGTAAACATCTTTTTACGTGAATATTTTTCTTAGGTGCCTGTGCAAGCAATGGTAAATATAATGCGCAAGCAGGATATGGAGTATTCTGGGGAGATGGCCACAAGGCGAGTTATATTATTGGTTAGCTATTAGTCGACGTGATAGAGTTAAAGGGGCAATACGGTCCCGTGCAGGATGGGAAAAAAATCGGCATCGTTTCGAAAAAATCATTTCCCAGTACCCTTTTGGACATACACTTTGGCTGGAAAATACAAATTTTCAAACAAATAAAAATAAATATTTTATTAACCATATAACAATACAAACATAGCAATAATGTAGAACTCGGCGAGTACTACAAACTTACAAATAACAATAGCAGCCGATAAGGCATTCGCGAAAAATATTCTATTCTATTCGCGAAAAAATATTCTATTATATCTAGCGCAATAGCAAGAGCACAAAAAAAGTAGGGTATACGTATTTTTTTCAGATCCGACTTGTTCGGAAAAAATGTTCCAAATTTTGATTTGAAAAATGCCAATTTTTGGCCAAAATTAGGCATTTTTTGCAATAGGCAAAATTTGTGACATTTGTGCAATTTGCGGCATTTTTCGTTTGAGCAATTATCGAATACAATTAGAAAATATTACCCCGTTTTTACATATGCCTTTATAACAGGTAATAATTGCTGTAATCACCTGTTCGGTAGGTGATTGATATTAACCTACCACGTAGGTAACTTCGCCCAGGCCACATTCGATAGGATAGCCGAATTTACCAACAAAATAGCTCTTTCGAATTTACTAACCGATAATTATAGGATAATGTCGCTGCACCGTTAAAAGGTCGAGCTACAAATAATCGTGCGGTAAGTGATTAATTCTCTCTGTTTATACCGAATAAATTTTAAATCTCTTTCAGGAATATACAGCTGTGATTGTTGCTGTAAAACAGGTAAGGCATTTTGTTAGGCATCCTATGGTGTCTCGGTTATCAATTCCATGTGGTCATAGTCGTTGCCAAACGACGAGACTGCTTTTTAAAAGCATTCTTTACATTTATTGTCCAATATATTCCACCAATTTAATTCAATAGCAATGTTTTCTTTTATTCCGCTAAGTATCTTGTGAACTAAAAACTTTTAGGCGATTGAGGACGGATATTCGCACATTACAATTATGACTAACAGCAAATTAATAATCAAATCCATGACACAATGGCTGCGTTTCTGGAAGAAAAATAAATACAGCAAAATGGATGGAACTTGTGTTTTGTGAGTAAATTTTGTATTATATATGCAAAAATAAATGTAACTATCCCTCCCCCATATTAAGGGGCCATGGAACTGTAAATCAAACTCAGAAAGTGTTTGACTTTATGGCCGAGTGATAGCTTAAAATGACCGCCATAAAATTCTAAGAGATATGGCCCGATCCCCCCGGATCTAACGACGGCTAAAAAAGTTACAGGTGCGCGAAGTTCGGGATTTGACCAAAATCCAGGATTTAAAAGGCGAAATTTTTATGCTGTCGTTAGATTTGGCTGATTTTGGTGTCAATCGACAGCTAAGCTCAAGGGAAGACGATCGACACCAAAATCAGCCATAAAGTCAAATTCGAATAAGGCGACTATAGTTTTGAAGTGGAGAAGAGAAATGAACACCACACTTACAGTCAAAGACATTTCTCCGTTACATTTTCTCATCACAACAAATTCACTTCTCACACAAAACTGCAGCTCAATCAAGTCAGACGGACAGCTAGCTATCTCACATAAGAGACATCATATCTGCTGGCGAACTGTAGCTAGAGGCAGGTGAGAAATGAGTTTGGTGTGACAACTGAGCATGTGTGGTGAATAATATACCTTAGAAATGACAAAACGAGGAATGTTTAATTTCATTTAGAAATGTCGACCTGATCACAGAGCTTGACAATCTCATGCATATGATACGTGTCAACTTCAAGTATGTTAAGGCGCACGCGGGTATATACGGCAATGAAATGGCTGACCAGTTGGCTCGTCAAGGCGCACAGAAAAACGTTCGATGATATGTTATCGTTTCAGTTCAAAACATTTTCTTTGTACTTATAATACAATAAATTCTAAAAACAATTTTGATCATTTGTGAAATGGACATAACAAACATTTCTTATATAGTTAACAAAATTATTAAGTTTTTTTTTATCGTTTCAGTTCAAAACATTTTTTGTACTTTTGATTTTGTTTAGAATTCTTCACAATAAATTCTAAAAATAATTTTGATCATGTCTGAAATTGACATATAAACATTTCTTATACAATTAACAAGTTTCAAAATATTTACGTTAGAACTTTGTAAATAATTTAGTAAATGTGTTTTGTGCAAATATGTTACCTTTCAATTTTTTATTCTTATGCACACAAAATTTGAAAATTATTATCTACTCAAAAAAATTGTACTCAATATATTGCTTCCGTGCTCAAAGGTAATTGAGCAAAGATGGCTTAATTTTTGGACTAACTTATCCTTTTGTGCGCAAAACACTCGATAAATTAATTCTATACATTCACTCGCTTAGATAATAAAACATAAGTTTATTTCCTATTCTGCTTCAACAGTCTTTAATGTCCTTCTAAATGTTCATTGAGATTTTTATCTTAAAAGAAGATTAATTCAAAACGTATAAATTATCATTCATCCAGTGAACTGAAAATTTATATAAGTATGTATGGCATTCTTCCCAGGAAATTCCCGCTTTTTCATTCCGTGTTTAACAGATGCGTTTTGTTTAGAATAAATAAATATAACTTTTATTCGCTGAAACTATTAGCATTTATTTATAGAAATTTGAGATCATTTGAGCAAACAGTGTCACAAAATAAAGTACAGATGAGGAACAACGTTATTTTAAACAAAAAGTAACATTAACATACTCTTTGGAATCCTGTTCGAAAAGCACAATCTATCTTCTTTCTAAAATTCCAGCAAGCCATAACCGGATGTATTCTTTGGCGTGGTCCGAGTTGTGAACATAATAAACCACGTTGAAGCACATCGTTACCAAAGCAGCGAGAAAGTACCTAGAAATATTCGTTATTGACTTTGGAGCATATTTTAGATATACAGTCGACCCTCGATTTAACAACTCTTTTCGTTTGTTTCGGGTTATTGTTGAATCTAGGAACTCTTATATATAACGTAATCTAACATCATTACGTAAAGTATTCTATATTATTCTAGGACAATCTATAAGGATGTGACATGACGTAAATAATTGTAACAAATAATATTCTATATCTGACGGACAAGTAAAAGTTTACTTACCAATCAAATCCCAGTTCTTCCTGGAGGTAATAAAACTGAGCCAGGAACTCTTTTTCGGTTGGATGTTTCTTCACGAATTCGATCGTAAGTGTTGTGTTGCCATCTGGTTCGGTAAGGGCGTCATCGCTGAGTTCTACTGGTATATTTGAGATATTCTCGCTCCGCAAATCGGTTTTGAGGTGGATTGTCTCAATCAGAGAATCCAGCTGAGAGTAATCATCGTGTAATCTGAAATATGGAATATTTTATGATAATTATAGATTTAAATCTCATTACTCGTGTTCTATATGAATGCTAGTTAATTCTCAATATAGAACAAAACGTTCTAGAGCATTACCGTATTTTAATGACCATTTTGGTGCTTGGTAGTTATAGAACATTTTAAATTGTTATAGAAAATGTTATAAAATCAGTCAAATATATCCTTACCATTCCATCAATACTAGAAAGTTAGGAAACATTCAGAAAAATTAATTCATATTTATTCGGATATTCATAATTCGTAATAAATGGGAATTCAGTTACTCAAATGTTTTTGGAATTTTCCCCAAGTTAATGGATACCAAACCTTTTATGATATTGAAAAGAGTACTTTAACCAAAAACGCTTCTTTGACACAGAATATCGAAAAAATTTATGCTAATAGGTATAAAGAAAACAAATTGCTAACACAATAATACAAATATTTGGTAACACAAATAACCCGGGTTCTGCTGGCTAGTCCCTAATCCAGGCCGATAAAATTAATTAGAAAGGATTGAGAATAAAAGTATATCTGTAAGACAAAATTTTTAAGCAAATATCCTATACTGGAACATATAATCAAAATAGAAGACTCTTTAAACAAGACTCCTTTCCTAATCTCTAAAATTTTACGTCCTATATACGCAACTTATATTCCTTTTAATCCATTACAAATACATACTTGAATCTCGGATAGCCGTTTTCCCACAACGCTATCACAGGCGTGCTGGCTATTCCAAATTGAGCTATTAGTTGTTCTGTGTGCTTCCCGCCAGCGGACACATCCACGGCAACAACTCGGAGTTTGGGGAACATGGGTGCGACTTGATGAAAAGTTGAAGCAATCTGAAAATGATGATATTAATAATATAAAATCTTCCGGATGCTATTCCGGAGAAAAAATGCAGATGCTACACAATTCTCTATAACCTGGTTTTTTTAAATAACATGTATTATCTGTTCCAAAAAATCTGTGCGAATAGCGTAAAGGTTCTTTCTTGGTATTCCATAAGGAGTAGCCACAAAGGTCGCGCGAATGTGAAAATTAATTTCTTTATAATATCTTTAATTGAAATATTTAGTTGATGAATATCTAAATAAATGAGAGAAATCGTTAATAAATTATTAAATTATCACGTGATGAATAAAATTACGAAAATAATTAGCGATATAAAGAAATTAAATTGTAAATTCGCGCGATCTTTGTTACTCCTCGTTACGAGTAGCAAAAGCCTGTATACTATTCGCAGTATTTTGGGACAGACAATACATGTTATAAAAAATATTACAGAGAATTGTGTAGAATCAGAATTTCATCGCAATACTATTAAACGTCATAACAGGCCCAAGTAATATCTGAAATACTCTAGGAAGATAGCTCTTAGATTGTACAATTTCTATTTAAGTCGATTATACTCTACACGGATATTAAACATCGTATTAATTTAACTAACAAGATGCGAAACCTAAAAGTTGTCACTCTGTATAAGCTAAGGTTCTCGGATAATACGGATAATATAGATGATCCCAAATCTATTATAACATACAATTATCTGAGTAGTACGGAATTCTGGTGTACAGAATTCCAAAATTTTCTACAGTAACCTAGACATTTTAATGTTCTGAAATGCTCGAAAACAGCTGATAAAAATCAAACCTTGGCACTAAAAACACAGTTGGGAGAGTAGAGCAAACTGAGCATACACCACGGTCGGCCATATTCATCTCGATGTCGAAGTGCCTCGAGCATTTCTGTTGCGTTGAGCACTTGGATGTGGGGGAAACTGTATGGTTCAACTGAAAACGAAACATTGGATTCACTAATCAAAAGATTTTAACTTACCTGTACCACAATTCAAAACCCCGGTTGAATGTACATCTCCTGGCAAACCGACCACGCACTTCAGATCCTTGCCGACCTCAGCGGGACACTGCTTTCTCCAATAAAAGTCGAAGTAGTTGAACGCCGGACACGTAGGCTGTGTCGGCTCAGGCGTTAGGTATTCAATGGGTCGAGATGAAAATAGAAAGGAATGATGTGTAGGAAATTGCCAGGATAATATTAAGATGACTAGCGAATTTATTGACCAAATCGAGAAGTTCTTTGCTATCATTGAAACTGAAAACTAATATAAATTCTATAAAAATGTTACGCGTTATGATTTTGAAATAAACACTAATTAAAATGCTCTCTATAAGTTGTGGCACCGTTAAATGTGTGAAACCATCTAAAAATGACCACTTTCAGAGTCTTATGGAGGTTTTTTTGTCCCTGAAGATTTTCGGGGTCGTGATTCCGAATTTGAGGTCCGGTTTGGCGTTCATATGCTTGATTACCAATTTTTGGCATACTGTTATAGTAAAAAGTCAGGAGTGGTGCTAAAGTACCCAATGCCAAACTTGTCCTCAAATTAAGAATCAGTGGTGTGGTATACCTCTAAGGGTATAAAACCTTGCACGGAAACCCCGAAAATTTGCGTTTTAAAATGGCCCTTCATCCAGAGAAAAACGGCAAATTCGATATACATCTGCCTAAGGAAAATATTCGACGGAACATGGAATTTAATGGGTTTTGCTCATTCATTGTTGATTTTTCAGTATGGAGAGAACGTTAATTATAGGAAACAAAATGTCAAGAATTATAAATGGGATATAGTTATCAAAATCATTCTCTTCTTTTCATAAAATCAGCGATATTTCGAAAGTTGCTTGAATACAAATACAAAGCGAGTTCCAGAACCACAAAATATTGAGCTTTTTTGGTTACTCTGATGTTTGTGCCTCGGTCGGCAGATATTTCCACAAAGCAGAACGCCAAAAGTTCCTCAATGGAATTAGTTCAAAATAATGACAAACAAAATCATATTACTCGTATTCGGATAAATTCAAGTGATGTGAAGACCGCATTTCCAATCATATGACAAATGCGCTCAATTCTATACTAATGTGAAAAGTTTTAATAGTTGCAAATAAACAAGATACTTACAAAGTACCGATCAGATGTTATTCAATACGTTCATAGATTCGTGATGTGCTCTTTTGTGTCGGAGGAGAAAATTTTTGTTTTAATAACTGAAAGCATTATTAAATTGTTTTCATTTAATTATGGAATTTAATGAAATTAGTTTATGAGTTGAATCATATATGGTAGCAAAAATTTCAATGTTGTAAATGCCGACTTTGGAGAAACTGCTTACTTTTTGCTCCATAATGTTTTTTGCTCCAAAAATTTTAAATTTTTGGACATCAAAAACATAACACCACCTCAATCTAAATTTGAAAGTTCATGCAAATTTGCTTTCATTTAATGAACAGTAACCCCGGGCACTTAATTATAGAAGAAATATGAAATTTCTTACAAAATTTTGAAAAAAAATTTCCCTTTGAGTCGATTAGGAATACTTGTTTTATGAATGTGTACAGGTAATATACAATAAATGTTGAAGATTCGATAAAATGGGTAGATTGAACCGAAACTCAAACTATTTCGTTAAGTATATGTTTCCTTGCAAACTTAAAGTAATTTTGTTATATGACGCTATAACAAAGGATCTGCTATAAATATAAGTACAAAAAAGCATAAAATAAAGCATAACTGTCTGTTATGTTTTGTTTCTATCTTCATACTCGTTCACTTTCAAGTTCAATTCAATATATTATTTTGAAATGTCAAGATGATATTTTAAGGAGAATTTCCTAGAAAGCCATAAATTACCATTGCCATTCCACAAACAAATACAAATCTGCTTCACTATAATCGAAATGAACCTATTGTGGCATAAAAAATTGCAGAAAAAGGCAAACAGTGTTGCTGATGAGTGAACTTAAAACCACCGAGTCCTAAATCATTCACTTCTATATCATATTGTATGCCCTGTCACGAGATTTATTAGGAAATGCCTGAAGCGCAATATTTGACGTATTTGGTTTTCGGTGAAAGTGTTTTTACGTTGATTATTCAAATTTTCGCGGTAACTATTTTGGGAAATTTGGCATTCCGGGCTATTTTCTTCACGAAAAGCTTCCTAAATGGAAGAGGAATTTCTAAGACATTGTTGATTTATTTATTAACAGAAATTGTGTTCTCTGCTTTAAGCATTCCGTACCATATCTATGTGATCTTTTGGTGGAAACCAGGTGAGAAACTTTAGACAGGTCAAAAAAAGCACTTAAACTTTTAGTCCATAGATTAGTAGTTAGTTGCACGTAATACGCTTAACACTAACATCTTTCCAGACAAAATTTCGGGAAAACGAGGAAACAATTTCTATAAAGAATCCTCCAAAGCCACGACGCCCAGTCTACCCCAGACTACGATCACCTCAAAAATCCATATAAATTTTTACCGTACCCCTATCATGATATTAGCGTAGTACCCAGGAATAATATAACGCTAGATTTGTGTTCAGTAATCCAAAAAACCCCAAAATACCAAAAGTCAGCCCTTGACCTAGTCAAAAAACTCGAAAATTGTCGTACCATTCCCCGTATCATGCATTTTTGTGTGCCGGGGTAGTCCTTTACCCGCACTAAACCTACCCAAAAACCTACTGTGGTGACGTTATTTCTGCGACTTCGGGCGAAGAAGGGGCTAAACACTGCGGACATACAAGCGTCACTTCTCAGTTAGGGTGGTTAGAGAGAACTTTTAAGATTTTCTGGAAAAGTCGCTGGAATAATAGTATTTTAACAACTTCTCAATTAAAGTTTGTCTCAATAAAGTCTCAATAAACGTCTGCACACGTCGGTAAAGAGTTACATTATAAATTGTACTGATTTTCAGTTAGCAATTATGACCTTAACATTCTTTATTGGTTGGGAATACACGTCACAAATTATTTGACAATTGTACCAGTGCCTCTTTTGTTTCTCACACTTGACAGATGTATCGCTTTAAAGTTTCCTCTCCAATTCAATTTGTGGGCCCACAAATGGCTCAGCAGAGCCAGTGCATTGTCTGTATTATGTGTGGCAACTGCCAGTGTTGGCGCTATGCTTTTGGAACTGCCATTGGAGATCGATTCTTGTAAGTATTAAAACTTTTATAAGGCGATGTATAGAAGAATGGGTACTTGTCGGTTATCTGTTATCCAAAAAGTCATATTTTGATTTTCCGTTGAAATAGCCTAAGAATAGTGATACAAAAGCTGACTCATCACTAGGAAAACCATTACAGACATTAAAAAGTGATGAATCATCACTGTCCTAGAGCTAATTGAAGGCTATTCTTAGGCTATTTCAACGGAAAATCAAAATATGACTTTTGCATAACAGATAACCGACAAGTACCGAAGAATGAATTCATTTTTTGGGTAGAGTTAATGATTTTGCATTGCATACGACCTGCCATGATAGGCCAACCGGGGCCAATAATCAGGCTAAACCAGTTTCTTGTGTCCTAAAAATTTTCGGGCCTCGCGTGAGTGAAAACTTGGGCCCGGGTTCCAATAATCAATTAAGTCTGATGGAATGATTAATTTTGGCCGAACATACGTGTTGTTTTCAACGCGAACATTACGTGCTAAAAATCAAATCCCAACAGGCTAGTACCCAGAAAAAACCAAGCATGACAACGGACCGACCTTTTGCCCGGTCCGGTCCGGTCCGGTCGACCCCCCGGTCCGGTCCGGTCCGGTTTGGACCGGTTCGGTCCGGTCTCTAAAAGGTCAAAAATTTTTCGCGGCGCTACCTTCGGTAGCGCCGCGATTTTTTCACAATTTTTTTGTAAAGGTGTTTTTAATGTATTCCGATGCGCTGATTACGAATCTGCAATTATTTTTTCAGTATCGCATCAAGAATTGTATTTTTTGGTCTAAAATTTTGGCAAAAATTTCGAGAAAATTGGTCAATATTTTGTGAAATTTTGGCCAAAATTTGCATTTTTGTCCATTTCATCAATTGCAGATTTGTGATTAGTGCATCGAAGTAACCCCAAAAACACTTAGACGCGGAAAATATTTGCGACTTAAAAATGACCGAAACCGAGACCGCGTTTTATAAGAGAAAAAAACATACAAACAGCCAAAAAGCGCCGCAGGCGAATATTTTGGAAAAATAGCAACGTACAATAGAAAATGGAAGGAAAAATAGCGCCGCAGGCAAATTTTTTTATAAAAATTGAATTGTTTGCCAAAAACTTACATTGAAAATTTTTAATATTTCAAAAATTACAAAATTTTTTGCCGCCGAAGGCATTCTTAGGGGTGCTTGTTAAGTTTTGGTCGGTCCGGTTTGGTCCGCCGGACCGGCCACCCCCCGGGTCCGGTCCGGTGCCCGGTCCGGTCCGGTTGTCATGCTTGGAAAAAACTTCTAAAGTCACATCTAAAATAATATTTACCTTTGAACAAGGAGCCAGCGATTATATATTCCTAGGAATGCTTGACACTAGGAATACTAGGTAGGGGATGTTTATGATAAGAATTTACAATCTAAGGATATATTAAAATTTAATAATTTCTTTTTAGTACAAAATTGTCAACAATTTGCTTGCAAAATGGTGAAACATAGAATGCTCTTCAACATAAACTTCAGAGTTGCGATTGAAACAGTTAATCTTGTTTTCGGAACCTATTTTCTCATTTCGCTTCGCTCATTGAGCTCAAAACGAATGGTAAAAGTTAACGATATGGAATTTTAGAGAAGAGCATCTAATCATGAATAACCTAAATTCATGAATTTTCAAAATTCTGGCTTTTCTTGATCTACACACTTCAGATCCTTAGGAAAGAAGAGGTATTTAATAAAATTTAGAAAAATATGGTCGTTCGCAATACTGTAATTTTCGATGTATGTCTGAACATTTTGCCAAACTTTCTCAGCCTCTTATTCAGCATGGTGAGTATTTACACAACATCCTTATAGTAAGGTAAAGTTGTACGGCGTTCCATGGGATTTTTAGGGGTACCTAATTTACAAATATACCTATTTAGGGTAGTTTTTCGAGGGGAATTCGAATTGAAGGTCAAAATTTACCTAAATGTACCTAAATTTAGGTACAGTTTAGCTAAAATGTACCAAAATTTCTAGCAATGTGCATTCTAAGGTATGCTTATTTATTTATGGAGGGAATTCTTTTTCGGAAGAGATCCTGTGGAGGGATTATTTTAGGTGGATTAAATTGAGGGTGGATTAATTAGATTTACGGTAATCTTCAGATCACCGGCGAATCCTCTGCTCATTACCTTGGACCGTATGTCATGGTGTTAGGCGCATTAGACGCCGCTGTGTGTGGTACATACTATACCTTGGTGTTTCTACGAAAGCAACACAAAGAAATTCACATTTCAGTTCCATCTATAACTCCATAAATTGTTATTTTTATAAATAATAAATAAGAAAATTCAAACCAGAATTCATTACTTATTTTGAAATGTTTCTGAGATGCCATTCTCTTGGGTCATTTGTGTTGTTGTAACATTATATACTCTTACTGGGAATATGTTGAACAGAGCCACAACTTGATAGACAAGACAAAAACTTATATGATAGATTTACCCGATAGCTCCCATAAACTTACGCTGCTAAGTTAGAAGAAAGAATTGGACAATACGATGAAACGGAAAATGGACTATTAGCGACAACAAACAGGACGAACCATCAGTGTCCAAATGTACACAAAAAAGGGCACACATAGACATAAGATATGTGTCCCAGATCGCAGACTGCGACTTATAAATCAAGGTTGAAATTTTCGAAACGATGTAAAGTATCATGGTGTTTTTCGATCACAAAACAAGTCACAAACTCCTGATGCTGTTAAAAAGGGTACGGGACGATTCATCACCTGGGACGATTCATCACATACTGTGAAAAATGGCCAATTTTTGTTAAAATTTGTGTTTCTATGCTATTTTTACCATTCTTATACACTTTTTAATTAAAATTACGCTATATTACCTTAATTCACCTCAATATTTTTGCCGAAAATCCGAAAAATAGCAGTTTTTAACAATCTACAATCAATTTAGCCCGCTAGTAACCACATATTAGGTAAAAATTGAGGTAAATTAAGGTAAGATAGCGTAATTTTAATAAAAAAAAGTGTATAAGAATGGTAAAAATAGAAAAACACAAATTTTAATAAAAATTGGCTATTTTTCACAATATGTGATGAATCGTCCCAGGTGATGAATCGTCCGTGTCCGTGTCCCTGTTAAAAACCGTTATTACCATACGATGTTCATAGGAAAAGTTTAAAAATCGAGTTCCAGGTGAAATGTTTAAGTGAAATGCGTAAATTTTGTGCAATTCTAGAAAACTGATTTTAGCTGGAATATGTCTTTTTGGCTTTTAGCATAGATTTATTGCTATTTATTTAATTTGGCTGTGAAGCATTGAATATTTTGCACCACTCATTGCGTACATATTTCTTGATTTTATTTAGTGAAATTCTTTGTAATACAATTCTTCTTTCTTAGAACCCAACTCTTCCCAAGAACTTCTCATGGTCTACTGCAGAAAAAGCTTGTTAACTCTATTGCTAATGAGTAACATTCCATCGTGATATAAAAGTGTCGGTATTTATATTGTGTTCCCTGTCACGAGATTCCTTCGGAAATGCCTGAAGCGCAATATTTGACGTATTTAATTTTTGGTGAGAATATATTTACGTTGATTATTCACATTTCCGCCGTAACTATTTTGGGAAATTTGGCATTCCGGTCCTTTTTTATGCAGAGAAGCCTCCGCAACGGAAAAGGAATAACTAAGACATTATTGATATATTTATTAAATGAACTTATACTGTCAGCATTAAGCATTCCGTACCACATCTATGTGATTTTTTGGTGGAAACCAGGTGAGAGAACTTTGAAACTTCGAGTAGAAAGCGGTAGTGACGCAAAGCACAGGAAAATTCTGTAAAATTAGGAAAACATATACCTGATTTGGTATTTTCTTCGCAAACTACCGGAAATTTGACCGGGACTTGAATTATTTACCAGTTAATATTTTCCCTTTTTTACAGTTAGAAATTATGACATCCACGTTCTTTACTGGTTGGGAATTCACACAGGAAATTATTTAACTTTGGCACCTGTGCCACTTTTCTTTGTTACTTTGGACAGATGTATCGCTTTAAAGTTTCCTCTCCAATTCAATTTGTGGGCCCACAAATGGCTCAGCAGAGCCAGTGCGTTGTCCATTATTATTGCAGCAATTGCCAGCACGTGTGCTATGCTCTTGGAACTACCACTACCAATTCACTCTTGTACGTGTGAAACTTCACAACTTATGGACATACGCGATCAAGATCAATGTATTCATCGTGAGCTGATCGAAAAATGTGATCACATAGGAGATTGAGATCCGGGTCTGGCCCCGATCCGGAGCCAGATTCAGTCCAATCTCTGTCTCGCACATAGATCTCGATCGCCTATGTGCCTAAGCTGGAGTGATGCTAAGAAACGGCAGTGGTAATTTTGCAATTTAATTTAGTACATAATTGTCAACAATTTGCTTGTGTGGTGGTAAAGTGTAGACCGGCACTCAAGTTCTTCCAACTTGTGGTGGAAGCGATGAATTTTCTTTTTGGCATATATTTTCTCTTTTCGCTTCGTTCATTGAATTCTAATCGATTGGTAAGAATTTATATTGTGGAATTTAAAGTTGCCGAATTCTCGCCAAAGTTTGCAATATCTGAAATTTTGTTTTACTCTAACTGAAAATTTGATCAGTATCATGCATGATTTGGCTTTGACCTATCGAGCATCAATCCCTTTGTATTCTCTACTCCCTTTAGCGTAGTTTTCAATTTCCTCACTAATTTTATTTTAATCATCATTGCAAGCTTTGATTCAAATTTTATGAAACTGCAAAATGACGTAAAACTATTTTGTTCGTGCATTTAGAAAAATTTGGTCGTTCGCAATACTGTAATTTTCGATGTATGTCTGAACATTTTGCCAAACTTTCTCAGCCTCTTATTCAGCATGGTGAGTATTTACACAACATCCTTATAGTAAATTAAAGTTGTCCGGCGTCCCATGGGATTTTTAGGGGTACCTAATTTACAAATATACCTATTTAGGGTAGTTTTTCGAGGGGAATTCGAATTGGAGGTCAATATTTACCTAAATGTACCTAAATTTAGGTACAATTTAGCTAAAATGTACCAAAATTTCTAGCAATGTGCATTCTAAGGTATGCTTGTTTATTTGTGGAGGGAATTATTTTAGGTGGATTAAATTGAGGGTGGATTAATTAGATTTACGGTAATCTTCAGATCACCGGCGAATCCTCTGCTAATTACCTTGGACCGTATGTCATGGTGTTAGGCGCATTAGACGCCGCTGTGTGTGGTACATACTATACCTTGGTGTTTCTACGAAAGCAACACAAAGAAATTCACATTTCAGTTCCATCTATAACTCCATAAATTGTTATTTTTATAAATAATAAATAAGAAAATTCAAACCAAAATTCAAATATATAACATTCATAGGCGCTCTTACGTTATATAGAAAAAAACTTATTTATTACAAACATACCACAACTTAGTTGCCAAACAAATATTATACAGCATTCAACCCAATTATATTTGAATCATTTTTCAGATCACTGGTGAAACTTCTGCTAACTACCTTGGACCTTATGTCATGGTGTCAGGTGCTTTAGACGCCGCTGTGTGTGGTACTTATTATAGCGTAGTATTTCTACGAAAGAAACAGAAAGAAGTTCAAATATCTGTTCCATCTGTTAGTACTAAACCATAACAAATATACGTTTTTCCTTTGTGGATAAAAATTATATTCTGTGGTGATGGGGCCGAAAACTCTTGGACAGTGTTCACAAGTTCAGGGACATTAATGACGACACTTATTAATATGAACGAGCCTTGCTGAGGAGGGAAGCTATTGGGGACACTTTTAGGCACCCCTAATTAGGCTTAACCGCCCGAACAACGCTTAGACACCCTAATTAGGCTCAAATGCTCCTTTACTCCTGAACAACTCTTACTGCCGATTGTTTGGTGCCGTAGGCACCATCTATCATCAATAACTAAATGATGGATAACTTACAAATGAGACAAAACTACTGATGAAATGTAAACACGTCACTAAATAATTACTTCACACGTACGTGTGGATTCTGAATATCATAGTATACTAAGTTTAAATTTCCAAAGTTTACCTTATTTTTCTTAACAAATTTAACTTCGAAACGTATACTATGCCTATCCAAATATTAATGACGAATGGCCACTTAGGAAAGTATCATGTTGGGGGTTCTTTGAAGCGAAAATAGAACAGGCCGGGCTGCTTGCTCCATACTCCCTCTACTAAACAAAAATTAACATGTTACTTTACTAAGAAGCCAGTGTGCCCTCTGTCTGTCCGTGCCTGTGTCCACTGGCGTTTAGACCACTTTTACGGCTCATTTCCGGGCAAGTAATAGCTTAAAATATTCGTACGGACGTGCTGATACAGATTTTCAAAAAATTTAGACTAAAATATCGACAAAATTTAGACAAAATTTTTTAGAAAAAAATTTTTTTTCGGCGCGGGACGCCGCGATAGCGGCGGCGTGTTTTCTAGTAATATGTACAAGTAGCAAGGTCTGCGGCTTTCGGCGCCAGACGTTGCATTCTCGAAGAGTGTATCTATACAGTACAATAGAAATCTAAAGTATGTGCCTTTTGCAAATCAATTTATAAATAATAGATCAAAAGCTTGTTCTTAAGCTGACAGTTAAAGCTGAGAAACTGCAGCGAACAACAAACGTCACAGAGAGGAAAACCAATTATATTCCGCTACCATGTATTTTTATGGATTTTGACCCATTAGTTACACCATTTTGAAATCGTTTCGAGTCACAACCAAAATTTATTTTTATACGTTTTACAAATTTCTCAAATAATTATTTATTAAAGTAAAAGTTTATTCAAAAATGTTGATTACCAGGTGACGAACTAATTTCGTGGAATTTTATTTACGCGTTTAAATTCGCGCCATTTCAGTTTAGCCCCTTTAGAAGGGGGCTAGCTCAAATCTGATCTTGGTAACCCTATCTTAAAATCGTATTTTAGAAGGGGTTAGCAATATCAGATTTGAGCTAGCCCCCTTCCAAAGGGGCTAAACTAAATTGGCGCCAATTTAAACGCATAAATAATATTCCACGAAATTAGTTCGTCACCTGGTACAACAAAAAATCATATGAAAAGTTTAACAAAATGTCGACTTACATAATTCGCCACGGAACATTTCAAACCAATGTATCACTCAAGTTGACGATCTAGAAAGCACAAAAGAAATTATTGTAAGCTGTTTATATAGCAACCGCAGTCATACCGCCATCTCTCACAGTTATTTTTATCTCTTTTACCCAATTCTCACCAGTCGGCTCACCAAGTATGAGGATTACTCGTACCAATATAGATATTAAAAATAACAGATGACACATTTTGTGGGAATGCAAAACTTTGTTTGAATCGAACCTAATCTGAAATAGTCGAATAAAAATCGGTTGAATTTTAAATTATTAGTTTTAAATACAATAAATTGGATAGTTTGTGGGTTATGGACGCAATTCGATGAAACTAGGTTATCTCTCTATGCTGCTCACTACCTCGCCCAAAAAATCGATCGATGTAGCTAAGCGAAATGTAGTCTTGGATAAAATAAACATATAGCCACATACCTAGATGTCTTTCCGGTTGATTTTGAAAACACCGCCATAGACCTCATTGGCTCTAGTATCGGAAATTTCAGAATATGAGAAGTTTAGTAAACGGTGCATTATTGTTGGTGTTCAACTTCAATCAAACGATATTTCCCAAACTTCAGAAATGGTACTTATCAAATATACCGTAACTAGCTGAGGTGGTGCCTATGGCACCACGGAGCCTTAAGCTGTTTACCTGTGGCTTTATCAGTGAGACTCGCGGCCTTCGGCCGCTCGAAGCAGGGTATAATTTTTTGCTCCCGGGTTCGGTTTCCCTATATCCGAAAACACCCTGGTACCAAAAATCAGGCCGGTTCGACCCCATTCGACCATGTCGAACATTGTTTGACCTCCGGCTCAAATCCGACCTCAGATTCGGATTCCACGTATCCGAAAATCCACAAAAAATTTGGCACAAGTCTCTAACCGACAAAAAAAATTTTGACACACGCACGAACTCTGGCCGCATATTATAAAAAATACCTGTAATTAATCCCCTCCCTATAATTACTCCCCTATAATTATTCCCCTCCAACAGAATGTCAAACATACTTGCGGGTTCGCCCGTCCAAAACTAAGTGCATATTCATGTAGATCTCGTCGAGTTACGTAAGAAAAACCCCAATGCCAAAACTTTGTCATTGAAAATAGCGGAAAAATGACTTTGAAATTTGAAGTTCCAAAATTTTTAATGTTTGAAAAATAAGAAATAAAATTTTGAAAAACCATTTCATACAAAAGAAAAAACTTCAAAATCAAAATATTCTTTTTGTGTTTGAAATTTTCATAAAACGTTTCTTTTTCTTGAAAAAATTTCTCTACTGCTGGAATTCACTTGCACCGTAATATCTATGTTTATTGTGTCGAGATAGAATGCTTCGATATTCACATTCCTTTGAGAGGTACAATTCATTGCATAATTGCGCCAATCCGACTTATGATGCATAGCTGCCGTTGTACTCAAAAGGAGAGACTTCTTTCTTTCACGTATAAATTTTCAGGAAAAGTAAAATCTTTTTAATTTACCAACAGCTTGACTCTTTTCATTTTGAGTAAATAATTTCGAGAAATAATCGGGAAAATATTGACCAAAACACAAAAATTTTAAAACGATAAATTTTTTATGAAAAAGCGGTTCTTACACATGTTTATGTGCACAATCAACAAGATTAAAAAGGCCAAAGACCACGCCAGGAACCATACTACAGGTTCTAATTTAGGTCTTTCACGATAGTTTAAGGTAAGCCTATTAACTCAACCCATGCCCATCCCAATGTCCACAGCCCCTATACGAACTCCAGCAAAGCCACCTTACTACTAATTTGATTACGTTGCGATAAAATCGTATAAATTCTCCACGTGAGTGCGATTTTACTTTCAATTTCGATATTGCTTGTCTAACACTTCTAGCAGTCCTAGTTCCACTTTCAGTTGAAATGCCTATTGTCACTATTGCAACAAATTTGCCAAAGGCGAAATTTTCGTTGGACTTCAAAACTGAATTTGTAAAGTTTTGCGAGGATATTTTCTACAGAAAAGGAATGATGATTGTGCATTTGCAGTCCGATGCTGATATTGGCTATGGAAATGTAGAGGATTTTGCCGAGCAAAAACCTGTGGTTATGATATCTGTAAGTTGAGTTAAGTTACGAGTAAGGTCAAAATACACGCGAATACCGTTTAAAATCTCTAAAAGGGAATCTCCGGGAGGGTGGGGTTTGTCTCGGAATGCCAAGGTAAAAACAGGTAGAACTAACGCGTAAAATAATTGATAGCATAATATCTAGACTAGAAAGCGCCACGTCGCCTACGCGCACCCTATATAGGGGCCTTATTAGAATAGTAAAAACTGTTTTCTACCAACGTAAGTTACATTCCGCCCGGGAAGTCCTGACCTCGAGAGAGACATCGTGAGAATAAAACTACACCGTGTAAATAAATCGAATCTGACGTCAGATTCTGACTAAGCGCGTCCAAAAAGCCCCGGAGATACTTTGGTTTCAAAAATGTCATTTTTGGCCATAAATCATCATGTTTCACTAATTTTTCTCCCATTTTAAAACTAAATTAATTAATATATACTATGGATTTCTAAATTATCTTAACAGTTTGTAAATAAACTATATAAGTACAATATCACACGTATAATAATAATATCCAGGTCGAAGCAATCAGATCTCTCACTGAAGAAGAAAATTCCTTACGAACCAAACTGATCTCCGATTATATCGGCAAGTCGCTGAGCGTTCCTCATGATCGAATCGTCGTCGTTTTTAAACCACTACAGGCTCAGAACGTTGGATATGGTGGCAAAGTACTCTCGCAACATGAGAAAATGTCAAAATAGTTCAAAAAGGAAATTCAAAATGAAAAGATCGATTGACTGTAAACTGGAAATTAATAAAATGTAACAATGCTTTGCACTATAGTAGCTTTCATGGTTTTGATTCAAATTGTTGTCACTAATACAACATATTCAACCAAAGTGACCTAATATAGAGTGCGGTCAAATATTTGACACGTACTTAATTAATTGTTTGACTTGTATTTTTTGTTTGTTAATCATTTGACCTGTCATTCTCTTCTTTTCTGCTCCAGGAAAGGTCAATGGTTAATTAACCCTTATGTTGCGATGCCTGCCGAATGGACCAAGGAGGACAAGTATCTAGGAGACCTGGCCTGCCAACCGGATTGCTAGGTGAGGAACGAGGAATCAGGGTAGTAACTATGTGCCCACATACAGGAAAAACTGGCGTTATTTGATCATTATGGTTCACGCTTCTATGCGACGAATTTACTTTCTACATTTTCTTCGTTTTCAATTCCATAACAATTAAACTTGGTCCAACAAGGTCCTGTATTGCAGGTGTTAGAATTTTACTATATAAAAAATATATGCGAGAACAATTTCGCAATTTCAGTTCCCAAAAAGTGTTTTCAACAGCAAAAAATAGTTCCAAAACTGGGTGAAAATTTCGGAGTTTGGGTTGTTTTCTGTCACGAGTTTGCATAGAACCTAGCGTAGACTTAACTGAGGCATAAAACGTAGGGCTATGAATCAGTTATTAAGTGTTTATTCACAAGTTAAGTAAATCGGAATTTCGTAAATTTGACTTTTTTGCAATCTCAATAAGATATTTCGAGATTATTCCCATACAAATACCATGTCCGTAATCCATCATAAGACCACACTAATTCCTCGGATTATATAATACTATAAGCGGGTAACAAAGCCGTTGAATAATGTTATTACTATCTCTCAATTGTAGTAAACATTTTGCGTCTACAAGAGTTAATTTGCTGCAACAAATATCTAATTCTTTCGCTGCCTACAAAATATTTGTCAACTTGAGTCCGGAAACATCATTAGAAGTGTTGAAACATTTGGCGCGCGTCAAATTGGAAAATCTACGACTGACTAACCTTGAATTCAACAACTTTATTGTGTCCCAAAAGCGTTATCTACCAGTTCATGAAGTAACAGTAAGCGTTGAATGGTATTGTATGGTACGTGCTATTTTTATTGGATTATAATAAATAACCTCGCGTAGGATCTGAAAATTTAATTAATTTGTTAGTTCAGAACCCAGAAGTTTCATAAGTACGAGTCACTTAAAATTTAAAAGTGAAAGATCACGTCAAACTAACTGGCGATAAGGAATAACAATAGTAGTGTTTTCTGGGATTTAATTTTAAAAGTAGGATTTTTCCCAGCAAGTATTTTCGAATGGTTTATATCTCGGGTTTGTATTGCGAAGTTTTCGAAAAATTTAAACAAAAAGAACCTATTTTGAACCAAAACTATTCCCTCGTTTATAACACTATGTATATCTGCCTTATAGAAACCGCTTGATATTCGAGTTCATATAAGTCTTGAACGCTCGGCAGAATTCTTATCGGTTTGGCGAAGGAATAAAACGTTCTTCACGAGTTGTGCTGGTGGCTGCGTAGAAGCGATGCTTGGAATCCGGCTAAGAGACTTGGATGAAGTGATTCATTACTTGATTTTGCACATGAGGAATTCACAGGTTTGAATATTATGAAGATCGTAATTTTTGCTATGAATTTTACCTAATACCAGAACATTGTGCCAAATATTCACAATTAGAGAGCGGACGAAATCGAAATTGGATCGAAATCGAAATTCGAATTTCGATTTCGAAAATTGAAAATTGGCCAATACCGAAATGGATCGAAATTCGATTTCGATTTCGTTTTTCAAATCGATCGAATTTCGAAATTCGATCCCAAATTTGATCGAAATTCGATTAAAAATTTTAGATAATTTTCGACAAATATTCAAATTTTTCACTGTCTATTTTTGCAGACAGCCCAATTTTTGTAAGATTTTTCGCCTGCGGCGCTATTTTTCTTCCATTTTTCAATATAAATCGCCATTTTTCTAAAATTTCGGCGCCTGCGGCGCTTTCATGGCTATTTACCGTATTCCCTGTAATTGCATCCTCCCCTAATTATTACCCCCATGGAGCTCGATCGATGGAAACCACCGTTATTTCTTTTCTCCTTTTTATTATTTATTTAGACATTTCAGTACTATTTTGTACTATTTTTTAGATAAATGTATATTATTGCTATGTTTTTTGCCAAATTATGCTTAAAAGTTGCAGAATATTGCAAAAAAAAGCAAAATTTTAGGAAGTTTTGCTTTTTAGTTTTAACTTCAACTAATGGTAAAACTTTCGTGAAAATTCCTTTACAAAATTTTTATGTAGGTTAATTTTAGGGATTTAAATCTGATATTATTATTCAAAATTTTACAAAATTTTGGCAAATTTAAGCAAAATATTAAAAATTCTCCTGAAAATTGCCAAAAATCAAATAAAAAATCAAATTTAGTTTTTAAAATAGTGTTTAATTAAAGTTTAAAATTTTAGAACTTTTTAGAATTCCGCTTTTGTATTTTTTTACTAGATTTTTATTTACCAAAAATTGCCTACATTTTGCCAAAAAGTTGAATTTTTGGAATTTTTATATCATTTTCAAATTTATATTGAAATTTATTTATTATAAAGTAGAATCATTTATCCTGCATTTTCAAGATTTTTTGAGAAAAATATTAGTCAGAGCAATAAATGCGCTTAAAAATTTAGAGATTCATTCAGAAAATGGAAAGCTTTCATAAAAATCTCACGAAAATTCGTAAAATATTGATAATAATATATTTTTGTATTAATTTTACATTTTGTTACTAGTGAACAAAACTAATTTGGGAGAGTACGAAAGAGTGATGTAAAAAGTAAATGATTATCATAAATAAATTAGAAAAATTCAGATCTTGCCCAAATAAATGGCCCAAATTTGACCAAAAAATTCCACCTTTAGCTCCTTTTAGCTATTTATAGACAATCTCTACTATAATAGGCAAAATATAGACATTTTAGCTATATTTTAGACATTTTAACCAACTATGAATTGTTCATTTTACTATATTATTTTGCAGAATTTTGTTTGTTTGCGAGGTTTAGATCTCGCGATCCGTTCGTTGGATTTTGATGAGTAATAGCTCATTTTGTAGGTAATGGTCTGGTAGGTGGCATAAAATTGTCAGATCGGAAATTTGAAAATTTGAATTCGCGCCAAAACGTAAAAATGTGTTTTTAAGGGTTTTTTGACTGAATGTTTGTTATTTTTTGTTTTAGATCGTAAATTTAGGTTATTTAGAGTACTTCTGCTCTTGGAATTTTTGGATTTCGGTTTTTGTACAAATTTTTATGAATTTTTTGGTCGTTTTTTGGTAAAAAATGGGTTTTTTCGTTCTGACGGTAAATGTTGCTGAAAATTTGTATACAGGGGTTTTCGGATATGCTGAATCCGAATTTGAAATCAGATTAGAAATTTGAAAATTTGAATTCGCGCCAAAACTGAAAAAATGTGTTTTTAAGGGTTTTTTGACTGAATGTTTTTTATTTTTTGTTTTAGATCGTAAATTTAGGTTATTTCCAATATTAAGTGAGTAAGTTGGTAAGTGAGTAAGTAAGTAAGTGAATAAGTGAGTAAGTGGTAAGTGAGTAAGTAGGTAAGTGAGTAAGTGGGTAAGTGAGTAAGTCGGTAAGTGAGTAAGTGAGTAAGTAAGTAAGTGAACAAGTGAGTAAGTGAGTAAGTGGGTAAGTGAGTAAGTGAGTAAGTGAGTAAGTAAGTAAGTGAATAAGTGAGTAAGTGGTAAGTGAGTAAGTGGGTAAGTGAGTAAGTGGGTAAGTGAGTAAGTGAGTAAGTGAGTAAGTAAGTAAGTGAATAAGTGAGTAAGTGAGTAAGTAAGTAAGTGAATAAGTGAGTAAGTGGGTAAGTGAGTAAGTAGGTAAGTGGGTAAGTAAGTCGGTAAGTGAGTAAGTAAGTAAGTGAATAAGTGAGTAAGTGGGTAAGTGAGTAAGTAGGTAAGTGAGTAAGTGGGTAAGTGAGTAAGTCGGTAAGTGAGTAAGTGAGTAAGTAAGTAAGTGAATAAGTGGGTAAGTGGGTAAGTGAGTAAGTGAGTAAGTGAGGAAGTGGGTAAGTGAGTAAGTGTGTAAGTGAGTAAGTAAGTAAGTGAGTAAGTAAGTAAGTGAATAAGTGAGTAAGTGGGTAAGTGAGTAAGTAGGTAAGTGGGTAAGTAAGTCGGTAAGTGAGTAAGTAAGTAAGTGAATAAGTGAGTAAGTGGGTAAGTGAGTAAGTAGGTAAGTGAGTAAGTGGGTAAGTGAGTAAGTCGGTAAGTGAGTAAGTGAGTAAGTAAGTAAGTGAATAAGTGGGTAAGTGGGTAAGTGGGTAAGTGAGTAAGTGAGTAAGTGAGGAAGTGGGTAAGTGAGTAAGTGTGTAAGTGAGTAAGTAAGTAAGTGAATAAGTGGGTAAGTGAGTAAGTGAGTAAGTGAGTAAGTGGGTAAGTGAGTAAGTGAGTAAGTAAGTGAATAAGTGAGTTAGTAAGTAAGTGAATAAGTGAGTAAGTGGGTAAGTGAGTGAGTGGGTAAGTGAGTAAGTAAGTAAGTGAATAAGTGAGTAAGTGGGTAAGTGAGTAAGTAGGTAAATGAGTAAGTCAGTAAGTAAGTAAGTGAATAAGTGAGTAAATGTGTAAGTAAGTAAGTAATGTAAATATTTTAAGATCCAGACAAGTTTCTTGAAAATTTCAAATGATTTGAAGATCCAGACAAGTTTCTGGAAAAGTTCTAAAGATTTTTAGAACCAGACAAGTTTCTTGAGAAGTTCTAAAGATTTGATGATCCAGACAAGTTTCTGAAAAAGTAAATGATAAAAAGTAATTGGTAAAAAGTAAATGATTATCATAAATAAATTAGAAAAATTCAGATCTTGCCCAAATAAATGGCCCAAATTTGACCAAAAAATTCCACCTTTAGCTCCTTTTAGCTATTTATAGACAATCTCTACTATAATAGGCAAAATATAGACATTTTAGCTATATTTTAGACATTTTAACCAACTATGAATTGTTCATTTTACTATATTATTTTGCAGAATTTTGTTTGTTTGCGAGGTTTAGATCTCGCGATCCGTTCGTTGGATTTTGATGAGTAATAGCTCATTTTGTAGGTAATGGTCTGGTAGGTGGCATAAAATTGTCAGATCGGAAATTTGAAAATTTGAATTCGCGCCAAAACGTAAAAATGTGTTTTTAAGGGTTTTTTGACTGAATGTTTGTTATTTTTTGTTTTAGATCGTAAATTTAGGTTATTTAGAGTACTTCTGCTCTTGGAATTTTTGGATTTCGGTTTTTGTACAAATTTTTATGAATTTTTTGGTCGTTTTTTGGTAAAAAATGGGTTTTTTCGTTCTGACGGTAAATGTTGCTGAAAATTTGTATACAGGGGTTTTCGGATATGCTGAATCCGAATTTGAAATCAGATTAGAAATTTGAAAATTTGAATTCGCGCCAAAACGTAAAAATGTGTTTTTAAGGGTTTTTTGACTGAATGTTTGTTATTTTTTGTTTTAGATCGTAAATTTAGGTTATTTAGAGTACTTCTGCTCTTGGAATTTTTGGATTTCGGTTTTTATAGAAATTTTTATGAATTTTTGGTCGTTTTTTGGTAAAAAATGGGTTTTTTCGTTCTGACGGTAAATGTTGCTGAAAATTTGTATACAGGGGTTTTCGGATATGCTGAATCCGAATTTGAAATCAGATTAGAAATTTGAAAATTTGAATTCGCGCCAAAACTGAAAAAATGTGTTTTTAAGGATTTTTTGACTGAATGTTTTTTATTTTTTGTTTTAGATCGTAAATTTAGGTTATTTCCAATATTAAGTGAGTAAGTTGGTAAGTGAGTAAGTAAGTAAGTGAATAAGTGAGTAAGTGGGTAAGTGAGTAAGTTGGTAAGTGAGTAAGTAAGTAAGTGAATAAGTGAGTAAGTGGGTAAGTGAGTAAGTTGGTAAGTGAGTAAGTAAGTAAGTGAATAAGTGAGTAAGTGGTAAGTGAGTAAGTAGGTAAGTGAGTAAGTGGGTAAGTGAGTAAGTCGGTAAGTGAGTAAGTGAGTAAGTAAGTAAGTGAACAAGTGAGTAAGTGAGTAAGTGGGTAAGTCAGTAAGTGAGTAAGTGAGTAAGTGAGTAAGTGAGTAAGTAAGTAAGTGAATAAGTGAGTAAGTGGGTAAGTGAGTAAGTAGGTAAGTGAGTAAGTGAGTAAGTGGGTAAGTGAGTAAGTGAGTAAGTGAGTAAGTGAGTAAGTGAATAAGTGAGTAAGTGGGTAAGTGAGTAAGTTGGTAAGTGGGTAAGTAAGTAAGTGAATAAATGAGTAAGTGGTAAGTGAGTAAGTGAGTAAGTGAATAAGTGGGTAAGTGAGTAAGTGAATAAGTGAGTAAGTGAGTAAGTAAGTAAGTGAATAAGTGAGTAAGTGAGTAAGTGGGTAAGTGAGTAAGTGAGTAAGTGAGTAAGTGAGTAAGTGAGTAAGTAAGTAAGTGAATAAGTGAGTAAGTGGGTAAGTGAGTAAGTGAGTAAGTGAGTAAGTGGGTAAGTGAATAAGTGAGTAAGTGGGTAAGTGAGTAAGTGGGTAAGTGAGTAAGTAAGTAAGTGAATAAGTGAGTAAGTGGGTAAGTGAGTAAGTGAATAAGTGAGTAAGTAAGTAAGTGAATAAGTGAGTAAGTGGGTAAGTGAGTAAGTTGGTAAGTGGGTAAGTAAGTAAGTGAATAAATGAGTAAGTGGTAAGTGAGTAAGTGAGTAAGTGAATAAGTGGGTAAGTGAGTAAGTGGGTAAGTGAGTAAGTGAGTAAGTAAGTAAGTGAATAAGTGAGTAAGTGAGTAAGTGGGTAAGTCAGTAAGTGAGTAAGTGAGTAAGTGAGTAAGTAAGTAAGTGAATAAGTGAGTAAGTGGGTAAGTGAGTAAGTAGGTAAGTGAGTAAGTGGGTAAGTCGGTAAGTGAGTAAGTGAGTAAGTGAGTAAGTAAGTAAGTGAACAAGTGAGTAAGTAAGTAAGTGAGTAAGTGGGTAAGTCAGTAAGTAAGTAAGTAAGTGAATAAGTGAGTAAGTGAGTAAGTAAGTAAGTGAATAAGTGAGTAAGTGGGTAAGTGAGTAAGTAGGTAAGTGGGTAAGTAAGTCGGTAAGTGAGTAAGTAAGTAAGTGAATAAGTGAGTAAGTGGGTAAGTGAGTAAGTGGGTAAGTGAGTAAGTGGGTAAGTGAGTAAGTGGGTAAGTGAGTAAGTGAGTAAGTGAGTAAGTAAGTAAGTGAATAAGTGGGTAAGTGGGTAAGTGGGTAAGTGAGTAAGTGAGTAAGTGAGTAAGTGGGTAAGTGAGTAAGTGAGTAAGTAAGTAAGTGAATAAGTGGGTAAGTGGGTAAGTGAGTAAGTGAGTAAGTGAGTAAGTGAGTAAGTGGGTAAGTGAGTAAGTGAGTAAGTAAGTGAATAAGTGAGTAAGTAAGTAAGTGAATAAGTGAGTAAGTGGGTAAGTGAGTGAGTGGGTAAGTGAGTAAGTAAGTAAGTGAATAAGTGGGTAAGTGAGTAAGTAGGTAAATGAGTAAGTCAGTAAGTAAGTAAGTGAATAAGTGAGTAAATGTGTAAGTAAGTAAGTAATGTAAATATTTTAAGATCCAGACAAGTTTCTTGAAAATTTCAAATGATTTGAAGATCCAGACAAGTTTCTGGAAAAGTTCTAAAGATTTTTAGAACCAGACAAGTTTCTTGAGAAGTTCTAAAGATTTGATGATCCAGACAAGTTTCTGAAAAAGTTCTAAAGATTATAATATCCATACAAGTTTCTTGAAAAGTACTACAGATTTTGAAGTAGATAATTACTGGAAAGCTATGCAATAATTGTAGGTTTTTTGTAAGTGTGAGTTAGAAAAAGGTAACGAAAGGTATGCCGCGGGCTTTGCCCGCGGCCCACCGAAAACTAGTAAGATTTTAAGCGAAAGAATATGTTTGTCCTTCAATTTTTTATGAATCTTACAAATTTTTGCGGAAATTTCCAAGCCCGAAAAATTTTTTGGTTGAAGTTTTTGAATTTGTGGAAGAACATTAATTAAAAGCGGAAAAATGAATAAAAACACAAAAAATGAACAAAAAGTACGAGAAAATGGGCAAAAGACAAAAAATGAACAAAAACACACAAAATGTACAAAACCCGAAAAGTGAACAGAAGCATGTAAAATTGAACAACAACATGTAAAAATGATTACAAACACGAGAAAATGGCCACAAATTAAAACAAATGACAAAAAAATTGAAAAAATTGGTAAAATTTGAAAAAAAATGGAAAAAAGTGATAATCTGGGAAAAATTTCGATTTCGATCGAATTTCGATAAAAATTTCGTCGAATTTCGAAAAAACGAAATCGAATTTCGATTTCGAAAACCGAAAATGAAAAATGGCAGATCGTCGAAATTCGATTTCGATTGAAACCCAATTTCGATTTTGATTTCGATTTCGAAAATGAAAATTTCCGCTCTCTATTCACAATGAGCTTTTGACAAAGAGCTTTCTTCGTTATAACACACAGAAACTTTAGGTATCTAAATATTAAGTATCAAGTATAATCAGAAAGGCGAGATACAGTCGAGTCTCGTTATAACGCGGGTGTCGGGACCGGACAAAATCCGCGTTATATCGAGACCCGCGTTATATCGAGACTCTGACTCAAAAATTTCGTTCATCAGCGTTATATAGAGATTCCGTTATTTTTTGACAACGAAAATATTATAATTAATGGAAAAATCACAGTTTTGCTTTGTATATTGTAAAACCATGCAAATTCCCAGATTTTTTTAGAAATTTGGCAAAACATTTTTGCCGTTAATTCGAAATTGGTTTAAATTTTCCTTAATTTATAAGAGAATTGGCCAAAAATTTGCGATCCGTCTTCGGCGGAGCGCAAAATTTGAATCAGCGTTATAAAGAAACTTATTTACAGAGGATGTTTCAAAAATAATCCGCGTTATAACGAGACGCGTTATAATGAGACTCGACTGTATTAAAATATCACATGATAATATATCAATCTCCATTTTGTACAACAACCAAAAACGCCGTAAAATAATACCATAAAAAGTGTACCACTTCCTAGCGAAATTTTTTAAGGCTTAAAAAAGCTTTCCATGGCCATTCAAAGTTGTAGACTGTACATTATGTAGTACCTAGCTGCCCGAAATCCTGGATTTCGGGCATCTTGCGCACCTCAGAACTTTCTACGCCCCACTCGGATCCGGCCGAGTGATACACCAATGGACAGTTCCCCGTGAGCCAAGCAAAATGAGCTATTACCCAGCCGGATCCGAGCGGGGCGTGGGATGATATGGGGTGCGCGAGATCACGAGTTCCGGGATTTATGGCTTTCTCGCGGCGAAGGCCGCGGGTTTTCCCTTCTTGTATATTCTAGGTCACCATTTGCATTCAGCCGATGAAACCGTGTATTACGGGCATGTATTTGGTGCAAAATTTGTTAGCGAATCAATTTCGTGCCAACTTCGAGCTGCTATCAATATCGATTAATCACTATGGATTTTCATACCTTTGGCACTTTCGGAAGAAATTATTTCAGTCATCAATTTGGCGGGAAATATCACGACCCGATATGCTCAAACTCCCCTTCTCTATCCATAACCAAAAATTTGGTATATGTGCGAAAGTAGATAGAGATCAACAGAAACAAACAAACAGGAAAAATAAGGTTAATATTTCCTTTTCATTATAAATTTACCTAAATGTACGATGTTTCTGCTATAAAAAATTGTACAATATCGCTTTTTTACAAACCGCTCTGGCCAGAAATTACAATTTTAAGAAAGAGTAAATTTTATGCTAAAAAGGTATTACTTTGAAATGAATTCATCTTGCCCCCAAGATTTGATCATAGAATGGGAGTAAATGTTTGATTTGCTTACGTTCTGTATATTTCTTTTAGGTGAAACCGACACCATTTGTATTCCGACAATGGCAAGTTAACGTTAACCTAAAAGGAACACTGCGTTTGTTCACGTTTCCATGGGAGTTCCCTTTCAATTTTCCGGATACATTTATAGAAGTAAGAATTTGTAGCATTAACTTTGCTGTTTCGTATATGATCTTACGCAACATTAGGGAATCTGCAAATTCTGTTCATAAACCTAAACATATCTAAACTATTGACACACCTATTGTTGGGTAGGTGACGCTCGGGATTGTGTGTAGGTATATTTATGAGATCAAATTAAAATAATAAATAAAAATATCAATAAAGTGCCCTTCCTTTGCATGAGAGTACAGCTGAAAAGGTCAGACGCCAGAAAGTGCTATTACAGCAAACCCAATGCTAAAACCATAAAATCAGAATCAGCAATACTGCGGATGAAAAAAACTCGTCCCAAAATTTCCAGAAACCAGAAATGGTCAGAAAGTGATACCAGAGTGCTAAATGCCAAAACTGACATCAGAGTTCCTCGTGAAAATCTCTGACGAAAAAGCGAGGAATGTCCAAAACCGGATATGGGGCTTTATGGGGGGCATTTACTCTCTCTGGGTGTACCTATACGTAAACAATAACGTCAAATTCGATTCTTCGCACTCAAAAACTCTAGAACAGCAAAATTTGAAAAGATTTACGAACATAGATTTCCTACTATTTCAAACCCCGTGCCGAGTGTCAAAACTTTTTTTACACATCCTAATAGATTCAATCAACTATTTAAAAGTGCCAATATTTTTAGATATTCCATCAATCTCGTCCTGAAGACGTCACCTGGCCATCCTATATAATGGTGGCTCCTTTTGCCAATTGTATACCTATACTAAGCATATGCGACACTGCCGATGATTTGTGTGACACCTATTTTCGAGAAATGAAGTCAGATCGAACGCTTGAGTACATTTGGCCAAACATTCGAGATCTCCACTGTCACAGAATCAGTAAGCATCTGCTCGAAATTCCACATAAAAATGGAAGCCTGGATGGAAGAATTCTCCGAATCTCTTTCGAAAAAAGGTCAAATAATGATTCTACGTGCAACTTGATGTTTGAGACAGTTAACGCGCAAAATAGTAGTAGCAACCAAGAGTTGTAAAACTAGAAAAAGTGTGTCGTCGTAACGGTGTATCATATGTCCTCCTTTGTAAATCCATAGCCTCATCAAATTTCAAATTCACTTTTCCATTTTACACACAATTTTAATCAAATATGATCATTTTCTCATAATATTCCTTTCTTACGCTTCATGTATTTGGATTATTTTAACTTTGCCAATAATGTGCATTTTTGTCATTAAAATACTCTTTGGCACAAAGGTAAAGCTTTGGAAAACTAGTTTACATAAGGCGTTTAAATTGGTGGTAGATTGGCATTATGTTGTCACTACATTTCCAATCCGAAAAATGTATTTCCATAATCCTTATAATAAGTTAGTGACGTCCGTACATTTTACGTTTTTGGAGTGCATTCTTAGGGGTGCTTATTTAGAAAATGTACCTATTTTAGGGTACTTTTCAGCGGGGAATCCAAATTTGAGGTCAGAATTTAGAAGCACAAGCACAAATTTAGACAAATTTTAGACAAAATTTAGACTAAAATTTTTGGAAAGTTGTTTATTTCTGTGCGTGAAGTTTTTGTCCCCCCGTCGTGTCAGTCACGGTTTCGTTTCAGTCTCAAACTCAGACTGAGCCAAACTGAGAGTGAGGCAAACTCAGACTGAGTCTGAGCTACCGCGCATTAGCGCGCTAGTATAAACATATTTCAAATCCTTGCATCAATTTATCACAATACAGTCGATCTCCATAACCATAGCGTACAGTTTATGGAGGCATTAGAAAATAAACCAGACCAGTATCAGTCTCTAGTTCAAAAATACTGCCCATGCAGCATCCAAAATGCAGCATCCAAAATGCAGCATCAAAAATTTGATGGAAAAAAGATAGAGTGAGCAAAGTAGTCGCTGCAACGAAAGAATATTCATTCTTATTCGTCTCTCGTACTTGCATTCTAGTCTCCTTTGGTCTAACACGGTTTAAGAATATAGGATGAAAAATTATCCTTATATGGTGATTTTTAGGATGATTCCACGGTTATTTAGGCCCACGATCATTACGCACCCTTTTTAGGGGTGCGAAATAATCGTTTTTTGAATAGGGGTGCGTTATGCTGGGTGCGTAAAAACATAAAAACGAGGTGTGTCTTTTCTCCATTTTATGTCTCTTTACCATTACTCAAAAGTCGTGGTTAAACCTAAGCCAATCCCTATATAATAAGCGGCGTCAGAACATGGGTCTGTGGATAACCGGTTCTGGATGTTCCCGTCGTTAGACAGGTGCGTGTGATAGCTCATTCGATTCCCCTGAATGTGCTGAGTGTGGGAAAATTGTCAGAACCAAAATTTGAATATTTGAATTCGCGCCAAAACCGAAAAACGTGTTTTTAAGGGTTTTGGCTATGGGAAGTGATGTTTTTTATGTTGCCAATCGATTTCTGAGGCGATTCTGGACAACTTTGCTTTTTACACTTTTTGATTTGGCGCATTTTTGAAAAAAAGACACTTTTTGGCCAAAAAATCGGGTTTTTTGATGCAATGTGTCTACGGGTCTGATTTTTGGTACCCGGGGGTTTTCGGGTACGCTGATCACGAATCTGACGTCAGATTCGAGATTTGTTCTCACGAGGTCGTGTTATTCTCACCAGGTCTCTCACGAGGTCGGAACATCCCTACCCCCGAACAACAGCTGTTGAGGGCCGAAGGCCCGAAATAGTCTCATGCTGCTCTACTCCCGAACAACCCTTACTCCCGAACAACAGCTGTTGAGGGCCGAAGGCCCGAAATAGTCTCATGCTGCTCTACTCCCGAACAATACCTTTTTTAAACTGGAAAATAGCAAGGGCATACTGATATAGACTCCCCGCGCGCTAGCGCGCGTTAGCGCGCTAGTTTTGATTAACCAGATACGATTTTAGACCTGTAAAAAGTGTGAGTACGCGGTAATGTACAAGGCCTGGAAGTCAACACTAATACCCAAGTTCACAGTTTTAATTCAAACTGCGACGAAGCCATTTACTGTTAATTTGATTATGTTTAGTCAAAAAATGAGTATAAATTTGCCCATGCGAACATTATTTTAACAGTTTATTACCTAACAGTAAATATTCTCAATGAAAATGCCCATTATCACGATTGCAAGTAATTTACCGAAAGAGAAATTTCGACCAAATTTCAGAACTGAATTTGTAAAGTTTTGTGAGGATATCTTCGACAGGAAAGGAATGCTAATTTTGCACATACAATCCAGCGCTGATATTGGCTATGGAAAACTGGAGGATAACAAAAACCTGTGGCTATGATCACTGTAAGTTAACATTGGGTATGGTCAAAATAATTAATCTATCCCAATTGATAACTCGAACAATATCGATATTCTTCAATCCTTCCTACATTTTGCTGCATTTAGAGAAGTTGATGTTTAGTATAATTTTTACTGCTTTCGGAGGAGGGCAGATTTAGCCCTCTTTCTCTAATCCTTATGCCTAGAGTATTGCCAAAGGATATTAAAGTTTGTCAGGCGCGTGCATGAGTAGCCTAATTAATAATTTGTACCAGTTTTCCTCTCAATGGAAGATATTGGCTAAAATTTCCTAACTACGAATCCTTAAATAATCTTAGAAGCTATGTGTGGTCTTCCAGGTCGAAGCAATCAGATCGCTCACTGAAGATGGAAATGTGCTTCGAACTAAATTGATTTCCGACTACATTGCCAAAACGCTGAGTATCCCTCATGATCGAATAATCGCAGGCATGACACGCGGGAAACCCAAATTTGAACTTCATAAATTTTTTTCTCGATTTTTAACAGTGTCCGGCTATTTTTTGATTGTTCCTACCCCACCGGACCGGGGTACGATCTAGCCATTGCCGCTATCAAAATAGGGTATCGCCACAAAAAAAGGTGCTTTACCCTATTTTTCCGTTATTTCACAATAGGTGTTTCGAAATAGTGAAAAAATAGGGTATACCACCCATTTTTTGTGGCGATACACCCTATTTTGATAGCGCCAATCGATAGATCGTACCCCGGTCCGGTGGGGTAGGAACACTCAGAAAAAAGTCGAACACGGTAAAAAATTGAGAAAAAAAATTATTGAATTCAAATTTTGTTTTCCCGCGTGTCATGCCTGATATATCTATAGAAATGTTTTACAAAAGGGTAATACCTAGATTCCAACTGACACTATTTATACAATACATACAAAAATTCAAATAATAAAAACCACATTATATTTTAAAAACAATTTGTCAGTAAATTCCAGGCTCAACTGATCCTTCGAATGTTTTAAGAAATTTTGTGTTAAAGCTGAAAATTTTTTGAAAGAAGCATTTAGTCATTTCACAAGAGATCTGGATATAATAATTGGCTTACGTGTCTAATGTATCAGTCTGCCTCTAAAATGGGTGAACTCTAACACTAGGGCCACGCACGTGGGGAATCCCCCAGGGGATTTTGTATTTTTCTTATAGATTAATCACAGCGCTGTACTCTCTCATCCAATCCCCCGAAGAGAAAGCGTTGTAAAGCAGACATAAAACATGTCTTTGTCGACATATGGTTCATGTCTGAAAAGTATGGTCCGACTGGATCTACGCCAGCCCCAAGTAAACAAGTAAACAGGTCACAAAAAGGGCGGCAATTTGAATGAGTATTTTTTGGTTAAAACCCAAATTCGGTGAAATTTGGCCCGTGTGATATGCTGAGAGGAGGTCAAATAAGGGCTAGTGTGCGGCACACCGAAAATACAACGCAAAGGTTAGAGCGCAGAGAATGTCTTTGTCTGCCCGGTTATTTCCCATTGCTTTACAGAGGCAGTTGGAAATAACCGGGCAGACAAAGACATTCTCTGCGCTCTAACCTTTGCGTTGTATTTTCGGTGTGCCGCACACTAGCCCTTATTTGACCTCCTCTCAGCATATCACACGGGCCAAATTTCACCGAATTTGGGTTTTAACCAAAAAATACTCATTCAAATTGCCGCCCTTTTAAAGTGACTGCGGCGCACATTCAGTCGGACCATACTTTTCAGACATGAACCATACACAATGGCATACACAACCAAAAATGATGTCTGTGCGAAAATGCTCTGTACAGAGAAGACAATTTCATTTTTGTTATTCCAAAAAAAAACTCCTTTGTTCTAGAACGCCGAACAAAATCTAATCGATTTGATTTTTCTCAATTACACAAAGCGAATCCCCCGGGGGATTGGCCGGGGGATTGAGAGTATTTTTGTGCAGTAAAAGCGATAGAAAAATACAAAATCCCCTCCCCTTTTCCCCCCACGTGCGTGGCCCAGGCATAACGTAGCAAAATTTGAATTATGCTCTTTAAGTCGCATGTAATTTGCTTTCAATAAATCGAAGGCCTAATCACTTTATTAATAACAACTTCATATAAACATTTTCGGATAATATAAGTCTTTTTCAGAGTTAAATTTAAAAGAAAAACAGTGGGAAACCCGTTGGGAAAGATACACACGCAATCGCAAATACACAGAATCGAAATCTTGTAAATGTAACTTTTGCATATGAACAATTTGAGCAAAGTTGAATTTTATGTACTTTTGTCGAATGTTGATCTCTGATGTTTTGAATAATTGAATAACTGCTGAGTTTCAGAAGGATTGATTGAGTTTTATTTGTCACCGAATTCTGTCTCCTCCACCATTGTTGTGGATATTGTGCCTCCGAATATTGGTGAGAAGGTTTTTGAGTGGCGAGGGCAGGCCATATCTAAAGAACAATTATTATTATGCGCTAATTCTTTGATTATATCTCTGACCGTTGCGAGTCCTAATCTGCAATAGGTTAAGTTGAGAAAAATTCTTAAAAGTCGAATTAGCTGTTTTGGCATTTTGTGTTATATTCAAGAAAATAGATTCCTATAGCGTTAATCACTGTGGCCAACTAGGAGGACGGACAATTACAATATAAAATGTTAGAAATCAGAAATTCCAATAGTAATCATAACATGACCTAGAAATATCTAAAACTCTAACCAATATAAAAAATCAGTAGTAATTTTCAGGGAAAAATTCTTGAAAAATGTTTGCTTAGTTAATTTTAAGTAAGACCAGTTAATTTTCCTGGCGTTCTCCCAATTTTTAGAAGAGATATCGAAAACATTGGATATGGAACTTATCGTTGAAATAGATTCTATTGTGAATTGCCAAAATTTTAAAATTAAAACTATGGGTATAATATGCGTACAAAAGGGAAGGATAGCTAAAAGATGTCATTATCCGTTTGTGAATTAATTAATGCAACTGCGCTTCAAATGAAAGTTAACTCGCAACACGAAGTTTCTTTGTCTCTACCAAATTTTTATTGTCTCCGGCAATTTTAGTTTGAATCGCAGCCGCATTAATTAGCTCACAAACGGATACAGAAAAATAATTTTATTTAAGAGCCTAGTAGATCCTGGATAATCTCAATAACGATATCATGGCTTAAAGGTAGCCAGACAGCACTGGCGAAACTGATGAAGTCATTCAATACTGGATATTTTTTATCTCCTTCAAAGTTGTGATTATTGTATACTTGTAATAATGTATAATATTGTGTTGCCCATATTCTATGATAACTTATTTCATTTAACAATTACATAGTTTAAACCCGCTTAAAAAGTATGCCAAAAACAAGCAAATTTCGACATTTTGACCTCGTCAGTGACGCTGTTTTACAAATTTTCGGTGTTATTTTTGTTGCTTTTGCGGGATAGAAATTATAATATGAAATATTGATGATAGCACGTGATCTATAATTAACTATATTTCACAGAATATGGGCAATACTATATTATACGTTATTATTATAAATATAGAATTATCACAACTTTGAAGGAAATAAAAAATATCCAGCATGGAATGACTTCGTCAGTGCTTCTGGCTACCTTTAACATCGTCAGAGCAATATTTCCTATATATCTCATACAACATAAAAATGAGCTAACCTCCTTGGGATCGGTCGAACCACGTTGCCTTCCATGAATCGGAACAGAGGGTACCAAAATTCCTTCGTAAAATGGTTTCGGCCTTGCTGTTGTGTTCTTAGCAGCTGGTTATCGCAAAGAGTGTGGTACTAAATATAACGTATTAGTTTTACTCTATCTATTTATGTTCTTACAGTCCAGAAAATTCGAGTGGTGATCCAATATGCCAAAACAACGTCAATTGTGTAGTGACCTCGAGAGACTAAGAGACAGATCACTCCAACGGTTGAAAAAATAAGTGACAGGTAATGGGCAGGCCACCACCGTCGAGGTGTATCTGTAATATAGGAAAAATTTAGAAGTTACAAATATGTTACTATCAGTACCAATAGAAGCTGAATTTAAAGTTTTGCCCATTTAATTAAATTTGTACAAGAATTAAAATGAGCCAAAATTATCACTCATATGAATTTCGTTGCGTTTGTGAAATTTACTGCAAAGTATAACAAGTGCGGTTTGCGATAATGAATAGTTAAGAAAATTTTGCATCATACTTCTTTCAGTATTTGTATTAAAATCATATTCCTATGAAAATATCTACAGATAATTTTCAGGAAAACAAAAAATGTTTTTAATATTCCAAAAAATTTTGCGATCTCACTTTATCTGTAAACAATGTTAGTTTTATTTGTTTCAACTTTTTAGCTACCAAAAACACATTCCTGCAATTTTTAAATTTTAAATCTCGCAAAGATGGAAGGAGAATTGCAAGTTTCCCTAATATGTACTAATTATGTTACTTTGGAAAACTGTTTCAAAGAAATGATTCAACTTACATTCTTTGATGAACAAATAACACGTCACGTGAACAATAGTATGGCCACTGTAGATGTAGTCGCCTAAATTGATGGAGTTAATTTTCCTTCACATGTATGGCTGGTAAACTCAGAATTTGAAAGTACATAATTTGAAGGTGAAAAATTCGGATAAACACATACCACAAAGTATATACTTTCCTTTGACATTTAGGCCGAGACCGCTGAGTACTCGTAGTCCACGCATTAGAATGTTCCAAATTGTCCGATCTTCTGGCTAAACGTAAATGTAAAGTAAATTTTTCGCAACATTGAAAAGATGATTCGCTTACCGAAAACTTCTTCGAACACTGATAATTCTGATCGGCTACTGGCACTTGTGTGACAAACATTGTAATGCATCTCAAACCGTAAAGTAATGCTCCAATTATTGCAATACGCCTAAAATTGAAATACTTAAATTTGATCATTAAATGTTAAAAATATCAAAAAAATTATTGAACCCAATAAAAATACTCGAACAAGTAACATTTTTACGGTTTTTGGAAATAAACATGAGCATAGTTTAGTATAGAAACCTAACATTCCTAAGATATAATCACTACACGATGATAAAATATCATGTTAAATAGGAAAAAGTCAAATAGAATATTTGGATAATTGTCCTCCATGAAATATTCTTTATACATATTCAAAATAGAAATAAAATTTGTTTGCGTTTTCGATAAAATAATAAAGAAATATTGTTGTGAGACATGTTGGCAAAAATACTAAAGCATCTTTAAAATTTTGGGAGATTACTTGTGAATGCCAAAATAAATATGGAAAACAGTGATTCCATTCAGACAAAAACTTGCCGCAATTTTTTCCAATGGGCTTTCCAAAACCCCAATTCAAATTCAGTTATATTTAACGAATGACCATATCAATAAGGATATTATTAAACAAAATGGCATTTTTCCTGAATTTATACAAATACCGTAAAACCTGTAATTTAACCCCCGGGGGCAGAATTATTCAATCGAGCTCTAGGGGGAGGGGCAAAATTAGAGGGGGGCAAAAATAGAGGGTCAAAAAATCCGTACAAAATGTATGGAAATTAGAGGGGGGTATAATTATTCAATCGACCTCCAGAGGGGGGCAGAATTAGAGGGGGGGGGGTAAAACAAGAGGGGGGTTAAATTACAGGTTTTACGGTATGAACAAATTTAGCATTTGGCTATTTTCTTAATTTGCGCTCAAAACTTATTACTTACCTTAACACCACCCATCTATGTTTGTGACAGAAAGTCAAAAGCATTAATGCGCTGAAGGATGAAAGCATCAAATATTCCGACAAAGATAATGCCCCCTGCCAGTATGGAATATTCTCGAAAACAATATCGGGCAAAGGCGGCGTCTCAGGCACCTTTTCGTGAATGAATGAAAGTACAAGATCATTAAACATGGCACACACTACCAACATGGTCACAGCGATCTGAAAAGAAAAAATAGTTATCTTTATTCGCACAAAAGCGTAAAAATTTGTCATACCGCTGCTTTAAGCCTTTCTCTCGGAATTCTCCTCCTGGCATTTTTCAGCGCAGCCTGATCAGTTGTCTGAAATTAAAATGATTAAAAAACGCTAAACATTAAGTAAATTTTAATGACTTGCCTCATAATCTACTGGTGGTAAATGTTCGATGCCATCTCCGTCATCTCTGTTATACCTCTCATCGTCGTCACCGTCGTCGTTGGCCAAAAGAGGTGCGCGACCTTCTTCTAAGGAATCTGAAAATGATTATTTCGTCTTTACTGTTGCAAAATTTGTGTACAATTCTAAATAGCTAAAGTTTATATTTTGTTGATAAAAATCTGCAAAAAGTTGCATTATCCTTAGAAAATGAATTTTCAAAAATTCTGGAAACACAAGAAATGCAAAATGGGAAGTTGAGATTTATTAAAATTTGGCTAAAAATATAAAAACAAATAGACAAACATACGAAAAAATTAACAAAAACTTAATCAAGGTAAAAATTTTAGCTGTAATTATAAGTCAAGTGAAGGTTACTATGATCCTGATGCTTACCAAGATAACTGTCATCTGAAGTGTCAGAAATTGAAGGAGGTTGCCTAGGGGTCTTCTGACCTCTGTTTCTGGTCACAACCGCCACAGACAAATTTGGCGAATGAGTTGAGGCGGTGGCTGTTGCTGCTGGAATAGAGGATCCCTCGAGAGCATTTACTACTGCTATAGGACGATTTCCATGCCCTGAAACAATACAAAGTTTAATTTTTGTGTATGGAAATCGAGCAAGCAAATGATTGAATATAATATTCTACTTTTTCAAATTTTGTGGGATTTTTGACAATTTTTGGAATTACTGGCAACTAATTTGTTATCAAATTAGTTCAAAATTCGTATACTTCTGAATGAGACAAAGTTTTACAGGATTACCATGTGACGCTGCGCTTGGAGTGGGTGATGACTGGCCGCTGTGGGGCATAACTGGCACACTGTACGTGTGCGGCCGGCTGATGTGTGTCGAATCGTCTTCGTTGTGGCTCTTTCCCGATTGAGTCCTGGCCCTAGGCCGACGTCTATTGCGGAGCACTGGCGATGGCGAAGCGATCACAGAATAGTAATACAGGCCTTAAAGATGCACTCGTCACTAATGACTGGCCCGCTAGGCACTATACAGACAATGGTACTATACAAAAATGTAGTAAATATGGAATAAATGTAGTTTGGCGGCAAAAATGCCTAAAAATACAACTTTTTATATCATAATATATAAGAAATTCAAGAATATAAATTCGTAGCAAATTTTAAACTAAATATACGAAAATTCAGTAGAAATTATTTAAATTGTACGAAAATATCACAAGAAATTGTTGAACCGTCAACTGTTCGAGAATGGCGACGGCCTTATACGTATTGGAATTTTTGACTATTGGTTCGGGATTTTCGGTTTATGCATAAATACGAATTACGTACATTTTCCGGAAATCCGCTTCGAAACGATTTTATAATCTGAGATAATCTTGAATTTGTGCGAAAAATTAATGAAGAAAGGAACAATTAACTAATTAGAAAAATGGGCACCGCAAATGGGGAAAATTAGGGAATTGTTTAGAATCTGGAACATTGTATCAGTGTCGTCAAAGCAATCCAAAAATAGATTTTGTGAGTTTCATTACATTTTGAGCGAGCGGAATTTTGTGAATATAAATTGCTAACTAAAATTAACGAAATTTTTCCAAATTCCTTTTTATATTCTTAGAAATAATACAAATTTTTGCCCAAAATGCAACTTTGGTGTCAAAAAAGATAAATAAAAATGATTAACGTGTTTCATTCTTTAAGTCAAAGCAAATGATATGCCAAATTTCAACAAAAATTTCTGTTATTTTCACCCAAGACTTCTAAGCCGAGACATTTTTCAAAAGTTTAAACAAACTTTTCCCAACAAAGACGTAAATACTACGAAAAGTACTGCGAAATTCAGTAAATAGCTCCAGAAAATTCTCGCTATCACTCACCAGACAGTGTATAAACTATAAAAATCCGCGTCAGATTTTCGGGGATTTACCTACTTTTTCTGCATAATCCAACTCCGAAACGAATGAGAGTGATTTAAATTTTACCGGGCAAAACAATACTCACAAAATCACTCGTCGTCAGCAGTAAAATGACTCATTTCAAATAATTCACTATCAAGAGGCGATCAAAACTGCAGAGGGACATACAAGAACCACTTTCCAAATTCATTACGAGGGCAGGCCAGCCAATTTTATTTTGCTGGGAGCCAAATGCAGGGTCAGCAGACAGAGGCCAGATCAGGCGAGTTGAGATATAACAGAGTGCTGTATCATTAAAAGTAGGCCGGTGGGCAGGGTGTGCAGTGAGGAAGCGCACATAAAATTAGAGACTTCGAGGGAATGGAAAAGACTGTTGAAAAATGAAAGAGTGCCAGAGCTAAAACAAAAGTAATGTTTCTAGTTGGGCCAGACACAGAATCGAAGTCTTAATTATTGGAGATCGTTTTGGGCAGGAAAACAGGGCTATGTGTGTGTCAAAAATCAGGGCCAACAGCTCTGAGAGTCCCAGTGAGAGAGATAGTGCCCATTGCGTGCGTCTGTGTGGTGATCAGTGGGCTCTTAATAAACAATTGTTAGGGTAGACTGGACAGAACTGTAGAGAAAAATAAGATTTTTGGCTCATGGCTTGGTGTATGAGACGTAGACATAATAAATCAAATAACATTTTAGGATTGATAAGTGTAAAAAGTTAAGAAATCCAGGCAATTTTTCCCGAATAATGAGATGGTAAAAATTGAAATTTTGGCGAGAAAAAGAAACTTGAAGGGCTGGTTTAAAGGAGATCTCTTCAACTTGAGGTGGGAGATAGCGGTAAGAAGAAGAGAATAGTGTTTCGCTCAAGGCTTGATATATGAGGGAATGAGTGATCAATGGGGTGATAGCGGTGAGATACGATTTGAAAATGATATCATATCTTTCGAATATGGATGTTGCTTTTCATCGAAGATTACGAACGTCAAAACAAATGACAATTTTTGATCAAAAGAACATTCCGCAAAAATGAACACAAAATTTGAGTCTGCATACGTAATAAAAATGTTTTGTTAATTTAATTTTGTGAAAATGGTAAAAATTTTAGCCATGTTGAAAAATGATTTGACAAATCAATGCGCTAAAAGTCGATTTAGGAAGAAAGTGAAAGGCACAGAAAAGAAAATACTACAAAAATTGAAGGGAAGTATAAATTGAAAGGATTTTGATGTGTAGCTTGAGTGGTATCCCCCTGAGAATATGTTTGGAGTGAAATGGCGAACGGGAGGGAAAACGTGGATGGGAGTAGGGACGCATATAGATTGTTGTTTGCGTCTGCCATTTGCCAGGACGATGCGATTATTTGGAAGAACACCGGTCGGCTGTGAAATGACAATGAGATGAAGGAGGCACCGAGGAAAGGAATAATAAAATAAAATTGATTTTGGTTTTATTGAGAAATTCAATTGAAACGGCGGCTGGAATCTGGAGAATTTTGGAATAGGGTGACAAGAAAAAATCGCCCTTGTGGAAAAGATTTGTCACTCGAAGATTTTATATCTTACAAAATATCAAGAAAAAATAGGATTAAATTCATAGGAATGATGCATATTGGAAGGAATATTATTGAGGTCATTAGGTGTCATTTTATTCTTTTTTTTGAATGATGGAAGGAGAAAACTAGAAAAATGAAATAATAGAATAATAGATCCATTTCATTCCGAAAATAAAAAATTGTTAAACAAAGAGCCATTTTGATCAATGTCTATTAAAAAGCACTTTTTCAAATAATGTTCATTTTTTGCTACCACCTTTTTCGGTAAACCAATACTTTCCGTCGCTCAATTATCACTTTAAAAAATGGTAAACTTTTTAAACTAGAATTTTTTGTTCAAAAACGTTATTTTCCTTTCATTAATAAAAAACATTTGTCCTATTTTTTTAATACTTTACAAAATTAAAGGTAAGTAAGACTGGAGAAAACAGAAGTATGGGCCAATATAGAGCCGCGAAATATGGAAAATATTGGTTTGTGTTTTGTGAAAAACAAATTGGCGAAATGCTGATCTTTGGAGTATGCGGGCAAGGCCATCAGTCTTGTGAAAGAAAATTCTGGGTGGTTTTCCTTGTTTTGAAGAGCGAGTAATGTCGCCTGATGTTGAATTTTAAGGTCAAACATGGACTTTGTTCATCATCAAAAAGTACGAATTTGGTTAATTATATGTTATGCGTTTGAGTGATAAAATAATATTCAGTCTCCCAGATTTATGGAAAAATTCGGCAACCAGCAATATTTCCGGTGGAATCTCAGAATCCATGCCAGTCCAAGGTAAGAAAAAAGCATTGCTTCCCTCATAGGGTCGCAGAAAAGCTATATCCAAGGCTTGAAATCACGTGCTGACTGTCACTACTATTGACGATATTATGTGTACTAATCATCATTCCCTTATTCCGGGAAAATCTGATTTCAGAAAAAATCGGCCAGTTCTATTTTTTTCTGTGCTAGACTCGAAACATTGACTGGGCCAGAGCCGATGAATGTAATGGGGTAGGATACGGCTAGAATCAATCGATTATTGTTCGATGTGTTAATTTTCGCTCATAGCAGATCATGGTCATGGAAGAATAATAAGTTTCTGCATTTTTGCAACTTATATTTTCAAACACTATTTTTTCTATGACTCATAGATATAATAACATCATCTACAGTGGTATCCTGTCCATGATGACACGCGGAGAGTGCAAGCTATAAAAGTGCCGAAGAAAAAATATGTTTTAGAGTTTTTATACTGTTTTTTGTACCCAGACATATGATCCTTGTTTATTTAAACCATCTTAATTGAGATGGCGAATGGGTGAAAACGGAACTCAAAAGTCATTTCTTTAAGAATATTGTGACATGCCAAAGACTGTTACTCTGTTTATATACTATTTGTACAGCACTCGAAATAGAGTCGTCTGTCAAAAACGTTAAAACACAAATCACTGATCAATTTTGAGTGTTATCCAAAGTGAACATCTTTGAGCCAATGAAAATTTAGCACCGGATTTGAAATCCATAAAAATTGTGGCTGAGACTCATATCCCAAAAAAGTGGAAAAATTTTCTTCAGAATATGGACTTAAAGTATCGGACATATCGAACTTTTCTTTAGAATTTCCGAAGAAAGTTATTATTCTTTGATTTTATTTCAATTTCTCCTCAAATGTCACTTTTTTATCAGACACAAAAATAATCTTCTCTCACTCAAAGCCAGCCAAAGCAACTCTGCTACTAAATTATGTAACAGAATACTAATGTGAACGGTGGAATGGGCTGACCGATCATAATCACAATCGCCGCTCATATAATAATAATAAGGACGCATAGTTCGAGGAAAGATACTCATTCTTTAAGGGTCCGTTCACTGACGCTCCCTTCTAAGGATCCGTAAAATATCACACAATCATTCAGTCTGACTCGTTGTTAGCACAATATAATATCAATAACTAGCGCAAAATTCTTCTTTCGCGAAACCACAAACCCACGCAAGGCTAGCAAATATGTTTGGTCAAGAAATTATTAAGTGAAAGGAGGAGTGATGCGTCTAATAATAATATCGGAAAAATGACAAGTGATAACATTTTTGATAATTTAGAGCAAATTTTGTCAAAATCTTGGAATTTATAAATGAGGTAAAAGCTTTTTGCGAAAAATAAGACAATTTCGAATTTAAAATTCAAAATCAATTAGTCCCAAATTTTTTTAAGTGCACGTTCAAAATTTTTATGAAACGGTCTTGTTTTTGAAAAAGTTAGAGTTAAACTTATTAAAAAGTTACATTTTATTTGGTTTTTAAAATTGAATCAAATGTTTTTTACACTAATATATTTCAGAAATTTTCCCGGGAAAGTTGAAAAAGCTCAGAATTTCGCAATAACTCATTGAAAATACTAAATTTTTCGAAATGTCTGCTTTTACTGACTCAGTCACGCGATTGTTGCCTGAAGCACTTGACTGACTTTTCTGGGTATTTCAACAATTTATAACTTCCTTTTCGGCCGAATTTATACAAGATAACAAGAAAATTAGTCACCTTTCAGGTACAAACACCTAGCCTAGGAGGTTTAGGATTTTTAGTCGAGAATTTTTGGAGTCGAAAAAGTCCTCGCAAAGTCCCCACGCGAGGCCCGCGCCCAAACGGACGCACAGACAATAAAATCGCTAGGCAAAGAGGGCGACGGGGTAGTGATACGCCTCATCGTAATATGAAATAAGGCAAATCATTGATCTGTGGAGTGGTGAAATGAAATGAGAAGACTGATGGGGACCGCTTTGGGCAGTGGCGGTGATAAAACTGGTATTTGAACAAATAAAGAAAGTCTCACAAATAGAGAGCACCCCTCTATGGGGGAGCGCGAGCGCAAAACGCACCCTTCGATCGGGGAGGGGTAGTGATCAAGACGTGATCTTCTTCTTCATTAATATCATCATAATTTTCGCTTCCGCGTTATCGACAGTTTTTTGGCGGCGAAAATGAAGGGTTATGAGTGTCAGGAGTTAGGCTGACGAAGCCTGAAAGGACTTTGAGCGTCAAAGGAATATCGAATTAAAATAAAACAGTTCTAAATTCAAAAGTGGGATCGAAATTAAAAAAATGGGATACTAAACCACGCAGTTTTTCGCAAATTTAAAATTTGCCGTAAGTTTGCGTGAGGCAGGAACTCAGGAAAATTGTGGATGTTGATGGTGTGACTTTCTGATCTCCGAAAAAGATACATTCCGATGCTTTATTAAGTTTTCAACGATTTGAAAATGAAATTTTGTATTATAACACACCGAAAAGCGGAAAAGTAAGTAAGTAATACATGCAGGAAGGTGAATAAAACGGTGTTGGCAACATAAAATTGTCGGCTAAGAATAGTTTCCAAAGCATTGAGTCATTGTGAGGGAAATCGGTGCATTCGACAAATGATAAGAACATTTGTAAAAAGACGTGAAAAATAATTATAGATAATTAGTTGCTCATTAGTGCAATGGACACCCAAGGTAATGAAGAGATATTTGCTACTGTGATGTATTAGCGATAGTTGCTTTCGGACTATTGCAAAATATTTGTAGAAAATGGTCGAAATTCTATACAAATTTTATTCCAATAAATGCTCAATTGAACGCAGAATAGGGATTCGTCATGACAAAATCTGCAAAAATATTAATATTCATGGATTAAAATTCAGAAATCAAGTCAAATAAAATGCTATGCATTATTTTCAATCCAAATGATTTATTATAAAGAGACAAAAACTAAAGGTCAAATAATTCGATCAATAAAAGTAAAAAGAAAATTTTTCAGTGGTTAGAATTGGTGAAATATTTATTGTACCAAGTTTTATTAAAATTTTTAATAGGTTTAAAAACGTTTCAGATAAAACTTGACCAATTTTGGTAAATTTTTTTAAACTTCGTAAATTCAAAATAAAAAATATTCCAAAATTCCGAAAACGGAAACTCCCGTAGGCATAAAGCTACATTTTTTTCCCCCAAGTGGCTTAGCTCAAAAATCTGCAAAAAAACCCTTGGGCTTTTATGCCACTTTTCATCCATGTCATAAAATTTATTGTATAAAGAATGAACAAAACAATTTCTGGAGGCTGGCCATTCCTGAAATTGCATCCACATTTCCGGAATAAACAAGTGTTAATTGGTGCCAAGACAATGGAGAAACCGAACGCAAAATCGATAGGAAAAATGAAAAAGTAAAAGCAATTAAATGGGAAGGGCAATAACTTTGTTGAACAACAAAGGATTACACACTGGCTGCGGGACTCCGGAGCCTGTGGCTGCGGGAGTCACGAATGTTTGCGTTTTTGGAATTAGTGAAGAATAATACTAAAGGACGCAGGCTTGGAATTAGCCGGAAAAATGAGTCAGGAAGAAAATATTTAGTGTGTATGTAAAAGTCGCGCTTGTGAAACGCCTCCGCAAGCCATAAAATTTTCTGGCGAGAAATATATTTTGAAAGTACAACTGAATTTCGGAGATGCGAAATTGACTTATTTACCGTTCTATGCCAACTTTTATAGCGCACCTTTACATTCTTTTTGAAAATAAACTAGAAAAAGGAAATAATGGTCATTTTTCGAATTTGGTGAAGAAAGACACCTAAAAAAGCAAAAAATTTTAAAATATTCTGAGCGTTGAAAAAATTAGAAAACAAAGAAAGTTTTTTCAGAGAAGTTCTTCAGTTTGTTAACTTTTATGCAAATGCTCATATTTCGCAAGTAAAAAACGTCAAAGACCTACAAACTTCCTATAAAACCTCGCATAGACAACTCCAGAGCATAAGCAGCTTATGAATCGGGCGGAATAATTGATCCTCTCAGCCTGGACCTTGTCCCCTTAAAAACCAGTTCATAAAATGCGGAAAGGAAGAAGCTACCTGGCTGGAGTCCAATGAAATAAGCCCACAAAAATGCAACATCCTTTAATTACGACGACTTTCAAATGCAATACCTTAAAAGTCGCAATTTTAAAATTGACCAATTATAAAAATGTATCACACACAGACAAATAATATTCCTATACTTTTTTTGAAAATTGGATGTTCTGAAAGCATTTTTCGGGAAAAAGTTTTATTAAGAAATACATAAAAGGTATCATTATTGAAACTGGATTCTCTCAGAAAAATGGACCAATGCCAAGAAAATCGTTTTTTTATGTCATACTTTTCGCAACTTTTCGGTTTTTCCTTAAAAATTTCAAAACGCAATCTAAAATTGGTATTCCACTCCTTAGACCACGCTATCATAAAACCTGAAAAGCAAGCCCAGCGTAAAGCGCGGAAGAAGGAAGCCACTCGGTTGGAGTCCAATAAAATGGAGACAATCCTGTGATGGTCTTTGGGCTCTTCCCTGCGCCCAAAATGCGTTTGGAAACGAAGGCTTTGGTGTAAAGGCGGAATTAATGATTGGAAGGATGACGGACAAAGCTTAAAACAGCAACAGAGAAAAAGTGGCGGTCAAGGAAAATTGGAGTTGGTTGAGTAAAAATGGGAAATTGTAGAAGGGAATTTCTAATTAAATTGATTAGCGGTACTACTTTTTGAGTAACATTTCAGGGTTAATACTACTACTTCTGGGTTCATGGGGCATGCGATCTGTGGGATGTTCTCGGTATTCTTATTCTCAAATTCGCTTCCGTTTCTAGAATTCATTTCGGGGAACAATACATAAACCGGACCGGTGTGACACAGTTTCAAGATCAAACTTCAAGTGAGGCAGAATCTGCCACCAGTATTTTTTCGAGACAACATCAAAATTTCGAAACTCATTTTCAAAAGTAAGAAACAAACAGGATAACGATCTAAGAAGACATAAAATGTGGGAAACATATATAAAAAGACCAGAAAGCACAGAAAAGTTGTAGCAAACGCAAAAATAATGATAAAAAACCAGAAAATACAGTCAAAATCTTCAAATACTACGAAATTTTAGTCTCACTTTCTTAAGGAAGAAAATTGTAAAAATGAGGAAACATAAAATAACTTGAGTAAAATTTTACACACTTTTATTCAAGACTTTAGACGAAATGTATTACCAAGAATTCCTGGAAAAAATTGCTTTTACATCAAATTTGTAACTAAAGAATGGATTAATACATTACATTGGTAAAGTGCTTCAGGTGATTAAATTTCTCCAATCAAGGATAGAATTAGAACGCACTAATAACGAACAAATGAAAATAGTGCCACATCCTGGGATTAAGTCATACAGGCAATCTATGAACGCTAAAGTAAACAAATAAAAAGACCAATGGCAAATTCTATGGCCGTCGTGTGGCAGACATCAAACAAGAACGTGGAAAAGCTCTCAAGGGGATAGAGAACTCGAGAACATTCTAGAAGGGAACTCAATTTAATGATATTGCTCATAGCTTGTGGACATCCGAACGCATCCAAAAGCTTTAATAATGCACTTATCTTGAAGAGGCGTAAGAATTTTAAAGCAAATGAAATTAATAGTCTCAAGTTCGAAAACGTAAACTAATAAGGAATCTTTTATCCCGTAATGAAAATGACACTTTGAAGAGGTGTCACATCAAAACATTATAGTGACATTCCAAAAGTGTCGTTCAATTGTAGGATTTTACGGTAAAATTAACGCACAAATATAGAATCGAAACCTAATCTAGATGAAATGTGCAAATTTATTTGAAATATCGAAAGTTTACGAAGAAGCAAAAAAGTGACCCAAAAACTAAGATCAAAAATTCTAACCAACTTTTGAGCAAATTTGACCTTTATAAAATTTTTAAAATTTAACCTCCAAAAATTAATTAATCTCTGTTTGATATCCATCGACTATTAGCTCACCAAAATTAGGCGAATACTTATAAAAAACAGGGAGAAAATTAAACTACTCTGAATTTGCGCTTTCCTTTGACGTTTTCTGCTACATCGGATAAAACAAGGATATGAGTCTTAGTTTCATCCCGGCCGTCAAAGTTGCGAGTGGATTTTTGATGTTCGCTCTTGTGTGGTTGGCGGCAAGAAAAGAATCGGATTAACGAAAAAGAGAAGGAGAAAGCACTCTTGCCTCTTTAAGTGAGCTCAGGTGAACGAAGGATTTCGTCTACTTGGAAGGAATCCAGGAAATAACGGAAGCGGATACCCCAAAGATCTGATGTGAAATCGAAAAAAAAGGAACACGTAAGACAAAATAAAGAGCAACTAAGTCTGTAATAAGGTTTGAATGCAAAAAAGTGAAACCCTGATCAATTTTTACTATGGAAAGTGAAACGAAGAATTTATTTTAAAAACAAAATAAAAAATTGAAAAAAGTTAGTTAAATTTTTAAAATATCAAGAGTAGCATTTTTGAAATACAAACATACATGAGTAATATCTAATTGATTAATTTGTTTTATTAGTTTAACTGCGATAGTAACAGAAACGTAGTACTAAAAGGTTTCGGGAAAACATATTAGTAATGCTCACAAGATGTAGCAATACTAAAATCTCGACAGATCTCTGGGCTAAATCGAAAAAAAGATTAAATCCCCTAATGGACATGTGATTATTTCCTTGGCTTTCGAACTCCCAGAAACAAATTTTGAAACCCTTTTACTCTTCAATTTTTGGTACTATTGGCATATCGGGGGGGAAGGGTTATCGGGGGGATGGAAATTACCCCCTCCCCCCGATAACCCTTCCCCCCCGATATGCCAATAGTAGCCAATTTTTTGCATCAGCCAAATTTTTGGGACTTCAGTCGCTTAAGAGACATATTTCAGTTAGACGTTCAAAGTTCAAAATGTACAGTTCTTTCAATATTGCCTAAGAAAAAGTATTTCTTGCCCTTCCCGTGACTGTCTATACTACTTGTTTTGTTGTGTTTTGAAATATTATTTTTATCATAAACACAATGAATCGATGCAAGGGCAAAAGCGCTTTTGCGATTGTGTCGTAGAACAGAAAGAATAAAATGGGATGACTTTGATTGTGATTCATCATATTTTTGAATAAGAAACGAAAACACACGGCTACCGAAAACATATGGCGCCAAATATATAACGAAAGCTAAAAACTTCCCTATCTAAACACGTAACAGGAATCTAAAATCAATTGAAAGTTTTGAAACCGGAACGCAATAAAGCGAACCGTAAAGATCAACCATCACTCAATCTTCTCATTTATTGACTGGTCTGTACTTATTATTCAAATAAACAAATCGCTTGGAACGGACCGTTTTGAATGGTGAACATTCAGTCTGGTCGGCAGAGGGCAGTGCGTCAAAGTCATAAACAAGTCAAGGATTACAATAGTTTATTGTGAAGGTGGCTAGAAACCAATTGATTTTGGATGATGCCATCGAAGATTAAGAGGAAAAATCAAAAATGAGATGTCAAACATTTTCCAAGTAAAATGCTTCCTATTATTTGGTACATGTATCACAAATAATGTAAGCTATTGTGACCCTGACACAAGCACTACAAATTTCATCGAAAAACTTCGAAAATTGACGCATTTTTAATCTTTCTCAAAAAGTTTCCACTAATGTGTCTGAATTTTAGTCAGGGTCAATTTTATGTTTAAGCTTTACGTTTACGCTCACAAAAACATATAAGGACCTATATATTTGGAATTTTTCAAATTATGTTACATACCAAAATTTTTTGTCACTTTACTTGTTCTGGCAACTATGGAATATTGGTTAAAACAAAAATTATAATCATAGTCTTATATTCAATCTTCTGCTCTAAGTCTTCCAAGAACTGTTAGACATTAAAAAAACTTTTTGAAAACTTTATGTCGAAATTTTATTCAAATTTCTCGTTTATATTCATGGGTGCAATTTAATAAGCTCTGAATAATATTTGCACAACAATATATTAACATCGCAATAACACTCTTAGATAAAGGTTAAGCAAATAAATGAGACGCCGCTCCTTGCTCGCCTTCAGCTTAATCGTATTCCGATGTCATTTCCCTATTTATATAGTGAACAGACTTGTGAGCCGCACTTTTCTTCGCAAATATTACTCAGAATATATGGAACCCGCCCGTCTATTCCGCCCTTTCACAGCTATATGTCTTGTCCAAACGGTGCCCTAATGGCCACTCAAATTTTCCCTGTGGGTCCGAAAACAGGCCAAGGCGTGGATTTGAGGAATGCGGACCAAGACAGATTTCATATAAGGCAAAAGGCCGCAGAGACAGAGAAAAAGTAAGAGAAATAGAGAAAAGAGACCGGGAAGTCAAACAGATTGTGAAGAGAATTTGGTAGACTCAAAATAAGCGGCCAAAGAAAGACCGCTGTATATTTTGATTACGTCCGATAAATGTTGCGATAAATAAGAAGAAAGGGCAGATTCGGACAAATTTTCGGAGAAACTGTAAGTAATGAAAATAAACGATGCTAAAATAGTAAAGGGCAAAACATTTGATGAAGAATGTACCGGAAGTTTTCCAGGTCTATTCAATTTGAAAGCTTGGTGATTTGGAAAAGAGCTAATATAATTATACAAATTAGCAATAGGTTAAGTCCAAAGATTCCGGAAAATTCCTGTTTTTCACTTTCCTATATTCGTGGCAGTATACAGTGTATAATAATAATTTCGTAATTAGATAGATCAATTTACCAATTTAGGAAGAATATAGCTCCTGGTATGATAACGGATTTCAATGAAAATTATGACTCCCACGAAATACATCGCAACTTTCAGCCAGAAAATTGAGACATTTAAGTGCCTAATTTTGCGACACGCTTACTGAAAAGTCTGTTAACTATTATGTTACATTGCATATTTCGTACAGACCCGCTTCCTTTATCCCATGTCTGAGGCCCCTAATAGCCACTCAAATTTTTCAGTGGATTTAAAAACAAGGCCGGACACCAGACACAAATGCCGGGAAGATTCACAATGCTGGACATACAGACTGGAAACAACAGGGAATTGCTTGAGTCGTCCGTGAAATTGGTTGCCTCAAAACAATCAATTTAGGTAGGCTGGCACGTCTGTGATGTGAAAGCCCAAAATGGCTCTGTTTTCGGCTGGCTTGGGTCCTTGGATGGGAAAGGATTATTTGTGAACGTGTCCATTTGGGAGGAAAATTTTGGTGGTCATGGGAAATTGTATAGTCCGAAAGGTGATGAGACTCTGTGCTCTGGTGAGTTAGCGAAGGAGTGTGCTGAGCTGGTGACGAAAAGTCTCAATATTATTTGAATAAATACGTGGACAAGCTAAAAATTCATGGATTCCGTGAAAATAATAGTACAACGATTATAACGGAAATTTGGCAATTTTTTTGAAAAGCATACATGTAGAAACATTAGAATGAATACTGACACAAAATATAATTTTTATAGCTAAACTAGTAAAATGCTTTAAGAAAGTTAAGATGCTTAGATTCAAAATGAACATTCACTTCCCTCAAGAAACCTATTCGTTTCCCTGTCTAATCCACTCTCGTATCCAGAAAATACCCATTAAATTTTTCGCCGTCGGTGTTGAATAGTCGAAAGAGGATACCCATTAAAGGCTAATTTTACCCGTTCCCGAATCGATGGGGAAGAATGAATAGAACGAGTAGGATATCCATTTTCACGGGGAGAGGCATGTTTTATTATTTCTGGCTGCATACGTAATGTGTTCTATTTTTGATATTAGTGGATAAAAGATTAATTTTGATCTTCAGAAAGCAAAGCTCTACACAAAAATGTTCGAAATTCATACCTCGGCATAAAAAGCCATGACAAATGGAATGATGTGCATTAAAAGGCTCTCTGAAAAATAACAAAAGAAACAGAAGCAAGACAGATTAGGATAATCGCTGTTGCGTCAAACTGCTATTTTATGTTTTCGGCCAAACTTAACCTCTTTGAGCTACACATTTCCTGTTCTGCACTGGAAAACAACTAAAAAATTGTTATTGAAGAGTACATTTCAAAATGAAATTCGTCAAAATTTATGTGACGCACCCAAAAAATATGAATAATTTTTTTCAACTTTTTTTCAAATAACGTTTTTGGTGGCAGAAACATTTGTACAAAATTCCAGAAAGAAGAAATATGAAACATTAATCACAAAAAAGCGTTACGCGAGAAAAAAAATCGTTGCAATAAATTTCGTAAACAAGCATAGCAATTTCATGGCAAACATAATAAGTTATGTGCGAGAAAATTTAAATTATTGATGCAGCGGCGAACGATGAGATCGAAATTATTTTTGTTTTCCTCATTCAAGTTTCATGCACTTCGGCGAGACTAATGAATGTTTGGCTGAACGTCAGAAAAATAAATGCCAAAAAGATAAAGGGTGATTTGCCCGAAAAATAACTTTATTTTTACTTTATTTATATTTACTTTAATCAATGCAATGTAAGTCGTTCGTTGTCAAATATATTTAAGACTCAGCGATGAAGTATGTATGTTTGCAGTATTTTCGTAAGGATGTGCTTGTACTTTTAATAGCGTAAACTTTATTATGCCAATAAGTAACATTGAAAAATAGACATAATAATTAGCTTGTTATGTATTATAACTGTTTACTATTTTTGGACGGCTATGCTGACCAACACTAATGAAGGGCATTTAATGAGTTACCCGAGATGTACCTAAATAACAATGATAGTTTATTTTTGTATTTACACATTTTGGTATTATTGCATTACATACAATAAACAGTCACAGAATTAATGCATAAAATTGAATTTTGTAGAAATCTTTACCCATAAATGCGAAATATTTCCATCACTACTATTCGGTAAACTATTCGGTAAGGAACAGACAAAGCTTTTAAAATACTATAACATGTGTTTTGTGGAACTTGTAATTCGACAAACCTGACACCGATGATGTGGGATGGATAGCTTTTCTGGCAGAACATGTGATAAATTTTCGATAGGGTTTGATCACCCAAATCGTGACGAGCGAATTGAGCAATGGAACCCAATGTAGCGGCATTATTGTAAAATCCGTTGCATAAACATTGACTTTGCTATCGGTAACTATGTTAGAGGAAATTAAGGAAAAGAGCAATGTTGACAACTCGAAAACGGGCATTGATGCCTAAAATCTAATGATTAAATTTGTAGTACCGCCCCACAATTGGGATGGCCAATTTTGGACACGTTTATCTTTAGGATGCAGGATGGTTAGGATCAGGTGTTTCGACTTAGATGTAAGTTCTCAGGTAGTAATTGTTATGAAAATCATTTTGCTCCTCACCTGCAATATTAAAACGTAACTGAGCTGTCGATATAACTCATATGCTCGAGCAGTTTGTGATCTGCTGTGAACAAACTTGCGAATTTTGAGGCCGCATGTAAATATAATAGAATAACTAATCGTGTGTGTTGTAAGCTTAATTAAATCAGCTTTATAAAAATTGAGAATTCAAAATTAATAACACTTACAGCGTAGGTGCAGGTTAGCGCCCAAGGAATAGAGTGCTGAAATGTCAAAAATAAAGAATGTTAAGAACTAAAAAATAACAGACTAAATTGCAAAATTTGTACATGACCCGAAACTAATCACTATTCGAATAAACCTTAATTAGTTTCAGGATATCTTTTACGCGATGTCTTTTTAGGCCAATTTTTGTAAAAAAGTTTCCATAAATCATTATCACAAATCAAGCACCTGCATGAAAAATCTTGGATTTGATCATATAAACATACTAGCGAAATGACTGCAGACAATGCAAAAATGAGACCAGCATATAAAGATTAAAGTTATTCACCGATTTTGTCATTACTCCGATATGGAACTGAGAATGATTGTCAACTTTCACGCCTAGCATCTCGACAAGTGCTGTATTATTGATTTGATTTCTCTGTGCTTCATGGGGATAAAGTGACCAAATAAGCAAGCATATGTATACCGCAATTAGTAGCGCACATGCTACTAGCATGAGAAAATATTGTAAAGATGATATGACCTTTGATCTAAATATTTCATGAACCATTTTTTCTCTCCCCAGTTTAATAATGTCCTGAAAAACATACTTGCAGATGACCAAATAGCGGTATATAAATGGGACACAGTTTGCACTAATTGAAAAATGAAGCATGTAGAACCATGAAGCCAACAGCATGAAATTCCAGGGATAGCTGATGGCTCGTAACGGACCAATAGATGCCATCATATGCCAGCCATTTTGTACAAAGTACATCTAGAACGGTTCTACAATATTAAGTTTTCGTACTAGAAAAACTCCATTTCACGCTCAGATTTTCACAAAAGCAGATTTTTACCCGTAAAATTGTGCAAATATAATTAGCATACACGTATAATTTTTCACGTTTTAGTAAAAACTATTTTTTTCGGTACTTATGCACAGAAAGAAAGCAATTCGACATACCGGCTGCACAATCCCTATAAACGTGAGGAAGGCCATGTCAATGAAACAGGTTTGTAGTAAAATCCTTTTATATATCTTCATCTCGTTCGCACTTTTATTCAGAATCAGCCAAATTAGAAGACCGTTGAGGATGAATCCACAAGCCGTAACACCGCAATCATTGATGGCATGAAGCTGGCTTGCTGAAATTTAAATGTTTCACGTTCATTTAACAATTTTTTATCTTGTTTGTTTCAGATATACGGTAATGAGAATAATAACTCCTAGCCATTTTACTTAGCCTAGCCGAGGTTTACCAGACTATCTTTTTTTGGATTAAAGAATCTCATAAATTAGTCTTATCCTTTCAATAAACTAGTATATGTGAATTCGTAGACAAGCTAAGAAATAAGACTTGTATGGAGTGTTAAAGATAATTTTGAGGTTACCTGGGATTCGCATTTTCCGACAACTATACTTGAATGCTTTAATCAAATAGAAAGTTAAAAATTAGCTAGAAATTAAAAAAATTTGGAACTAAAAGAATCGTTCAACTCTACTGAAACACTTTAGTTATGCCAAAATATAGCTTTGCGTTTGTTCTATTTATGTGATATTTCGAAGATTCCTCTGAGAACTAAATTTGAGATTTTTTCCTTAACATGTACCCATGGGATTTATGTCCAATAATGTTTGCAATATAGTCGTGATGTTTGCAAAATATAATTGAAATAATTTACAGTGATATAATGATATTACTACTTTACAGTGATATTTAGAGGATATAATTGGATGTATATCGGCTAGGGATTGTGCTTGTGCACAAGCACAAGCAATTAATAGCATGTAGACTATTGTCTCAGTAGAAGAGTGAGTTTTAATTTATTGAAACAGAACTTTCTGAAAACGGAATCATGGTCAAAATGCAAATTATGCACAGCTATGGCCTAGAACTTGATCTGAAGTGGCACCAATTCTGATAAGGTATTGCTAATAAAGCCACAGATCAATTCTTAGAAAGATATGAAAGAGAAGAAATAAGACTAGTGTGGAGTGTTAAAGATTTTTTGAGGTTACCTGATATTGGCATTCTTCAGCAATAATAATTCAATGCCTCAACCATATATAAAATGCTAGAATCTAATGTGGAATTTTAAAGAATCCTTCAATTCTGCTGCAACACTTTATGGCAAAATCTAGCTTCATGTTTCCTCTATTTATATAACATTTTAAACTCATGAAAATGCTGAAACTAAATTCGAAATTTTGTTTTTAGTTTTTTAATTTTTAATTTTGTGAATTATGACTTCAAGATATGTGATGAGTTTTCAAAGATGCATGTTCAATTTATGTATTATTACATTATAAATTTACACATGCTAGTCAACACTTGCAACGGTAGATAACCATGGTATAATGATACATACCGTAAACTCTCTAATTTAACCCCCGGGGGTATAATTATTCAATCGACCTCTAGGGGGGCAAAATTAGAGGGGGTAAAAATAGAGGGGGTAAAATTATTCAATTGATGTTTCGCGCCGGCCGCGCGAAAAATTTTTTGGGATTTCTGCTCAAATTTCAAACATTTTCGTCATTTTTTCGAAAAAAATTCGAAATTTCAATTCTCGCCCAAACAATTTTGAATTTTTTTCGAAATTTTTGCCATTTTTTACAAAATTTTGCCACTTTTGCAAAATTTGGGAAAATTTTGCAAAAATGGTAAAAAATAGGTTAAAAATTCAAATTTTTGGCAAAAAATTTGAATTTGCGCCAAAAATTTGAATTTTTGCCTTTTGGAGAAATTTGCATTTTGGGGAGGGCAAAATTAGAGGGGGGTATAATTATTCAATCGACCTCTAGGGGGAAATTAGAGGGGGTAAAACAAGAGGGGGGTTAAATTAGAGAGTTTACGGTATGTTATAAATTTGCTTTAAGATGGCTTATTTATATTCAATAATCAAATATAAATAAGAGACCGATTTTGAGGTCACCTAATGAAAGAGAAATCCACACGCGATAATCATCTTTTCTCCAGGCATATTAGCTCTCAATGAAAGGAAAAAGCCGGAAGAACAGAATCGCTCAACGGGATTTCGATTGGTCTATAACATTCGTAGCTTTCCATTTCTTCGGGCTTTATTTTACCGCTTAATACACCTAAAGATTAAAGTTTTCCGAAAACAGGCGCGCTAAATGAATTTTTATGATTGTTGGCCATCAAAATCCCATGATAATTGGAAATATTTTCCAAATAGTTGCTTTTTGAATGTATAAATATAACAACTTAAGCCATTGCCCCGGCTATTTTGAGTAAAATTACGTAATTTGTACTCTTAATCAGTATAATATAAATCATTGTATCGCCTTACTGAACATGTGTCAGTTCATTTTAAACTTGGTACTCCAAAAAATAAACCTTCAACGTTTAGTATCTTAAGAATATTTTCCTAGTATATAGAATGATGGAAGCTGACCCTCTCCCGGCTAAAGTTCCTGAAGCTGAGCACACTATTGATCTTTCGAATAATGAATCCCAAATGGTACCCACAAGCAACGATCAACCCAGATCGATTCTGGAGAAACACGATAAACGGAGGGATATTCAAGGCTTAAGAACTGTCGCCATAGTAGCAGTTTTGTTGTTCCATATATGGCCAAAAGTGTTCACAAATGGATATTTGGGGGTCGACATGTGAGTACAGTTTTGCATAAAACTTTATGGGATTTTTTAAAGGCAGTTTTAAGACATTTTTTATAAGCATAATCTTCTTTAAAATTTCGTGATTATATATTCTGAAAAATATTCTTGGAAAAAATCTGCAGAAATATTCGATGTTCTTAAAAAATTACCCACACAAAATTATCCATATAAAAATTTCCTACAATAGAAGTGCTCCGATAATGAGATAGTATCCATACTTTTTTGTTTTCAGATTCTATGTTATTTCTGGATATTTGATGGCTCAAATCCTTTCAAAATATCCGCATTTGACACTTGAGCGGATTCAGCATTTCTATAAAAGACGAGTTCATCGTATTGTTCCCATTTATTTGGTGATTGTGTATGTGACATTGCATGCTGGCTCATACTTTCTTAGCTCTGATGACTTCGAAAAAATGTGCAGCGATGGCTTGGCTGCTATCACTTTTACCACCAATTTCCAGAATATGTTCAAAGATGACTCATACTTTGCTCAGGTATAACTCGAACAACTAAAATGCAAGCAACTTTGGAGACTTGTGAAATAAAGGAAATTCAATGCAAAGTAAATTATTTACTTTGAAATTTTTACAAGCAAATTAGCGCCAATTTAAACTGTACCGATAAGTTTTTGAGAAATAAAACTAAAACACAAAGGGAAATAATAATTTGCATATTATTTTAAGGTATTCACTTATCGTTTTTTTCTTCACACCTGGTCTCTGGCCGTAGAAATGCAGTTTTACCTACTCGTTCCACTCGTTTTCCTCATTCTTTTAAGTCGCCATATTCGCCCCAGGGTCACCTGGGTGTGTGTATTGGTCATGGCCGGATCCTACATTCTCCAACTCAAATCCAGCGAGGCCGTCGCGTTTGGATTAGTTTTCTGCAGATTTTGGCAGTTTTTTGCTGGAATATTGGCATATTTCGCAGCGCTTGAAAGAAAAGTGCAAGAGGATGAAGAGGAGATTGACTTGTTTAGCATAGAATGCGAGGCGACTGAAGATAAAGGGTTACTTGAAGGAAAAATGACGCGGGTGGAAAATGAGGAAAAGCCGTCTAATGTGGTCATTACAACGTCGGGCGAAATTGTAAATTTTACAGACATACATAAAATTATGGATGCTATACTTATGACATTTTCAAGGCATTGTTGATAACATTTTGTAAAGTGCCCATGTAAAAGAGACATCAGTCTTTTATAATTTATTTTACCCCCATATCGTTTAGCTTGCCCATCGCCTCTATCCCCTTCTCAGGATCCTTCCCTGGACTTTGCTTATCTGCCTTGTATGTGCCTTAACAATGCCATTCCTGGAGTCAGTCAAGATGGAAATCCTGCAAATGTTCACGATTGTGAGCACCGCTTGCTTGCTCTATCTCGGCTCACAGCAAAGTAATCCAACTAACAACGGTTTGATCTCGATGCCGTATGTTTTGACAAATAGGCTTTCGGTCGAGATTGGAGATGCGTCGTATATTTGGTACTTGATTCACTGGCCAATCATTGAGTTCACAATATATTGGTCGACTGAGGGTAAATTAAGTTTGACAGGTAAGGTGATAATTATTCAGTTAAAAATGTGAAACAATTCTGGAATAATATGATGTTATTATAAAGGTTTCTAAAGTTAAACCTTCTCAGTGGAAAATTCTAAATCTGGCAATGTCAGGCCTCTAATTCTGTGTAAACTTTGCTTATAAAGGCCATTCAGTAGATGCTACTTTTTTACAAACTTATGCCATTTCGTTTCTTTTCAGATTGTAACAAGCAAAGAAAAACTTAACTCATTTAAGTTCATTTTTCACAACTTTCCATTCCAGATGGCCTAACTGTCCTAGCTGGAAGTGCAGTAGCAGCTGTTGTCATAGACAAAATTATTGATGCTAGGCTTCGCAGTATATCGTCCTTCAAAAATGTTATGACATTTATTGGAGTCTTCTTCTGTTTCTGCACTATTTTTGTTATTCCACCGGATATGTTCGGTCTAGCAGATAATTCAGGCCAGGTAAGAAAAATATTTCAAATTTGGAATTTTATAACCACGGTTTATTGTGAGAAAAGTAAATGTTGCAGGCTGATACTAGCGGAATGACTATTGATAGCCCATCCACAGCAACGACTACCGCGACTACTGACGCCACGACCACATCATCACAAAATGAACCTTCATCAACACAAAATATGAACAGTACAGATGCTAGCTACGCTCTTTTTAACAATGCTTCAATGGAATCTTCCAATAATGGCACAGAGCAATGAGGGTTTTGCAAAAACAGTACTTTCTCATATTAATCCCATTCTTATGGCAAGGTCTGCTGTAAAATATGAAAAATCCAAACGCAATTTCTCATATCAAATTATTCTAACCGGGTGAAATATGAAAGTCGATAAACTATATTTGCGCTATTTCTTCCATTAAGGACGATTTTTATTTCGTAATAATTCGAGAAACAATTAATTTCCATTAGGTTAAAACGTGATTGTAGAGAAAATTATTACTCCTATCGCATAGCTTAGAATACTATCAAAGATCTGCATGATTCTTGCTATTATTATTTGGACACAACTTTCGGTGCACCCTCTGCTGCAAAAGTCTTTTCCCATTCCTGACCGTTGAAGTGATGAAAAGTCAGCCTTACGACGGTTTTTGAATCAATGCAACCTGGATTTATTCCTGAAATGAAACTTTTATCAGTATTCGTTTATATGTTTCTGTTTGCTAATGAACGCAAATAAAACTAACCGATGCATTTCGGGTTTGACCTCGGTGTATAGAATCCTTGAACCCCGCAAGTCTTGCAAAAAGTATGCTTTGCTATGCCAGTGTTAAATGTGTATTCTGTCAAATTGTCTTTTCCCTAAAAATTAAATCGCTGATAACGCTCTAATATACAGCAAGTATTAATTGGCATTTCTATGATATTTTGAAACATAATCACATTGTCACAGGTCTTTCATACATCTGCAATTTCGATGGGGGAATTTTTGTGTATAAATAATTCTTTTCGTTGTCCTTTCTATGTACTGCAAACATTGGACATGGAATATCCTCGGGCAAAATTTTACTGAAATTTGGATACCTTGATCAGTGTGAACTTTTCCTTCGCCACAATAAAGTGTATGTTGTGCTTTTTCGTACAAATGGTACAACTAAACAAACGAGATTGATTTCTTTTAAACTGAATGGTTTCAGCTCATAATCGCATGAAACTGGTCGAATCAGTTTACCCGAGGCAATATTAATTTTCTAGCAGAAAAATTTGTCAGTTTTGCCTAGGCCGTGTTAGGGTTTTCTATTGCACTAAACAGGTGACTTCTCGCACTTATTTTGAGTGCCTTGGACAACAAACTTGTGCCTAAACTAAGTTTATAAGTCTAAAAGTGCATATATAAGATTTTTTAACTTTGTTACATACCCTAATCGACAAACCAATCCAGAACCGCGTTTGAATTCGCGCCACGTTTAAAGAGCTTTTATTGGCTACAGCCAGCGAATGGAATAAGAGAGCGAATGGCTCAGCCAAATTTTTGGCGCGAATTCAAACAGATTCTGGATTGATTTGTCGGATAGAATAAGTCATCCTGTTCAGTGTGAGAAAAAAACTTAATCAGTTTAATCTGATAATAACTGAAAATCAGGAAATATCGTATGTGAAGTTTGAAATTCTAAATAATCTTGACTTGCAAACTTCTGCAACAATTTCCGTGGGTGCCAGGCATTCCCACTGAACAGCTCCGCAATGACAACTTCCTTTGTGAGTCACTTCTTTGGATGGATTTGCCGACATAACAGTTATGAATAGGAAACTAAATACTGCTCGAATTGTTATAATAAATAATCAATCTTATTCATAAACTGAGGACAAATGAATTGAGTAATCAGAAAAAGCGTTAATCAAACGTTAATGAATAAAAGATAAAACTAAGAGAACAAATAATTTTCCACTGCCCACGATTATTGACTGTATTATTTGTTCTGAAGCAATCGATACAGCGTATTGTCCAGTTGCGAAACGTCTGTTTTCACTGCATTTTATTTGTGTACTAAATATTGGCGTTACCAACCAAGATTTTTGTAAAATTTGAAAAGTTTTGATATATTTTAAATGTTGGACGAAAAATTGGCCCGAGTGGTTAAATTTACCGAAATTTAAACACACATAATTTTAATTTTTTGCGACTTTATTAAACTTCTGACGGAACCTGAAAATTAAAAAACGGCGGCTAAAATGCCAAAACATGAACCCTAACCAAATATTGTATTTTCAATCATTTTTGTTAATCGTCTCTGACACAATTTACAAATTACTAAACCTAGAATTGATTATTATTTTTCACTATTCATCAGATTATGACCATATTCCCGATGTATTAAAAAAATTAGGTAAACATTTTCCTTAATAAAAAGCATTGAAATATTTGAATAAGCATGTGTTGATCCTCAATTTTGGTTAAGAAATCGTTGGTCAATCAAATTTTTTTCAATATTTTCGACAATATATATTTGATAAGAGAACAATTATGTCATCCAAATTAACATGTTTGTCCCAAAAGCGAGACAGAGAGACCGGCCAGCCGGCTGGACGTACTCATATCTGTCTTTGAAATCATGCATCTTCCTATATTTTTCTTGTGAAAGGGAAATTGGTCGATGATTCCAGTCGCTTTTCTGCTTTCCCGTTATGATCAAATCTCTCATCAAATGGCAGTCTGCATCTGCTTTTTTATTGATTGCTATGAAAAATTTTGGAAGAATGTTTCAGAAGATTTTATAAATGTATTCAAATTACTACTTTTCCTGTTTTCGGTTTTTAAGCAAAAGTTTTCTAGTAATCAATTAGCCTTAAAAATAGCAACCCTCTTTGAGATCGGACCATTTCAGGTGAAATAATTTTTCGCCAGGACTAACTGTGCCAACAAAACCGTGGTAGAAACAGACACGTTATTTATATTATTTATATTATCATTACCATTCACCATGGAAAACGACTACTGGGGTGTTATTGGAGGTTGGGGTTAATTGAGAAAAACATTAGCTTCATAGGCAATAAATTTCAGTAAAGAAATAAATAATAGGCAAGAATTCAAAAATGTCAATATCACTTTTAAGGAGATAAAAATGCTTTGGGGGTTTAGCAATTTTTTGTTATCTTTTTTTTCTTGGTTAGATGCCAGACAATATCAGTACCTTTCTCTCATTGATTCCTAGGTGCGACCAGTACTTCTCTGTTGACATATATAACAGGATAATTTTTGATGAATTACTCAGTGCACTCGCATTATTATTGTTTCAAGCCACGTGACCAATAATTTTACGATATTCATTTTCTCGTGTTTAGTGATGCTTTATGGATACTGAAAGAATCTGTGAGATTTAGCCAAGTTTATTATGACCAAAATCGGATACAAAAAGCAATTTATTGTTTGGAGATTGTTGAAATATGTCACAAGATACCTTCGACAAATTTTAATCGCCTCCAGTATAAATTTACTATAATGCGATTTTTGACGAAATATATGACAACATTTGTGAAAAAGTCATAACATTAATCCATTTTCTTCCCAGTTTCTTTCAACTTTTACCTGATGCCCATTTTTCGAGATTCACATGTGCTTTCTCCCTGTGTCTGCACATCCGAAGGTGTTGCAACACTTAGCATGTTCTTGAAAACTGGCATTTAAATTAGGGATCGGCGCGCTCTCTCGTCGCATTTTTGGCGAATATCGGCAATTTTTCAAATTTTTTAAAGGAAGTTAGAAAATATAAAGAAACGTTAACCTAGATAATTTAGTTGTCTAAAAAGGAGCAAAAAATAAAATCTCGGTTTAAAGCTCGGTCTAAAGCTCGGTTACGAAATAACCGAGCTTATGGAAAATGTAGATGTTTTTTCCATCGAAGTTGAAAACTTCTTTTGGCAGAATGGTAGAGCAGCCGAAGATACACAACTTTTGATTGGGGACATTCTCGGTTTGCAACAAAATAACAACGTTATTAACCAAAGCTCGAATAGCAAAAGCTCGATTTTTTTCTCTAACCAAAAAGTGTATGTTGGGAGAATTGGTTTTTCTCTGTTGTTTACAAAGTGACGTCATCGGGATTTTTTGCTCCTTTTTAGAAAACTAAATTATCTAGGTTAACGTTCCTTTATATTTTCCAACTTCCTTTAAAAAATTTGAAAAATTGCCGATATTCGCTAAAAATGCGACGAGAGAGCGCGCCGATCCCTAATTTAAACATGTTTTGCTTTTCTAATTTGGACTTTTTTATTAGATAAGCAGGAAACAGTCTTTCCACATTTTTGATACTACTTATATTTCCTATTCACATCGATGATTGATCTCCTCTGCTATTGACTGCCCACATAATTTATTTATAATAAACTACCCGCAACACTTTTGTTGCCAGTGCTTTTGTTGCCAAAATGATCTCCTCCGAGCTCGAGAGGCTATGGGAAGTGGTAGAAAGTCATCACAGAACACATCGCCTAATCATTATTATTGTCTCTGTCACAATGCTAACAGTCGCACCTGTCGGCTACCACATCATTGTACTCAACGTTCCGTCCAAAACTATTCAAACGGCAATTGCCCTGGAGCTAAATGAGAGATATGCAATTGAGTTGAAAGGGGCCGCCATGGATATGGCTTGGTCATTTATAGGTGAGTACCTGAACTTGTATAGATTTTATGTCGAAGATAAAATTTACCTGTGTCCAAATACAGGTTAATTTTGTGATAACAATTTATGCTCGAAAACGATTTGCTGATTTTTGACATTTTTTAACATTTCTCAGCGTTTCGTAGGTTCGCTAGATTTGTAAAGCTAATAAAACGTTGACACAATTTGATATGTTTGAAAATTATTTTGGGTATTTTCTGATGAAATTTCCCTATTTACCAATTTTCGATGTTTTGTTTCGATTTATTTTTACGTTTTTCTCGCCTAATTCAAACATCTAAAATAATTGAGTCAATACTTTACATTTTCAGTCTCATGTCAAAGCATCGGAGCTTTGGTCAGCTGCTTCATGATCGTTCCACTGGAGAAGAGATATGGAGCAAAGCACTCACTAATGTTTGTCAACAATTTATTTTTACTGGCCGGCAGCGCGGCATTTCTAATCAGCCATCAAATCAACACTTTGGGAATGCTTATCCTGGGCAGGTTACTCATTGGTGTGTATACAGGAATTGGATGTGCATTGGTGCCAATTTACATACAGGAACTGGCTCCGGCTAAATTGAAGGTACACTTTAAGATTTTTGGTTTTTCAAAATTTTGTGTATTGTGCTTAAAATTATCCAAAATGTGATCCTAACGTAATTTTGTGGTTAAAATGGCTTTCTTTACTTTGTGCTTGTGACGATTTTTAGCATAAAAATGAAAAAAAATCGTATTTTCATGATAGCATTAAGGGTATTCGAAAACCCCCTAGGGCATGTTTCTGTGCGATGAACCGCCTAGGATAAAACCACTCTTTTTGTTCTCAAATTTTTGGCTTTCAGTATTCAAGTAGCGCCGAATACAAATAAAGAAAAAGAGCTGATGCTAAAAAACTCATCCTGGCTCTAGTGATTCCAAAATCGGCAAAACAATTTTACTTATGGTTTAAAAACTTGAGTACAGCTTAGAAGTGAAGCAAAATAAAGTTTTAGAAGCTGGATGCGTTCTGGAAACAATACTTCTAATTATGGCCACAATTTATAATAATCTCATTTTTCAGGGCGCCCTCTGCTGCTTCGTCCACATTGCTATTTGCTTCGGCTCAGCCATCGGTGCAATTCTTTCTCTCCAAAACATTTTGGGCGGAACATACCTGTGGACGTACCTTCTCACGTTGCCGATAGTTCTAGGCATAGCCCAAATGGTGATGGGGCGTTATGTCCACGAACCTCCAAGCCATTTTCTTGTAAACTCTCCGCCAAACTATCAAGAGTTGGCCGCCAGATCTGTAAGATTTTACTATACCTTAGACCACTTGAATGACGACGAGGCTCTGACGGAATATAGCCGAATGGTAGCCAAATTGCCTCCACAAATGTCTTTGAAGGAGGCACTGGCCGAGCCGAAAGTGAGAAGAGGAGTATGGCTGGGAATGATGGTGTCAACTGCGCAGATATTCTCAGGAAGTATGGCTGCTGTTTCATATTCGACCTCGTGGGTTTTCTTAAAATTTTCAATTTTTAAAGGTAATTTTTAGGATGCTTGACTCTGTTTCATTCACAGCCTCCTTGACGCCATACATGCCGGCAATAGGTGCATTTCTCAGCGTAATTTTGACCCTTCCGGCTCTCCGGTTCGTGGAAACTTGTGGAAGACGAAGTTTATTATTGAATACGTTGGCAGTCTGTCTGGTGGCAAATATTTTGTTAACAGTATTCTCACTCCTGTCTCAGTGGTTAGGTAAGCTTTTGTCTAGTCCCACCCCCATAGTTTATTATAACGTAACTCAATTTTCATTTAGGTCAAGGCGGATGGGCCTCTTTGGCATTTTGTTTGTCTTTCTTCATGTATGGAGTCGGGTACAATGTAAGCATTTTTGAAGATTCCTATTTTGTCACAAATTGTTGAGCAACTTGCTTTCTGTTTCTTAAGATTCATTAGTAAATTAACAAATTACTAACAAATGTAGTATCTAAATTGGGCTACTCAAATTTTATTTGGTATTGGCATCCATCTCATTAGTCTTGAGAATCTCTAAACGGTTATTAGAAATTGTGATATGAGCTGTAAATAGTACAAAGTATATAAAGCACAGAATTTTGAGATATAATGAAATGATTATATTTCCTACCTATTTTTGGAACTATCTTAATTTTTGTACTTAGGTCGGAGTCGGCCCAGTAGCATATTTCATTCCTGGCGAACTTGTAAATCCTGAGGCTGCGAGTGTGGCTATGGGCTGCGCCGTAGCCGTGAATTGGCTGTGTACTATGCTAACAACACTATTTTACTATCCCATCAATGAGCTAGTCGGCGGCTTTAGCTTCTTAATGTTCGCTCTACCGACGTAAGTGTCATTCAACTCTTTAAAATGTGATTAAAGAATTCTGCTCGCTCACTTGAAAAAAATTCAAAGATTTTACCTTGAAAGGCTAAAAGTTATGACCAAATTTTCAATTACGGTTTTTTGTTGTAATAATTTATTTTTTATTTTTAGAGCATATTTCTTGGTATATCTCAACAAGCATTTGCCGAGGCTCGAACCCAGACTTCGCGACTATTTAAGTGAACCGGAAGATGACAATCTCAGTGAGCCGCATACTTCGCACTATCAAACGTTTCCAGCTTGAACTATCATATCGTTAATTGCTACACTTTTGTTAGTAATTTATCTTTTTCTCTATTTGTATATTTGAAGCATAAATATATTTTTATATAAAGAGTGCTATAAACAAAGAACAAAGACAGAGAAAATTATAATGATTAGAGGAGTCAGAAAATTTGAAAATACATCAATGTCGGAAAACTTTTTCGATTAAAACCGGCCTTATGAAAAACTTCCCACTTTTTAGAAAACTCGTTGGAAAATGGCAGAGAATCCCAATTCATTTCTCGAGGCCATACCAAAAATGTATTGAGTGTCTTACTTCTCTGCAAAAAAACCAAAACGGGCTCTGAATTTAGTACTTTAGCCCATTAGTCATTTTGTAGCAATGTGTAAATATTTTCGTAAAACATAGATCACTAATGAAACGAGTGAACATAAATGGAATCATCTTTTAACGATGGGTTTCTTAGGAAAACAGCGCTGTAATAAAGGCCGCAAATGGCGGCATTCACCGAGCCGAGCAGCATGACGTATTGGCCCAGGTAATTAGCCGATGTCTCGTCAGCGATCTGCAAAACATCAAATTGTATCCAACATTTTGCTATGCCTCAGTGAATAAACACTCCATTTTGTGGCTATTTTGTAGCGTTCAAAAAACTACCGTTACCGTCATGTTTTATGACAGCGTCACTTTTTATTATAGGCTTTTTGCAAACAATATGACATTTGAATTTGTATTAGAAATAAGCACGAAATAAACGATAGAATGAACTCATAACTTAACGTTGTGATCAAATTTTGAACCTATTCTGACGTGGCTTAAATTAGAACTGATTAAAGTAGAAAGTCAGCTGAAGGACAAAATATATACGAATTTATTCATTCGTACAGTTTTATTCACAATTATTATATCATTTTGATGTGCTGTAAAATACAAAAAAATTGATTATTTTCAAAATGCTCAGTTTTTAAATGAAACATTTTAGATCTTCACATTATGACCAATTTACTTACAAGGTTGAAGAGAACGCTGAAGTAGTTCGGCACCACACAGAGGAAAAAGTCGAATATAACTGTGTTACGGACGACCAAATTTTTCTAAAAATCTTCGTTAATGGGAATACTGTTCCATTACTGTTTTATGTATTTTGTAGTAGAAATAGAATAGCGGCCCATCTCACGGTCCGGCCTACAAAGTTCATGGACAAAATGTTCGTGCCGATTCGATTTGAAATTATTAGGCTGGAAATTATTAGGCCGAGGCCTCGAAGAATTGTGCCTTGAAATATCTCGGGAATGGTCCGGGAAAGAAAATTATCTTTGTCATTTCAATCTCAGTTCCATTTAATTTTTACTATAACAATCCATAAAAGCTAACCGTCCTGTTAGAGTTCAAAGATCGTAATGATAATAGAAAAAATGCCCCAAAAATGAAATTTGCCAGCTGCACAGCAAGTCTAAAGTTCGTGTTTGGAAGCAATCGGTGCTTTACAAGCAAACAGCTGAACTGTTGACAGTATTTCACTGAAATTAATTAAAAAGTAATTTTAATTATTCAATAGTAAAGCTATCCTTTCTCATAAAATTTGTCAACGATCGGAAACCAATTCAGTTAAACATTTGGATTTTGACCCACGTAATTTTAGAACTTGCAAAGAGTGGAATCCACCCTAATGTTTTTATGTTGCTTGAAACAATGTAATGTTTATTTCATTTTTATATAACCCACACTATTAAACCTTACAAGCCTGCATTTGTAACGGCAGTTCTAAGAGCATGGCCGTTATGCTGAACACAAATGTTGCAAACACCGCAGCAATACTGAACATGAGAATCTTTCCTTGCATCCATTCACTGTGAAAAATTGGGAGCTTCAAAGCAATGCATCGTTCTAGAATGACAAAGAAAAGCGCCACAGGAACTATTGTCAAGTAGTTGGTTGTATGCATTCCAAGCCAGTATAAAGCAGTTAGGTCGTACTTGTTCATACCTGAAAATTTGGAATTTTAAGGTTCTGTGCGTTGGAATTTTTTAAAATATTTCGAAATTGTTTCCGATTGTTTATTCCTTCATTCTTTGTTAAATTATAGACGATCAAATTTTTGCTCACCTGGATTCCATGTACCTATGACATACACATGATATGGAATTGCCAATGCGCCAAAGATCACTTGACAAAGCAAATATACGAATAACGTAGGTGAAAACCTTCTTCCATATCTTAGGGTTTTGCTCAGAAAAATCGAACGGAAAGCCAAGTGGCTAAGAACGGCCACAGAAAACACCTCGAGACATAATGTCGCGGCGCTTTCGGCCAAAATCAAATAGGACATATATGGCTTAGAAGTGTCCAGTGGGTCCACAAAACTAACACTGGCAATTGTTTTCATTTCAGGGAGTGTAAAACGTATACTAAATGGAAACATTTTAAGAAAGCTGATAATGTACCAAGCACGTAAGTAACATAATCATCATTTGTATGACAAGAAAAATTCTTACGACGGCTTCAACCGTTTCACAATTGAAGTTCGCATTGAGAATTTTTTACATTACATCTCAATGAAAGGCGAAACTTAAATTTTTTAGAAGTTTTCTGCAAAAAATTGTACAGATAAAGTCTACGTATGCGGTTTATGTTTTTGAGGCCATTTCTGGAGATTATTTTTCACCCCTATAGGTTTTTGGGGTCTCTGATATGAAATCGGTTTTATTACTACATTCTGTTTTCTTAGCAGTTTTAGCGCTAAATTTAATTGTGCTCAAGCCTGTGTTTGCATTATTTTTCACCAAACGTGGTCACTTTCGGTGTTATCTTGGTTTTGTGCCCAACCGACAAGAAAATCAATATAGATGAAAAATTTGGACAAAAAGCTCTAAAATTCAAGGGATGACATGAGAACCATATCAGCAATATTTTTACTGTACATGCCAAAGGAAATGAGGATGAATTCGGATTCCAAATATGCCAGAACTTTCTTAAGTGAATTAAAAAAGTTGATTTTATATGTTGTACGAAAGTATTAAAAAGCCTTAGCCGACAGACGCCTAAAAAGCAGACATTCGCTTTACCCAAAAATGAGCGCTTTATAAAACCACCTATTTGTATCTGTGCCTGAGACAATTAGATCAGTGGTATCAATATTTTTCACTTGAGTGGAAAACAACTTTGTGTTTGTGCAATCCATTTCAAAACTCAGGAAAATTTGTATTTTGTGGGAGGCGGGTAGTACAAAAGATTTGTATATGCGTGTGCCTTAGATGTTTGAATTTTGTATACATTTGCTACAAAATCTATAAAAAGCAAGTCAAAATTTAGCTCAGACCTTGAAAATATCTCGTGACGCAAGTTAAACGAAGCAAGTTGCTTGCACAATATTTTTGAGAATTTCTTAAATAGGTCCATCATATGGGTTCATTCAAAAATTATGAAATCAAAAATGTCGGGCTTTACTCTAATAATTATCGAAGGAATATTTCGTATACCTCCTCTTTTATCTGTGTGGTTTCAGGAAGATCGTTAAACAAAAGTGCCAAAAATTTTATATTATACTCATATTCAGGCAGTCAGAAAAAATTTAGCAAGATAGACGGGTTCAGGTGTGGATTCTAGAGTTATGAGGACGCCACGTACATTTTTAGAGGTTCTTGTCAATTTCCCACTAATCTTTTGCAAAATTTCTAGGATTTTACACCACTAGTAGGATTTTACGGCTAATAGGATTTTACACACATTCTGCATTGATATTTTTTAACAAAACGTTTTACAAATCGTAATGTGTATTTCTAAAATAAAATGTGGTGTTTCAGGGCTCAAAACATGAAATGGCAAAATAAGAATTTGTACTAAAGGAGCATGGTTCAGGTTTTTTGATTTTAACTACGATTTATGATTGTAGTTCGTATAGTGAGTTTTACTATATAGCAAATTGGATCGAAAATAAACGTGAGTTTATTAGACCAAAAACGATAAAATTGTGGGCGAAATGTCATTTTTATATAAGTCCATATTTGTAGTTTCAGATAGTGAGTGTGCATTCACAGCGTTAAGATAATCTTTGAGAAAAGTAAAGTATAGTTGCCATAGCTCAAAAATCTTTTCATATTTACAAGAATGACTGCATCGAGCGTACGTTTGGCATTGATCCATTGCATCTTACAAAACTGTGCACTCCTTCATGATGAATTAGCATTATCGACCTTTACACCTTGCAATAGGGAGTACACAGAAGTCGCCGTACGTAACAAAGAGACGCATGCCTCCTTACTCTTGAGGTCACTCATAAAGGTTGAAAAATTTAATATAAAAGAGACGCCGATCCTTTTTAGCTAATTTTGGGCCCTCGTATGTTTTCGAGAGTACTGTTCTCAAACTTGAAGGAGTTTTAAAGTGAAAATGTGATTTTGTGAATACTTTTTTCATGAAATAACAAATTTTATTCAGAGTTTGTAAAATTTTGAATTTTTTAATTCATCAAAATTTTTATAATATTCAAAACTATATTTTGTTTAATATTATCGCAAATTTCCTTTACAGCTCGAATTACGATATTATATTATCGTATAATATCATCACATAAATGATTTTTATTCAACCAAACTACATAAATTCCATGTGAATGGAGGATTTCACATAGAGATTATATTTATTATATGAGACAAGCAATTGTTGTTTTGTGTTTCCCATTGACTCATCAATGACATATTGTTCCGTTCAAGGCATCATATTCACCAGGGATACCATGGATGCACACGAGCACTAAATAAGCCAGTTAATTAGAAGAAGGAAGGAAAGTAAAAAAGGAATCCCGAAGGTCATTGTATGGAGAAAATGTGTAGTAATGAAAATAGTGTGAAATGAAATAAAGATCAAAACAATGATAAATTATACATTTTAGCAAATTTATTAAAGTTTTGCGTTTATGGAACCTATTTCTGGTCAAATAAGCGACCAATGATCATTACATGCATTAACGTGACACTTTTTAAATAAAATTGCACTTAAAAAAATTGAAAACATCCATAATTTTCTGAAAAACTCACAATTCAAAAGTGAAAATACGAATGTTTTCCTCAATGTCTGCCATTCGCTTCATATCCTCATCAGAGAGTTTGAAGTCAAAAATATTGCAGTTTTCCTTGATTCGCGTAGGATTTGTACTTTTCGGAATCACTGTTACGCCTCTTTGGACAATTTGGCGAAGAAGAATCTAAAATTTGATTTCCACCTTAACGATCTTTTAAACTACCAAATTCTTAAAGGAATCTAAACGACGTTTTTAACAATATATTTACCTGAGCAGGCGACTTGTTGTATTTCTTGGCCAATTCTTTAACCTAAACAACAGTTATTTAAAATATTTTCAAATTTCTGTTTCATGTGTAATTTTACAATTTTCTATGAAAATTATACCATAAAATGTTTCCCATTTTTCTCTATTGTTTGCATTCCGAAAATTCGGTCATAAAAGGTAAAAAATTTCGCGAAAGCCTTATTCATCTGTAAAGATAATCGTCCTATAAAAGGTCATTGAAAAATGCGATTACCAAAGGATGTCCAAGACAGTCGCCCTTTATGTGCGGTTGACCGAATTGTGTTTGACGGAATTCCGCACTTCCAGGCGAGCCCAAAGGCCCGTAGGCTGTGACGCTCATGTTCAACTTTCTGCAAAGCCCAACCAATTCGTGTTGCTGCAGCAGTATATGCAGCTCAATCTAAAAATTCAGATTTTACTTAACGCACCAACTTGAATGAGAATTTGTTATTAAAAACAAAATTAGTGAATAAATACCTGAAGGTTGTGTGGTTTGATCTCCGCCTGAGTATAAAGTTCTTCCAGCTGCTTTGCATTATAATTACAGATTCCGATGCTTCTCACTAGTCCGGCCTTGTAATGCTTCTCAAACACTCTCCAAGTTTTTATGCGAGGGTACATGTCGGGAACGACGTTTCCGTTTTCTACTACAGGTATATTCTTTCCGGCCTCCTTGAATGGCATCGCGGAATGCATGAGATACAAATCTATGTAGTCTGTTTTGAGGTTCGCTAGGGATTGTTTCAGGTAGAAGTCTACGTTTGAGTGCCCGAAAATGGCAAGCTGAAACGAGATTGAAGTTAAAATGCCTTATAGGTTTGAAAATATTATTTTCACTATGCACTCGAGCCTCGATACAAACGCAACTTCGACATAAGCTCACCATCAGCTATTCACGAAGGCCGCGCGTATATCGAGGCTTACGTGTATAACGTTTTACCTTTGTGGCTATAAAGACGTCGGAGCGTTTCAACTTTCCGGTTTTGTAATATTCTTGGAGCACATCCCCGATGACATTTTCCTGAAAATATCCTAAGTGTAATTAGGCTTGAATAATAAGTAAAACCGTACGTTGTTGTAATAATGTGCCGTGTCGATATAACGGTATCCGGCGTCCAATGCCGACCGTAATGCAGCCTTTAGTTCCTCTGGGTTGGTTGACTGAAATAATGGTTGCATGATTAGTGGGCTGAGGTTATTATAGGACCAATGCTCCCGAAAAATTTTCTTTCTGTATCTGATTGTTTTGATTATTGATAAACCTAGTTCAGGAATCTGACGCGAAGTATCTCTGCCCAAAAAACCTTGCAAGGTACCACATATATCGAGATCTCTGTAACTAATCTTTGAAACTATAGCGTAAATAGAATTACACAAAGATTTCCTCTATAATTTTTTGTTTAGTTATTTAAATGCAATTTCATTTCCTGCCATTAAATTTTAAACATAATTTGTAGCACTATCGATTAAAATTAGATTAGAATTAGTTTTTGGCTTACATTTTATTCCTTAATACTTTTCTAGCCCTTAAATTCAATTTTGATAATAAAATTGATAATTAAGTTACATGTTTGTTCCTTATAGGTCTAAATAATAAATTGTGAATTCTATTAATATTGTAGACTAAAGGCCAATTTCTAATAAAAAATTTTCTAGAGGGAAGTGTGAAGTTAAAAACAGCTGTCCCGGAGAAGGATGTTACCAAAAAGGTTACCCATTTATATAAGCTGATATTCTTGCAAATTTATGGATTATATTTTGACATAATAAAAAAAGAAAAATGTATGTTCTCACAAAAACATTTTTTAGGCAAAAAACCTTGCTTACCTTATCCATTTTAGGAGCTACTACGATTTAAGGTAACCAAGGATTCGATTTTTCAAGTTTTTTCCAACAGTCCTCGTCATTAGAATATTTTTCGGTGCCCCATCCAAAAAATTATGTCCAAAAAAATATGAGACTTCCGACTACACTGAGATGAATTTGGAGTTTCTTTTTGCTCCTTCCTACAACGAAAATTTGGATTTTTCAAAAATTGTAACTCTTCCCCTTTCCATTTTTATACTGATAAACCCGCTACAGTTATGCACGGCCATATTAAATTCTTAAGGCCTACCAAAAAAGTGCCATATCCCAGCATCGGCATCGAGACTCCATTGTGGAGCTTGATGGTTGGAATTTGGCTCATAGTCTTATCTTTCTGATCCGGGCGTCTGGTGCAGAAGGAGAATCTTCGCCAGCTAATAGTGGTAATATTTGGAGCCATCGTTTACGTATTTACAGTATTTCTTTACAGTGAATATGCAATAAATTTCAACTCAATTTGTGGCAAGGCGAGTTTTAACTCGTAATGAAAATAGTCAAGAATTGAATTCAAATGTAAGTTCAAATATTTTGTTAAAATGATTTGAACGGAAACTGTTTTCCGTTTTGAACGCTAATTTTATAATGTCATTAAAGGGACATGCCTTTGGAGCTGCGCCTTTGCGCACTCCAGCCCAGGTGTACCTTTTCTTTTTTGCCTAACTGGAAGGTTTAAATCACTAAGCCTCGACCACGTTTTGGCTCCGCCTAAAATTAAATCGAGAGCGAGGGCGTTCGAAAAAAAGGCGTTCATCATTTCTATACTCCAAACAATTAAGATATAATTGGTGAAATGAGGAAGGAATTGAAAAAATCCAGAGGAGTTTTTTCGAGATTTTTTGCCTTTGTTTCAGATTGAACAATTAACGGTTAATCATTCGGATATATTTTTGCTTACTGGAAATAAAAGAATAAAACAGGAATGTATTTTGGTCACCAAGTCAGTCGTAAAAGTGTCATTTTTCTAATTTAAACCTCAATTGACGAATTTGCCGTGCTTATTTTGGGTTATGGAAAAATTCACACAGATTCGAATAATTGTTAGACTATTTTGGGTTAGGCCGGAAACTGCAAGATGTAATTTTCTAAATTTAATTCGCCCACGAGATAAAATGAGCGTGAGTTGAAATTTAAACTGGGATCTAATTGGTATCATTGCATTAAAACCAGGGTTTTCATAGACTCGGCTCCAAAAATAAGAACATTTGCCCCAAAAACTAAGATTTCGGGGTCAAAAATAAGAACATTTTTATAATTTTTTCAAACCATAGGGTCCCCCTATGGTTTTTTAGCAAAAATTTTTTCCCAGTGCATTCTTAGGGATGCATTTTTTCAAATTTTTAAAATTCGCGCCGAAACTATAATGCCAATATTTTATTCTGCATGAATGAAAAAATAGCGCCGCAGGCGAAAATTTTTCAATTTTAGGCGATATTCATAAAAATTTACACTATTTTTAAATACTTGGAGAAAAAAATGCATCCAAATAGCGCCGCAGGCGAAAATTTTTAGGAAAAGTTGCTTTTATTTCAAAAATTCCCATTTGAAATTGGATATTGCGTGAAATAATGACAAAATAAGAACATTGGCCAAAAATAAGGACAAATCTTAGAAATAAGGACATATGAAAACCCTGATTAAAACTGTAAGAATGGAATTTTAATTTGAAGAGGAGAAATTTTAAACTTTGACCATTGCTATATCTCGTCAAAAGTTGTGGCGAGGGGTCCTAATCGAGATGGCTTATCGGTGAATACAGTTGAATGCTGCCAAAAGTAGCTTCCGACTTGATTGTTTTTCGTAAAATAAAATATTTTATAAAGAAAAATACCGTTGTTTTAGGAATAACTCACAAATATCCAAATTCACAATGCCGACGCAGCACTCAAACTATTTTAAGGAAAAGCAATGATGATAAAAATGACAACAAATCATGCAACAATTATAAAACCAACAAAATATTCAACGCTATTACACGGAAAATTTTAACTATGGCTTCTTTTGAAGCTTTTGATGTTTTTATAAAAAATTTATTTTCACAGAAAAGTGACTTTTTAACCGATTTTTATGTGAAATTCCACTGTGGTTCCAAAAGCCAAATGAACACATATGCCTAAATGGCCGTTAATCCCAAAGGTAAACATACGAAGTGCGATAAATGCTTCGCAATGTTTACTCTTTCATTACATTCTGTTAAGCTTGGTATTAAAGTTTTTTTGGTTGTGCAATGTCTGGTAAATATAGAATAATAATAAAATTTTATTTATATGCGTTATATGTTGGTTTGACTGGGTCTTGTGGTCGTCAAGTATCATAAAAAAATTTCATGGAACTGAACAAGAAAATAATTAAAAATAAACTGTTAGGAAGAACTGTAATAATTCGAAAGGTAATTAAAATTTTAATTTAAACACAGCGAAGTTGCGATTGGAGAATTGACACAAGAATAAAAATAAAAAGAGTTCTCATATAAAAGTACATTGTATTTTTGAAATGTAGCAAGTCGGATATAGTTAAAGAAATTCAATACCTTGTTATGTAACAGTCTGTTATGTTTTCGTTGGGAGAGTTCACGGAGAATCCGTCCCATCTTGTGAGAGTGTGATTAATCTGGCTTGCGACTGAGAGTAACATAATGTTCGTTAAGTTGATCTCTGAAAGAAAGTCACATGTGTATGTATGTTTGTCTTTATTTCATTTGTTTGGCTTGACATCCAGACAATTATTCAAAACGTCTAGCTGATCAGATGACATCAGCAAAAGCAGATGACAAAAAGTTTATAAATTTTTAGCGCGAAATTCAAAACTCCTACAATTTTTTGGGCGTTGAAAACTTTTATTTAAACGCATTTACTAATTTCTCATTTAGTTTTAAGGATTGCAAGAACAGAGCTGTTGTAAATTTAAATTGTCTGTGCGAAAATTTGTAACAGAATTAAATTGTATGTTAACCCTTTATTGCCGGACCGTACGATTTTGCTGATTTTTGGTATACAGAGCACATTTGGGCCCCTGATAACGGGAAAAATATTATTATTGGCGAAAAATTACTCCAAAGTTTGCGTATCTATTCGGATACACTAGGCAATGAAGGGTTAAAACCTAATCGATATGTTCCTCAACTAAAATGGCAATTTGCTAATGGTAAGCCAATAAAATTTTTACCCTTCTACCACAAAAAAGAAAATTAAAATTTATTTTGATTGGATTTAATCACTGTTTCTCCTGGCTTTTCTAACTGACTTGCCCTTTTAAATTAGAAGATCAGAGGTCTGTTCCAAAATGTTGCCTCCCTTTGACGTCCTAACTAATAAAAAGATTAGTTCCAGTAGAGCGTAAAGAAACATTTAGCGTGGAAAGATGGCCCATGGAAATCCTGTTAGTGTTTTTAGTCAATTAAATTACCTGTTTTAAATTTTCAAAATCCCTGTAAAAGTGTATAGTGTTTGGTTAAATTTGACAAATTTAGCTGTTTTGACGTCTTTGGTTTTTCCTCCGGTTTTTACCAGGTGAAAAGTATTTGCGTCTGCGTTTTGTTATTCCTTAAAGTGCAAGTGTTTTCAACAAAATTTATGAACTCGGGAGAGAGTCAAATAAAGAAAAACATAATAGGAAAATTTTCGAAACAATTTTAAAAACATTGTGATTTGGCAAATTGCAATACAAAACTGAAAGAATATTTAGGGTTCGTCAAAAAATTATGTTAGCAATAATTTCTGAATTTTGTCACACTTTAATCAAGATTTATCTTGCGGGAGAAGACAAGCTTTGAAAAATGCTTTGCTTGTAAGAACCACATTTATATAAAATTTTTATAAAGATGAAAAACTTTTGGCAAGGATTTATTATTTTTCGACGTAGGAAAGTTTTTATAGTCATGTATAAATATTTACAATCCATTAAACAATCTGATGACGTTCTCATAAGTAAATTTTATTGTGGAAATCCGCAATGCACTTCTAAGGAAATCTCTGACAGCCGGCAGTCGCCTTCTCGCCAGAGCCACCATTCGGTCTGCTCGGGCAGTGAGCCGAACACTACTTGTTTTTGTACAGTGTTGTATGTGTGGTATCGGATACACTGACGGTTCCAACTTGGTGTCTTTGAAATTACACTAAAATTTCTACGATACTGTAAATCCTTTAACTTTTTTATCCACTAGCGATATCATTATCATTTTGTAAAAACGATAATGATAATACTATCACTAACAAAATCTTTTTCGATTCTCGACTCTTTTGGCCATTTTTATCAGTAAAAGATTCGTTAATACAGTCGAACCTCCGAATAACGCGGATTTATTTTTCGTCTTATGTCATTGTCTGTGTATTTTTGTTCTTTGTGAAAATCCGCGTTATTGGGAGGTTCCAACGATAAAGCGTCTGAAAAGACAGTTTCTCTAACAAAGGAAATAGTGTGCAAACAAAGGAGACGCCGTGTTTAAGCACAAGACGAAAAATAAATCCGCGTTATTCGTAGGTTCGACTGTGTCAAACTTTTTGGAGTTTCCAACGGTTTGGTGATAAGGTGATTTTCACTGTACCACTACTTATATAAAGGCTCGAATGAGCCAAAAACTCCACATCATTTTAGAAACAGCTAACCTGTCTCTATCGGCGCCATCACATTCAATATTGCATAGAGTCCGTGTTGTCGTCTTCTTTTCACCTATAATTTATATTTCTGTAATGTGTGAAGGTCTCCAAATTTGACGAACCAAATCGAAGTTCTTTACCGGAATCAATTTTTTCATCTCGGCAATGGACCAATTTTGGTTGCACTCCTTCAGTTCCTTCTTTGCCTACGGTCAAATAGCATTGTCCTGAGCGGAATCCGTCAGGACTTGGTGCGCAATAAAGAGTCCTCCTTTCTAAATAATTTAAATGTCTTTGATATTATTTCTTTGTAGGAAATTTTGGTTTGTGAAAATTATTTCAGAATTTTTAGAAGGTTATTTTCAGAATTCTTAGGAATGTTGTGTAAGAATTTGAAAAATTTTGAAGGTCACATCTTTTTAAAAGTGACAAACCTAAAAATTTTCGAAAAGATTTTGGAAATTCTTCGAAAATTGTTCAACGAAATGTTGGCAAAAAATTTTTCTATAAAAATCTAGTACAGTTACCGTAAATTTTTTTCTACAAAATGAGAACAAAAATCTTCATAAACTAGGATTTGAATGTGTTTGTAGAGTGTTATTAAAAATATGAGCATTTAAATTGCTCAAAAACTGAACAAAAAATTGCCTGAAAAATAAACTTTGCAAGCAAAATTAACTTACGCCACTCAACAAGACGATTATAATCGACTTTAGGCTGTTGTTCGTCCAATTGCTGGTGTGAATAGTGCAAGAAAAACAATACTACAAAAATTATAACTTGAAACATATTTGCAGTATATTCTGCAGACTGATTCAAAATGCGAAAAGAAAGATAACGGAAAAGGAAGTTGCCGGCAAAAATTGCTGGAAATTACGGGTACAGGTGAGATCAAAGAAAAGGTGAATGATATCATGACCTGATTATCCCATTTCATGAGTACACTGAAAGAAGAAGGAAGACGAATTGTGGTTCAAACACCTTTCAACCAACCGAGTTTCAAGTTGCCGTAATTTTTCCACGCCAGCTCTTCTCCCATACATATTAGATTGCAAGGACGTCTCTTAGTCTGATCTCCAGTAAAGCAGCGCTGGTCTCAACTTTTTTCCAGTAAATGCGGGCCATTTCTGTCAAAATAAAAATTTATACCGAAAGACTCATTACAAATTGTCCTTGTTTAAACAAAAATTAGTTTCCACTCTAACCTATTTCGCAGGATGGAGGATTGTAGAGTCACATGTGTCCCCGAAAATTTTGAAGGCCCTGGCGAGTTATTAACGAATCCTAGAAAAAAGTTGGGGTAACGCTCAAAAAATAGGATTTTTGCAAAAAGTGGACCCAGTGGCGAAGGCCGCTGGTTTTCCTTCTTGTTCCAAAACTAATTTGCCGGGGAAACCAAAGCAATTTCTTGTCTATTTTTCATTATTTTCGGAGAATGTAACAACATAGTCTCTGTGTAGTCCCTAAATGGTCGAATTTAAATTTAGTTGTATAGCGAAAAATAATCCTGACTCTATAACTGAACGCTCTGTGCAAACATGAAAAAGCAGAGAAAGAATACACAATATTTGTTCACATTGCAGAGCTATACTGAGTGTCATCTAGGAAAATTATTGATTAAATTTAAACAATCCTCGTGTTAGGAAATATAGGCGAAAATGTTGTGTAATGGGAGACATTCTCTGAGTTGTGTCCCACAACGTTTTGGCGCTACCGTAGTTCTCTTCGTGTCCAACGAAGAGAAAGGGAAGAGACCAGAGACAACTAGAGCGTTTTCCCTTCTTTTATTTTGCACGCCGCCTGGTACAAAAACAATGTTCAAATTCGCGCCTTACCGCATTTGATGTGCAGGGCTTGAAAGTCTCCCATTACACAACATTTTCGCCTTTAAGTTAGTTTATTTTAGTCATTTTCCGCTCTGATTTGTAGTTATTACCTAGTCATATCCTAGAACGATTTTTTATTTTGCAAATCCCATCTCATCTCTTCTTGAAAGTTCTTGGCTAGGAAAATCTACTTTTAGCGAAAAACCTTTATAAAGTCGAACATTGAAAATAATCCCAGCGACAACGAGTTAAATAAATTTGATACAGTAATACAACCCGCCATTGTTTAGCGGAAATTCAAACCAAAATTACATGAAACGTCTGTCTGTCCGTCGGATCAGGCTCGGGTTTTGGCTACTAAGGGTAAATCGACCCCGCCGTTTTTCAAATCGACCGAATTTCGAAATACGACCCCCAAATTTGATCGAAATTCGATTCAAAATTTTAGATAATTTTCGACAAATATTCAAATTTTTCAATGTTTATTTTTGCAGACAGCCCAATTTTTCTAAGATTTTTCGCCTGCGGCGCTCTTTTTCTTCCATTTTTCATTATAAATCGCCATTTTTCTAAAATTTCGGCCTGCGGCGCTTTCATGCCTATTTATTTGCCCTCATGGTTTTGAGGCATAGCTAAGATACAGCAAGCATTTTGAACAACATTCAACCTTCGATATAAGTAAGCTCGGATCCTGAGCTCAGGATCAGGGCTGGGAGATCGGATCGGAAATATCGGGTTTTTCGGGGTTCGGATCGGATCGTTTTTTTTGCCATTTCCGATCCGATCCAAGCACCCCTAAGAATGCATAAATTTAAATTCCCGCCTGCCGTGCCCGATAGGGCGCGGCCGGGAAAAATTTTAGAAAATTTTAATGAACCACCATTCCAAAATTAGAATTTGGATACCATTTCCCCTGTAACTATTTTTAAAAATAGTGCAAATTTTATATGAAAATCGCCAAAAATAGAAAATTTTCATGCAAAGTTTGCACTTTTCACTTTAGTAACATAGGCCCCAGTCCTGCTCAGGATGCGACTTAAGTCAGAGTGCCACTTAACTCAGGGTGGCCCAAAAATGGCCCAAATTTGACCAAAAAATTCCACCTTTTAGCTCTTTTTAGCTATTTATAGACAATCTCTACTATAATAGGCAAAATATAGACATTTTAGCTATATTTTAGACATTTTAACCAACTATGAATTGTTCATAAGATTTTAAACGAAAGAATATTTTTGTATTTCAATTTTTTATGAATCTTACAAATTTTTGCGGAAATTTCCAAGCCCGAAAAATTTTTTGGTTGAAGTTTTTGAATTTGTTGAAGAACATTAATTAAAAGCGGAAAAAAGAATAAAAACACAAAAAAATGAATAAAAGTACGAGAAAATGGGCAAAAATCAAAAAATGAACAAAAACACAAAAATGGACAAAACCCGAAAAAGTGAACAGAAACATGTAAAATTGAACAAAATGTAAAAATGATTACAAACACGAGAAAATGGCCACAAATTAAAACAAATGACCAAAAAAATTGACAAAATTGGTGAAATTTGAAAAAAAAAATGGAAAAAAGTGATAATCTGGGAAAAATTTCGATTTCGATAATTTCGATAAAAATTTCGTCGAATTTCGAAAAAACGAAATAGAATTTCGATTTCGAAAACCGAAAATGAAAAATGGCAGATCGTTGAAATTCGATTTCGATCGAAACCCAATTTCGATTTCGAAAATGAAAATTTCCGCTCTCTACCTCATATGCATGATGGCATATGGAGTGCTTGGTGTCAAAATGCGCGCAAGATTTCAGAGAGTAACCAGAACGGTGCTTTTGGCTTATCGGGGGGAAAAGGGTTATCGGGGGGGGGGGGGGAATTTTCATACATTTTATATAGCAAAAAATCAATAGGGGGACCCTATTGATTTTTTGACAAATTTCTCAGAAAAATAATTTTTCTTACAATAGGGTCCCCCCTATGGTATTTTGCGAAAAAAATATTTTTAAAAAATATTTTGCCAAAAAATCAATAGGGGGGAGCCTATTGATTTTTTGACAAATTTCTCAGAAAAATAATTTTTCATACAAATTTCTCAGAAAAATAATTTTTCATAATTCC
>JAKKPZ010000111.1:0-193614 GCA_022814885.1 Ditylenchus destructor | reverse complement strand
CATGAGAAATGCTTTTTCTATATCAGCTAATAAAACTATAGGGTTTAATCTAAATCGTATTAATAGTCCGGCTAAATCTGGAAGAATAGTCGGTCCTTTGTATAAGCATTGATTTAGGCTAGGTTTTCCCTTTACATGACTACTTGCATCAAAAACGATTCGTAGTTTTGTAAAGGTTTTATCAGTCCTTATCACAGGTTGGTGGGGTAAGAAATGCTCTAATCCCCCTACATGAGTAGGTGCTTCCTCTATTATACCCGCTTGCAACTGTTCTTTTATTGCTTTATTATATTTCTCTAGTAATTCTGGGCTGTTTTGAAGCCTTTTATAATTTGATCTCAACCTGGAGAGACTCATTGTATAATTATCAGGCAGATCAGGTACGTCATCCTTCCATGGCCAAGAAACTACATAGCGCCCAGTTGGATCTCTAGTGATTGACTTATCAAATTTTTTCAAAGCAATCTCATCGTCTGATTCTATGGGATCATCATTGATCCCTATGCTCTCTAAATTCCAGTAATTTTCAATCATATTTGAGTCTGGCATTGTTTCTGTATCGTGAATTCTGATCGCGGAGTAGGCATCAGTGACTTTTTTAGTGATATTTTCTGTTTGGTATTTACCACAAATTATTGGTCCTATGCTTGTCTCAATTAAATATGTGTCAGGAGAGATTTCTTCCATTGACTCCATGAATCCCCAAAAATCACTCATTCCTATAAGAATATCAGGTTCGTCAGAGATTGTGGGGTTTATTATATTTTTTACTATATCTGGTATTTTAGCATAGTCGAAATCAATATTTTTCATTCTTGGTGCGAAGGAATGAGTTTCGTTTAAAGTTAGCACTTTTTCTTGTCCGTTTTTTAGTGTTATGCCTAAATTATATAGAGGGGCATTAAACGACTTTGGCTCTTTGCTCATGAAATTTCGAAGAATAACTTCTTCGTCAGCTTCTTTTGTCAGACATAGTTTTTCTCTTAAATTCTTTGTGATCCAAGATGCATCACTTCCGTTATCAAAAAATACCGTTACTGTGGTACTTTTGTTAGGATTGACTGGATTATATACCGTGGCTTTTCTAGTCATCAGCAATATTTTTGATTTTTGTTTTTTGGAAAAAGAAACTATGTGAGTCTCGTTTTCTTCTTCGTTTTGTGTCTGGTCTTCTTCAATGTTGACCATATTAGCTATTTTCTTTACTGTTTTCTTTGGGAAGTTATTTTGCTCTTCCTTTTTGTAACAAATTAGAGCATGATGAGTGCTCTGACCACATTTTCTGCAATTCTTCCAATCTTTAGTGCATTCTTTGGACAGATGACCAGCTTCTAAACATTTGAAGCAAAGTTTTAGCTCTGAAAGCCGTTTAGCTTTTCCATCTCTACTTGGATACTTATCACATGCACTTGAGAAATGAGCTTGGCTGCAAAATATACATTTTTTAGTAAATTTTTGTAGTTTATTTGAATTTCTAGACTTGTTTTCTGTTACAGTTTTGTTTGCAGAAAATGTTTGAGCTGTTTTTTGTCTTGGATCATAGGGTTGTCTCCAATTATTTTCCCTATTTGGATTCCGTTTTTCAAATTTATATTCAGTTTTGCACGTTCTTTGAACATCTTCCTTTAATTTTATTATCTGATCTAAATATTTTCTTAATTTGTCAACAGTCCAATTTTCTGTTTCATCAGCCTCTAGATTAATCATATATAGCAGTGGAGCGCCGCGCCTTCGGCGCGTTCTTTGTGTAGCGCAATGTTAGGGACTAGACTTCAGTTTGCAAGAAATTAATATCCACATAAAACTCTCGAGGCCGTCGCTTTCACCCCTTTTTGGATATTTAATTTATGTCTTTTTAAAAACCGGTACCTGACGTTTCAAATTCGTGATACTCAAAGCACCCACACGATAGAATACGAAAGGTACCGGTTTAAACAAAAAAATTAGGTTTCCCCAGCACTACATATTATACCCCAAACAGTATTACTCACAAAAAGCGGCGGCCTCGAGAGTTTATGTGGATATTAATTTCTTGCATACTGAAGTCTAGTCCCTAACATTGCGCTACACCAAGAACGCGCCGAAGGCGCGGCGCTCCACTGCTAGTCCCCTCTACGAACTCCCGGATTTCCAATCCCGAAAAATCCAGGATTTCCAGGATTCGCGCACCTCAGAAACTTTCTACGCTCCGCCGGGATCGGGCTGAGTAATGGCTCATTTTGCTTGGCTCGCTGAGTGCTGTCGATTGACGTATCACTCGGCCCGAACCGAGCGGAGCGTGAAAAGTTAGCCCACGCACCAAATCCAGGATTTCGGGAAGCCATATCTTCCCACGCTCCGCCGGGATCGGGCTGAGTAATGGCTCATTTTGCTTGGCTCGCTGAGTGCTGTCGATTGACGTATCACTCGGCCCGATCCAAGCGGAGCGTGAAAAGTTGGCCCACGCGCCATATCCAGGATTTCCAGGATTTCGGGAAGCCATATCTTCCCACGCTCCGCCGGGTTCGGGCTGAGTAATGGCTCATTTTGCTTGGCTCGCTGAGTGCTGTCGATTGACGTATCACTCGGCCCGATCCGAGCGGAGCGCGAAAAGTTGCCCTTTTACGTGACCCCACGTGACTCACGTAACTCACGTTTCACGTGAAAAAACGTGAAATCGGCTCGTGCCGTTCGACTCAGCGTGGCCGATTTAGGGGGGTAGCCGCGAGCCCGAGGTCCGGGAGCATCGAAAAGGTGTACATTTGCCATGGGACGGACGGACGGAGAGTTGCGACTTAGGTAGAGTGGATTTCATTCTCATTAGTTCACTTATTACCCAACGAGGTAATTTTGACTCAATAGTAGTCGTTATGAATGGATTGTCAAGAGTTTCTCCCATTTGAGTGAGTTGTCTACAGACTCGCTCTATGGTTTCAGCAGCTGTCCTTACAGCGTGAACTGACTCATTTTGTACTTTTAAATTTAACAATTCATTATGTAATGCTGATGTTATCACCTTTTTGTCACCAAAACGATTTTTTAAAATTTGGATAACCGTAGCATAATTTTCGTTTGAAGGATTGTATCCTTTAATCGCTCTTTGAGCTTTTTCATTTAGGCAACTCAACAAATATGTCATTTTTGCACTGGGGCTATAGGTTGAGAATGAACCGAAGTTTCGAATGCTTGCCAAAACACACTCCATTTTAATGGCTCACCATCGAAGGTGGGTAAAGTGAGTTTAGGTAAATGCACTCTGAAATTGTTTTGTGGATTTTCATTTTGCTCCTCATTAAGTCTTACGGGTTTGGTTTCTTTTACCTGTGACAGTAAGATTTCGAGCGAAGTGATTACTCCGAAAGCTTCTCCGATTACGGCTATAAAGCTGTCGGGTTCATTAATAAAGTTTTCGTATTCCGATTTAGCATTTTTCTGGGTCTCTTCATCTTTAATATCATTTATATAGTCAACCCATTTTTTATTGTAAGATTCGAGTAACTGAATACCCCTATTTAGTTTGTGTATTAGTGCTGATATTTGCACTTCAATATGTGGTGCTTTATTTTCTTTTACTAAGAGGGCATTTGCCTCAGCAATTTGGTCTGCTAACCGCTTCTTGGGAATTCCAATAAAGTTTTTTACTGGATTCTCCATTTTTGAAAGTTTGATTCTTTTATATTTCAATATAGTTTACTATATTGAACCTCCCCCTTGACGGGTAAAATTGTATAATTTGAATCGCAAAACCTTATACTTTCTAAGATTTTGCTGGCTGCGCCACTTGTTGACAATATCCTATGTTTTTGTCAAACAATTTTATTTTGTAAAACACTTTTAATTATTTTATAGTTTTATTTTAAGCTTTCATTTATAAATTACAATAAGTGAATTTTGTAAGTTTTGAGAGCTATAAGTGAGTCTAAGAATCTATATCAAGACTAGATAGCTTTTTAAGTGAGTCTTAGAAGTGAATCTTATGGCAAGACTGATCAAATACAAGAAATTCATAGCTTATATACAAATTTGAGATGATGACTAGAAGATATGAGAATGTTTTGGAAGGTACAAGAATTTTCTAGAAGGACAGAGAAATTGCGAGAATATTCGATAATTTAAAAGGCAATTTTATGTGGTGAATCATTTTTATTTATCGGCACTTTGTTATTGTTTTGATTGTGGATCGATTTCTTCGACAAATATCGGTTATATCGGTATCGGTTCTTCAATTTTTTGAAAATATCGGTTCGACCGATATATCGGTATCGGTAAAACAGGCGACCGATACCGATATTTTTATATCGGTATCGGTTCGAAAATTTTACGAGAATATCGGAAAATAGTCAGAATTTTCATTGAAATTTTTACCAAACTAGCCATATTTTTTACAAAAATTTCGCCTGCGGCGCTTTTTTTGGTTAATATTTTGGTCAATATTTTGTAAAATTTTTGGGCCCAAAAAATTTTCATTTTTCACCATTTCACCAATTGCAGATTTGTGATTAGTGCATCGAAGTAACCCCAAAAACAGTTAGACGCGGAAAATATTTGCGACTTAAAAATGGCCGAAACCGAGACCGAATTTTATAAGAGTAAAAAAACACACAAACATCAAAACAGCCATTGTTCAAAAATTGTTACACATTTTCAAAAAATCGATTTTTTCGGAAAACCATGTGGTCCCCTATGGTCAAAAAAATCAAATTTTTTCGGATTTATTTAGGGATATTTTGATGCGCTGATTCCGAATCTGCAATTGGTTTTGGGCCCAAAAATGGGCATTTTTGGGCCATTTTTGACCAAAAATGGCCATTTTTTGAAGAAAATAGCGGTTTTCTCAATGTTCGTGGCGGGACCACCTAAAATCTGACCTCAAATTCGGATTCCCCGCATCAAAAAACCCCTATATAGGTGAAATCGGCAAATTTCCGGATTTGCCGATCCGGAAATTTGACCCCGGCCCAACAGAAACAGTCAAAATTGATCAAAATTGCGAAAAAAATGAACAAAAACATGACTAAATTCTAAAAAATGATCAAAAATATGAAAAAATAACCAAAAAGTGCAAAAGAATGAACTAAAACCCGAAAAAATCACAAAGGGCAAAAATGCAAATTTTTGACAAATTTGATTCATTTTTGGTAAAATTTGAAAATATCGGTAAAAACCGATACCGATATATCGGTATCGGTTCTTCAATTTTCTGAAAATATCGATTCGACCGATATATCGGTATCGGTAAAACGGTTTTGCCGACCTCTATTCTCTACTACGGGGTGGGAGATGTCGCGGTGGGAGATGTCGAGTGGGAGATGTCCCGGTCCCGCTGAATTGTACGCTGAGGCTTAAAGTGGTAAATATCTGATTCCGGTACCTACACAGAATACAAAAAAGGTTCGGAGAAGCAAGGGCAAATATTTGCTATATCATGAAGAATTCACCGTTTAATATAGGTATTGTTCCGAAAATGTTGTTAAATGGTGAAATGTTAAATGTCTATTGTCTATGAAATTTTCTCCTAAACAATAAAGTTAATTTTATTTTTAAAAGTTAAAAATGTTCACAAACGAGATTCATTGGTTTTATGGCAATTTTCCTTTGCTTAAAATAAACTTCGCGTTTTGAGCAGAAAGTCCAAAACTGGAAACTGTTTTAATCAAATGCCGAGGTGCTGTGGTCGCCTTGCCATTCGACGACTTGCCTCATTGCACAGACAATTACGGATTGGATAACAACACCGGTCTACTGTGCGACCTTGCAAAATGGACTTTTAAGCGGACTTTAGCTGTAATTTTATACTCCTCATGGGTTTTCGACCCCTCTGATTCCGAATTTGAAGCCGTTCTTGCACCGCTTTCTGGAATTTTGTCAATTTCAAGAACGTAAATGTGCAGGATGCCAAAAATTAGTGGTATTATAAAATACCCACTGCCAAAAATTCGGAATCGAAACCCTACTAGATGTCCAAAATCTCACTCAAAGGCCCCTTGGAAAGCCCATTTTTGCAATAGGCAGGTGTACAATTTGTAGGAAGCCATAATTTTTCATTATGGCAAACCATTCTTAGAATCACTTCAGATGTTTAGCAGAAGGACATTCGATATCAAATGGAAATATCGGCTACTATCCTGTGTAATATTAGCTACACACTTTCGTGTGATAGAAGGAAACAATGACCAGTAATTATACAGTGTGTAAGCATTTTATGAATAAAAATGTTTGTTTTATGTTCACAATTTATAATTGTAGTTAACAGAAAATAGGCGTGGCTCATAGGCTTTGTAAAGGTAAAGCGCGTGAGAGCGAAAAATTGTACTCTCTATACGAGGTGGCGGCAAAATATATGTGGGACAGAACATTGACTTTAACATTTTCTGATACTCTCTTTGGAACTCAAGAAAATGTTTTTTATTTTTAAATATTTTGGAACTATAATGGTTTATTAAATTCAGGCCATAATTGTATTTTGGTATGCGAAAAATGGCTTAACGAGTCATTTCATTAATCCGGAATTGTATGAGACCTTCCAATCCATATGCAGAGACGATTGAATGTGTATCATTCAATACGGCTGAAAAATTAGATCTGATAGAATTGTGAGATTTTTGAATTAAAGAGAAAATTTGATTTGCTAAAATGGAAAATATTTTATTTTTTACTGGCAATTTAAAGTAGTTCTTATATTCCCAATTGTTTCCCATAGCCATTATGGGCACTCTTACTTTTTATATTTGGTTCGTTTTTGCATGTGTCAGAATTCCTCAATTAGAATCCACTCGCGTTTGAATCAATACCCATCGGGACATTTATTAACACACTCGTTTCTGTTTCCAGACCTTAGAAGAAAATTAGTGGTAACGTTATTCCTGTCCATTCTATATGAGCAACATCTCAACTTATGCTCTATATATTTCAAATAAAGATGGCTGGAATATTCGTGACTATCACCACCTGAACGAGCGCTTGTGCAATGGCGTCTCATTTATACTGAACATTACACTATGTATTTTATTGGTAAATACCAAAGATACATTTATGAAGGCGTATAGTCGTGTTTTGCTGCAAAATTGCATTAGCGACCTTCTTTATACCCTCACTTGTACATTAGGGGAAATCGTAAGTTTGTTTTTTACCTAGTGAATCGGGAACCAGTCAAAACCCCCGGTCAAAACTCCCCCGCGGCCATGTTTTGGCATAACTTTTTATTGGAACATTCTGGAAGGATGAGTAATATCTTAGATCAAATCTGAGGCTCTAGGCTACAAATCCGTATATTACTTGCCGCATCTCGATTTATTTTTGTCTCAAAATTTCAACTTTTTTTGAAATTCGTGAATTTGAGACAAAAATAATTAAATCTCGAGAATCTTGAATCGAGATGCGACATTTAATATATCTATTTGTAGCCCAGGGTCTTAGTTTTGATTTAAGCCATTACTCATCCTTCTAGAATGTTCCAGTAAAAAGTTATGCCAAAAAAATTGCCGCCGGGAAGTTTTGACCGGGGGTTTGACCGGGACTCTCGTGAATCTAGTCAGACATTAATTCCACCAGGTAATGATTTCTTTGCAATGAAAAAATAATTACTAATCCTTGTCCAACTCACGCTAAAAGTACAGATAAAGGATATGGAACTTATATATAAACTTTCGAAAGCAAAAGTGACAAATTCAGTTTGTATTCGCGCCTATTTTAAATAACTCTTTGTAAGAATAAAGCTGTGTCAGCTGTTTGGAATTTAAACTGAATTTTTTTACTCTTACTATTTGTGAAAATTTGAATCACAGCTCCAAAATTTGAATTTTTGCTATGTTTTACCCGGACTATCTCAAAATAATGGAGAACTATTGACTGCGCCGCGGCCTACGCCGCGTCCGAGGGGCCTCATAAGTTACACAATTATTCTAAAGCCGGGCGGCGCGGCTACTCGCCGCGCCGCCCTATGGACTTAAGTTCACATCGGGGCCGAGAATTCAAAAAATGACCTCTTGCCCGAAATCGGGATTTCCCAATCCGCAAAACGCAATCCGCAACGAAATTAAAATTGCGCAATCCGCAACGCCAAAATTGCCGCAATTCCCGCAATCCGCAAAACGCAATCCGCAATTTTTCAAATTTTTGGCATTTTGGCGCCAAAATGTTTTTCAAATTTTTGTATTTCAAATTTTTTCGGCCGCGTCCGATAGGGCACGGCCGAGGCCATTCTTAGGGGTGCTTAAAGATTGCGGATTGCGGCAAAAACAGCCCCATCCGCAATCCGCAACGCCAAAATTGCCGCAATCCGCAATTGCGGGCAACTCTGCTCGTGAGAGAGCTGGTGAGAATACGCCGATTCATATTTTTGGCAAAAATTATGAAAAATGGGAGAAATTATGAAAATGTTCTCCGGCTATGCTAATGGCGCTGCCGGAGAAAAATTTAATGTGCCGCTTGTTTGTGCATGTTGCTTTTTTTCTTTTTAAGCGGATTTTAACTATATCTAGAAAATTCAATTTCCATTCCATTCAATTCCAATCCAATAAATTGTTTAGTCACAAAACACTGTGTTTAAGTCAAATTTTCAGCAAGTTGAAGTAAACGAGGGCGTTTTTATGTTTATTGTGAACGGTTTTGTGAAAGAGTGGCCACTATTCTGGCATTATACTTTCGTTTGGCTATATATCACGACAGCGAGTATGACATTGCTCATAGTCAACGTAGAATTCTTCTTCCGCTATATGCTCATTTGTAGGTGAAGTAATTTGCTGTTTTAATGGGTTTAAATGGCTTGCAATGCAGTGTTATACCAGTTGGTTCCAGAAAAACTGCAAATAGGAAGTTCGTGGTTTCATTTAAAGGATTTGGTGGCAGGATCAAATTTGAACCAAATCCGAGAATGTAAAAATGGCTATATCGACAATTTTTTGGCCAAACATTATTTTTCTGAGTACACTTTTCCAACAAAATATTTGCTATACATTCTACGATTTCATTTCCGAAATATAACTATTCGAGACACTTTGAATGATATAATTTGAGAAAGGGTTAAAATTAACAAAGTAAAAGTCACAGTTCTGAATGTTATAGAGACGTATCTTTAACCACGTGCCAATTAACTTTACTAGGTCTTGTACTTTATACATTGAGTGGCTTGGGCGGTTCCTTCGCTCTTTTGGCTTTACTAGACACATCCGACCAAGTGGCTACATTCGGCCATCTGATGAGTGATCCGATTTGGTTTGACAAATATGGAAAACAAGCAATATTTGTTGGTGCTACGCGGGTAAGCAATATGAACATAGGACCGTTCTTTCAATTTAACGTAGCACTCTATCTATCCACTCTACCTTAATCCCACCTCTGGGATTTAGGTAGAGTGGACTTGGGGTCGCCTTTCGCGCCCAGCCCAAATCGGGGCTCGAATCTAGGCAAGTGACATATCGTTGGATAACCCTCGGTCTGCTGATGTGGTTTTGCCAGGTCCCGTCCCGAACTTTGGCCTGAGCTATCCTGGATTTTCTTCCAGAAATCCAGTATTTAAAGGGTGAATTTTCATCGGGGCAAGTAAGGTGATATTCAACAGGGCTCGGCAAATGCTGCCGAAAGATATCTCATTTATCCGGAACTCTGGCCCGATGTCAGAGTTAAGGCCCCCGTTATCCTGAAAAATCCAGGATTTCCAACTTAGGCTAAGTTAGGGAGAGTAAAGTGTCAATCGACGAGAGCTGTCGAATGCTATTTCACTTGCCCGGATTCCTGCCCCGATGACCGAGATATGACCTTATGAAAATCCTGGATTTTCAGGATAGCGCGGCGCTGACCTTTGCCGGACCGCTTCACTCCAGTATTATAGAAAACACCATAAATAAGCCTAAAAACAACTTTTTTAGCTTTTATATTTTCAGACAAACGTGTTCGCTTTGTTATACTTGGCCTGTTCTGGCTTAAATAACATCCTATTATGCGGGGCTAGTTTTTGGCTTGGAATTGCCACGTATCGCACGTTAAAGCAATCACGACATACAATGTCTGTTAGTACGAAAGCTTTGAATTCCCAGATGAACATGCTTTTGATCCTTCAGGTAATTTGTCAATTTTCATATTCTCAAAGTTGGTACTTTTGTGCTTGGAAGACGCCTATTTTTATGAGAAAGTAGTCTCATACGTAAAATTCTTACAAGGAATGACGCAACAAAGCGAAGAAGCGATTAGTTTTAGTTTTTACGAACTAATAAAATACAAAGATAATCCACCCAGTTGCGTACCCAAAATGATGGGCGATCTTTTCTCCTCCAACTTGTAAGCTAAAGAATCTGTGAGGAAATATTGCTCACTGTTATTTTACTGCGGATAATGCACCAGGGTACGTCATTATAGGGGTATCATCATAGAGCACTGCCTTCGACACAATTGGGATCCCCCAAATCAGAGAGAGTAAAACTTGAGATTTTGTAAAATTTTCAGGGTGCTTCTGTGTTATTCGTAATAAATGTGCCGGTTGGTTGTCTTACGTCGGCTCTACTATTCGATGTTAATATTGTTGGATTAGGAATAATTATGACTATGATTTTAGTATGGATACCAGTGTTAAACCCAGTATGTTACTATTTTTGTTACAGTTAGTAAGTTAGGGCTCAAAATTTTCAGATGATTTTGGGCTAGGAACTCTGTGAGGAAAAAATTGTTAAAAGATCTGTAATTTGTGCTTGTGCTTGTGGTAAAAACACAAGCACAATTCTGAGAACGTTTCAGATTGTAACAATTCTATTGGTTGGTCCCTATCGCAGAGAAGTGTTTAGATGGATAAAGCGATTCAGAATTAAAAGAAGAGTGACCGACACCCAGCATGATTCATCTCAAAATCCTAGAATTGAAAACAATCGATAAAAGGCAATGGATAAATGTTACAAGATAATAGGAGCATGTGTGTCTCATCATTACATTATTTTGTTCGTACTGTCAATTACTATAAACTCTCAAATTTTACCGTTTTCTCTATAAAATCACGTGACTCATTAAAATATGAGAGATCAATATGTCAATGAATTCAGTATTTGCAATATTTTATTCCTTCAAAGGAGTTTCCTGTAATTTTATTTCAACCAGATGGAACCATTTTAAAGTTTGGGCGAACTGAGACCCAGGCCAAAAATTTGGTTTAATAGTTAAAATTCATTAAAATTAGCTAAAATTGGTTAAATGTTAAAAATGGTGTACCACTTCGCCGGATCTCAGTGCACCACTCCCACCATTTTCTGCAGTGGAATCTAAAACTTTCGCAGGCATCGTCTGTGCTATTCCGAACAAACGTAACGATTGGGGGCCTTATATCGACTCGACATAGGTATTGTTATATGAGGAATAGTAACGACTATGATTTTTGTATGGGTCGCACTGTCCTACCCAATATGCTATTATTTTATGCTATGGTTAAGTTTTAAAAACCTTGGTCAGGTGTGCAAAAGGGACGAAAATTTACAAACAAGCCACACATTTTACAATCCGGTAAAAGGAATTCAAAACCGATGTACAAAGTTGGCTTGCCGCTAAAAATTTAGTGACTAAACCTGCAAATTTTCAGTTAATATGACTTAAAATGGTCCATTGTTAAACGATCCGTAATACAAAGAATGTTTCAGACAGTAACAATCGTATTAGATGGCCCATATAACAGAGCAGTTTTTGGGTGGATGATGAGATTCAGGAGGAAAGGAAAAGTGCACACAGCATCAATAATCAAACTGAAAGCATGGGAGCACAATGGATTAAATAATGTTGTCAAAATATGGGTGATAAATATACCATTGTTTTGCGATATTGTAAACGGTTAATATATTTTTTCCAATGAATCGCTTCCAACTATTTCTAAATTTTGGCTTATGGTAAGCACATACCGTATTTTCTCTAATATAAGCCCCGGGGCTTATATTATTTCAATCCCCCAAATTTGGGCAAAATTTTTCTCTAACCTCTCATTTTTACACACTATTTCTCTTTCTCTAGGGGGCGTCTATTATAGGGGGCTTCTATAATAGGGGGGCTTATATTAGAGAAAATACGGTATATCTTCAACTACAACAACCTTTTTTGGATATAAAAGCCGGGGCTACTACGGCTGAGGCCTTTAGTCTTGCCTAGGCTAATTCTTCCTAATTTTAATCGGCTACATCACTGGCTGCGTACAAACATAACTATGGATTGTATAGTACTGATTCAACACATAATGTGATTCACATATTTTCTGTTTCCTCTCCATTTTTTGAGCCATACAATCTGTCAATCAATCGTCGAATCTGAATAATAAAGTCTGCCAATTGCACAGTGATTATTCCTACACCGTTGACGAACATTATTATTTATTATTTTCATATATGTTCCGATTTTCCAAAATATGGCTTTATTTGACTTTACCGTTTTTATTCACAATTCCTTCTTCAATTTCTGTTACATCTGAGTCAGCACCGCAAGACTCTTCTCCGGATACAATCACTGACGGCATCGGTTATCCAACCACACCGCGTCCTTCGGATAAATATTTACAATTCGGTGCAAAATTCGGATTCATTTACAGAGCGCCGCGAATTCCTCTGACAGTTCGCGGTGGATTCTACCACAAGCTCTCTACCGCGCTTCATAAGCATATGGTGGCATATTTGTACGACACTTATCCTACAACATCCTCTAAAGTCAGTCTGACTTTGCTGGATTATGTGCCAGCTGCATTGGCCTATCCGGACGAAACAGGCGAAACAGTTGCGAATCACTATTTTGTGGGGAGCTTTATGTCGAAAAATTGTGGAAGAGCTCGGCTAACAGACCAAGCACAGGTAAAATTTGGTTTTATAATATAGCAAAATCTTCATAAGAGCACGACACTGTAGAAGGTCCCGAGACCGCCGTTATAAAGAGACTCGACTGTACACCAATTTGTTTTAGGCTAAGCTCCAGAATAATCTCACTCGACTCGCTGCGGCGTTCGCAAATGAGTTTAACGAGCCGCAAATGGTCGTTCCACTTTTTGTGATGTTGCCACAAAGTGCAGCAAATTGTATCATGGGAGTGACTACACCTGAACCGGCTACCGATATGTTAACTGATGATGATTTGATGCCTGATTCCGAAATGAGTAAGACGTTGAATTCGTATTTTTTATTATTTACCGCTATGCTTATAACAAATGTCTAACGTGAAACATTGTTTGAAATACAAAGTGAAAAGCGCCAAAATTGTTCTTTTTTCCTTACATCAATTTGACACTTTTCCAAATTTACTTTCGCGGTCAGCTCGAATTCCATTTTTTGTTTTCGTTCAAAACTCAAATATAATAATAGGACGCCGCAGGGTGTCACGTATGCCGAAACAGGTCGAGACTTTGCCGTTCTATGGATATATAATTTGTTTATTTTTGGGCTCGATATAACAAAAAAACATTGTCTTAACCCTTCGTTTCCAAAAGATGCGAAAATGCACACAACTTTTGACTAACTTTTGGCCAATTTTTGGCCTCCTAGCTCAAATCTGATATTGCTCTTATATAGCCAACTTTTTGCCCTGAATCAGGATATGTAATTAGTTTTTGCGCTTTAGCTCAAAATTTTTTTTTGCGATTTTTTCTCGAGATGCACTCTCGAAAAATTCGAGAATGAACTTTAAAAAAATATTTTTTAGACTCAATGCAAAAACTAACTTCAGATTCGTGCTCAGTGCATCGAAATTGAACAGAAAAAGTGCTTGTTAGGCTTTAAAAAATTTCGAGATTTTTTGACCCCCTAGGGGGACAAAAGGGGGTATCATGGATTTTGGAGCGTTTGAACCGAATGTGTTGCGAAAACGCAACGCTCCAAAAATATAGGAAAATCGTCGAATTTCAATAAAATAATATTTTTCCCGTTATTAGGGGCCCTAATGGGCCCTCTCTACCAAAAATCAGCAAAATCCCACGGCTCGGCAATGAAGGGTTAAACATACCAGGTGAGAACCGAAAATCGCGGACTGAGATTTTTAAATTTTGCCGCTCGTTGGCGATTCGTTTCTCTTATATTTTTAGCAAACGGAAGTGAGATAAAGCGAGATTATTGGCTTTGTTTCAGCTTTATTTTGATTATGTAACATATTTAGATGTCTCAATATCGTCCTTAACACCTTAAAAAGCATCGAGAATGCTTTCTCTCACTTCCGTTTGCTAAAAAAATATAAGAGAAACGAATCGCCAACGAGCGGCAAAATTCAAAATTTAAAAATCCCAGTCCGCGATTTTCGGTTCTCTCCTGGTAGTTACCTGGAGTTTGGTCTGCTTTAGCTGAACTTTGTTTCTCCTATTATGGTTTGAGTAAGCCTAAAGTTTCAAACGCTGACCAGTGTTGTGAATGTTAAAATTGTGCTTTTACAGTGGGCAATTATGGCAAAGAAACGGAGCTAAATGAAGTACTTATTGCTGGACTCATTGGAGAAGCGCATTTCGTGGAAGGATTCGCTCCTGGAGTGCATATGTTCATTCAGAAGGGCGCAATTAGTTTTGAAGTAAGTTTTTTTAACATTATCAAAGGAATTTTCAAGTTTTTGTGTATTCAGAATATTATTATTCAGGATATTGGCAGCTGGACAGAAAGAAATGAACAACAGGAAGAATAAGAACAATAAGAACGATAATAAATAAGAAATATGTCATTTTTCATTGCTAATATGTGCAAAACATTTGAAATTGTTTATTGCACCGTATTGCTGTAAACCATTGGCATTTGTCTAATAAATCCTTTCAGGACAATTTAGTCCGGATAACCGAATTTTAATATGTTACCTAAATTTTAGTTAAAATAGGACCCATTTAGCAAATTTATTTATATAATAAACACTTATTTAGACGTAAATAGTGCTAGATGTTAACTTTAAAAATTTCCATTTTTTGGTCTTGGAAATTTTTCAAAAAATATTTTTTAGGAAAATTTGCATTTATTCCGCTATTTCAAACCCAATCTCACTTTTGATGTACTGAAGAGAATCTCTTATCTTTGAGCGGCCCATTCGTTGGAATAGTATCGAATACCAAATGCCGAAAAGTTTAATTTCTATTATATTGCATAAATGCTAAAAATATGTGATGTCCCAATAAAATTACATGAGGGTTTACGATGTAACAGAAGTGGGTCTTCTTGTAACAGATTTATCAGGGATTCAAACAATAATTATGGATTTACCCCTGAAAAGGGTCAGCCTAAGCCTAAGGCTAAGGTGTGCCTAAGGATAACGATTTGCGCACAACGCCAAATCTGTTACAAAAAGGACCCACTTCTGTTACACGAATAACCTTTTCGTATAAAAGTTGTGAAACATAATTTTTACCGTCACTCACTCCTCAAAATATTTTTCGAACGTGTGACGGAAAAATCACAAATACCGTAAATCCTCCAATTACTCCACCCCCTCAAATAATTAAGAAGCGTTTAGAACGCAAGAGAGAAAATTTTGATTGGAATGAAAATTAACTTTCTATGGATAAGCGACAAACATTGTTTCGCCCATAATCTGAGACAATGTTTGGGTATTGCCGTAAAGTTAGGGCTCGTCAATCAGACCTTTACGACATGGTGAAAAAATATGGTGAGATTTTTAGTGGGAAGCAAAATGAGATAACAAGGTGAATTACTAATAAGAGTATCTATGAACAAGTAAAATAGTAAACACGAGTTAAATAACAAATTTGAGAGACGAATGAGATTTCGAAAAACTGATAAAACTCTTATGCCTTTTTTCCTTTCGAGACACAATGTTATGGTTAGATTTCAAAAGTGTTTAGACTCTTTTATAAAAATTTCGTCCGCCCCATGTAATTTACTACTAACAATTAAAATTCAGTTTTATTATTCAAACTTAAATAAATTTAAAAGACACAAAAATACACGCGATGTACTTTATTCAAATAAAAATGATACAACTTGCACAAAATTGAGATCATCGGACCAGGGCGAAGCTCTTCCTGAGCTCTTGAAGCCTCTTCCGGGCGTCGAGCACTCTTCTTTCTTGCGCCGCGACATCGTGCTCAGCGATAGCCGGAATCTAAAAACATCAAAATTTGTAACAAAATAAATTGGCGAGCCAGGACCACAATTTCTGGTATTACATCCTAACAGTGGTATTGGTATACTGAATTCTAGAGCTCAATAAGACTTAAAACATTGAGCCCGGATCTTAATAGCTGCTTTGTCAATCTCAAGTCAAAGTTAGATTTTTATAATATAGAAATTTTAGATGATTGTAAATATTTGCAATAATCTTTAAACGTTTTCAGAAACCTTTAGCTCAAAAACATTAACTAGACTTGACATCCTCTTTTGAGTCATATTTCAGCTCAAGTTCACACTCAAATATGAACTAACTGCGCAAGATGTAACCAATGCTTAGATTATAACGCAACTAACTTTAACCTAAATGTAAGCTAATACTTAAGCTTAAACATATGACCAATCTTGTGCGATCGCTTAAGCCCGAGCTTAAATCTTGATTTGAATAGGATCTTAATGGTTATATTCTCAAGTATTATATCGTATTCCATGCTTACCTGTACTAAGGGTTGCGAGAAATTGATCGCCGTGAGCGGACTTGTATCGATCTGCTTCTTCGTTGCCTGTTGTCCAATGATTGCCATCCCATTGCAGAGCTGAAGTGACGAGCACAGGGTAGCGGCCACAGCTTCTTCATTCAATACACCGACTGTGGGTTCAATTTTGGAGGCCAGCGCCAAGTGTTGTTCGATGTGCGCGGATTGCTCTGGCTCACGAATTTTGTCCGACAGGTTGACAGGAATCATCGCTCGGAGTCCTTCCAGAGATTTGGCCCAGAACATCTAAGAACCACTTTTAGCTGAGTTTATTTACCAGCACCAGTTTGGTTTCGTTTTAATTTGATGCAATTGTTTGGCCGTTAAATTTTTCACTTGGGCTACAAAGCGGCTAAGCTTAAACTTAAGTGTTAGCTTAAACCAATATTGAGTGGTAACTTATCCTTGAATCTAAACTAAAGACGGAACCATAGCCGAAACTGAATCTATAATGGACATTCAAGTGTGGTCCTAAACATAAGCCTATTTTGGTATTATGTTTGAAATCCCAAAGGGGAGTAGCGGAATATTGGAATTTTATCCTTAACTTTCCATTAACTTTTTCCTCTTGTGCAAAAAGTTATCTTGTGTTAAAAGATAGTTAGCTCCAAGCTGGAACTTTTAACGACATCATAATTTGTGTGATATTTCTACTCAGATTTAGAGTAAAAGACTCTAACGATGTAACTAAGGATTGGGTTACAACAAAACAGATTTAACTAAATTGTCGGTTTATTACCTAATCTTAAAATCTTATACAATCATGAGTGATTGCTTAAGTTCAAACTGAAGGATAAGCTTGAACTTAAGTATAAGATAAATGTTTAATTTTAAAGCTGTTTTTGGTAAGAACTAACTTTCTAAATATTTCCCTTCTTCATTAGCAAAGACTAACGGTTGTGACTGATTACTGAAGTTGCTTAAAGATAGAAACAAAAATTTACCTGTCTCGGTTTCTCCACTCTGTCCCGGTACTTCGCAATGCTCTTGAGTTTCTTCTCTATCTCCTGCGGCATCTTTTGTGTCTCCTTCGAGGTCGTGTGAACCAGTGTGACAGGTTGTTTGAATATCGACGCTCTGAACAAAAAATCTATGTTTATGGCAATAAAGCAAACGATAAAGGTGCGACATTACGTTTTTCTCCAAGGCAGCTCCGCCAGTCCATCGAAACCCGTTTTCGTCGCGGTGTTATTCAGTCCTTTGCCATCTCGACTTTTTATGCCCCTCTTGAATACCAACGATCCAGCTTCCGAGGATTTTAAACGGCCCATGTTCGCTCAGGATGAGTCTAAGGCAGCTGAGGTAAGGACTGGAAAATTCGTAAGACTGTCACTTTACTTCATTTAGTTCTACCAAAGCAAAATATTCAAATACGAATTCAACACATTCAATCCAATTGATCAAAACCGGTTATTTTCAAATATTTATTTCGTGAGATGAGTTTAAAGGACATAAATAAACATCGGATATCAATGAGAAAAATATGAGACAAAAATCAAATGAGAAAAATAACAAAGGTTTCTTGTAAGTGATTCACTTGTTAAGCAGATGTTTTCGCAGCCGGCTCACTGTTGCTGTCGTCACCTTCACCGGCGGCTTCCTCGCGTTGTCGCTTCATGCCACGCGGCGGAACGTCAGACGAGTCACCGTTCTTGCCTTTTTTTGCGCTTCCATTTTCCACGAAATCCTCGGACTCGTCCTCATCCTGAAATTAAGTCGTTAATTAATTTCAAGATTCATATTACAATAAAAATATGACATAACCAGCGAATTGTCTCATCTATAGGGTAAATTCCTTTTTAGACCATTGTTCTAAGGACTTTGAAATAAATTCAAAGGTGCTTTTGAAAATATGACCACTTTATTCGAAATTATGAAGAACGTATTATGAATTCCGGTATGCATGAACATTTTCTACCTAATAGAATTGAGTAATCTTTTTACAGTCTCTCACCAGGAGATAGGATATCTTAAATAATATAATATTACTAATGATATGAGGAATCTACTGAGATGATCCGACCTCCAAACATTATAATTTAGTTGTCTAGGGTTGGTGTCGTAATGCATATTATAAAAATTTTTACAAAAATCGGTCATTTATAAACACAAAATTATCTTTATTTAGTAACATGTTTAATATTATCAAAAATACAAAATTTTTAACAAACACTTTCATATTAGCAAATTACCCTCATTAAAAATTTTTTTGCTGAATTGAAATATCGGCAGGAGAAAAATATCAAGATAAAACTTTGTTAAAATTAAACCGGCTGTCAATTCATTCGGGTTAAATCATTTTGTTATTTCCTTCTATTTTCAGCGGGAACAAAAACAAGTCTGAGCTGAGAATAAATTGAAAAACAACTGTAATAAATGGAATCTATTTTAATCCAAATGTAGTTTTGAACACTGATATTCTATTTAAATAACAGCAATACTTTAAAAACTATTTACCTGAACAGCCTTGGAGGAATCGAGATAAGCGAGACCGTTCTCCTCGTCACCACTTTCAATCTCTTCATCCATATCGGTTACTTCCTCGTCATCCAGTGCGTCTTCGGCATCCTCTTCGTCTGACAAGTCGGCTTCCACGTCGTTGACATCGAATCCGTCAAGATATTTCAGCTAAAATAAAATTATGAGCACACTTCCTTATATTATCTATCAAATTTTACCTGCGGAATTAGCTCGAACAACTTTTGGCGATAATCAGGGGCTTCAGTCACTGCGCAATCGAAGAGATCCAAAGCAGCCAATTCCTCAAGTTTCTTCAACGGCGCCAAAGTCTCGATATCCTAAATTGAAAGCATGATTAAAACTCAGATCTGCAACTTCAAATACTGGTGGTAGGAGAACACCTTAATAATACTACCTAATCATATATGGAAGGCATTAGTTATTTATTACAGTATACTATTCCATCCTAAATTATAATGCATTACACTACAGAAAATTTACAATGGACTATCCTATTGTATATAATAATAAATATACTTTACTCCATTACAGTATACTATAGCAACTAGTAGATACTAAGCATATAACTACGAAATTTGAATATAAAACATTGAGAAAATATGTCAAAGAATGCATTCGGCAGATAATTTTTCATAAAACTGATTCTTTACATGAACAAACGTTTCCATCAATATAATCTGTCCTCGAACTGAACATACCTTGATTTTGTTCGCACACAAATTGACGTGATAGAGACGCGGGCAGCACTCCACGAGCTTGTCCAGTTCTCCAGTCAACTTGTTATCCGACAAGTCGATAGTTCTTAGCGATTCGAGCTTCGGCAATCCCTCGAGAGTTGTCAAGCCGCAGTTGATGAGAGACATAGTCGTCCTAAATATAGGTTATTAATTAATGACATAACACATTTGTTTATCGATTACAACTAGCTTGGGAGGAGCCGCTTCGCGGCTCTCCCAAGCTAGGAAGCGGTTAGCGTGCACAGCGGGAGATTGGGTTCGTCATCGCTTCGCGCACCGCCATCAGTATGCCCTCGGCTGTAGTTCGGGAGTAAGGGTTGTTCGGGAGTAGAGCAGCATGAGACTATTTCGGGCCTTCGGCCCTCAAGCAGCTGTTGTTCGGGAGTAAGGGTTGTTCGGGAGTAGAGCAGCATGAGACTATTTCGGGCCTTCGGCCCTCAAGCAGCTGTTGTTCGGGAGTAAGGGTTGTTCGGGAGTAGAGCAGCATGAGACTATTTCGGGCCTTCGGCCCTCAAGCAGCTGTAGTTCGGGAGTAAGGGTTGTTCGGGAGTAGAGCAGCATGAGACTATTTCGGGCCTTCGGCCCTCAAGCAGCTGTTGTTCGGGAGTAAGGGTTGTTCGGGAGTAGAGCAGCATGAGACTATTTCGGGCCTTCGGCCCTCAAGCAGCTGTTGTTCGGGAGTAAGGGTTGTTCGGGAGTAGAGCAGCATGAGACTATTTCGGGCCTTCGGCCCTCAAGCAGCTGTTGTTCGGGAGTAAGGGTTGTTCGGGAGTAGAGCAGCATGAGACTATTTCGGGCCTTCGGCCCTCAAGCAGCTGTTGTTCGGGAGTAAGGGTTGTTCGGGAGTAGAGCAGCATGAGACTATTTCGGGCCTTCGGCCCTCAAGCAGCTGTTGTTCGGGAGTAAGGGTTGTTCGGGAGTAGAGCAGCATGAGACTATTTCGGGCCTTCGGCCCTCAAGCAGCTGTTGTTCGGGAGTAAGGGTTGTTCGGGAGTAGAGCAGCATGAGACTATATGCCCAGCGCGCCTTACCTCGGCCCTGCGGGCCTCGCTCGGAAAATGTGCTCCCCTTCCAAAAAAATTGTCTATATTTTGTCTAAATTTAGATAAATTTTGACTTCAAATTCGAAATTAAGCACCCCTAAGAATGCCCTGAAAACAGCGTGACGGAGAAAAAGCACCCCTAAGAATGCCCTCAAAACAGCGTGACGGAGAAAAAGCACTGGAAAGAATGACCCTTCCGAAAAAATTTGTCTATATTTTGTCTAAATTTTGACCTCAAAATCGAAATTAAGCACCCCTAAGAATGACCTGAAAACAGCGTGACGGAGAAAAAGCACCCCTAAGAATGACCTGAAAACAGCGTGACGGAGAAAATGCACCCCTAAGAATGCCCTCAAAACAGCGTGACGGAGAAAAAGCACTGGAAAGAATGACCCTTCCGAAAAAATTTGTCTATATTTTGTCTAAATTTAGCTAAATTTTGACCTCAAAATCGAAATTAAGCACCCCTAAGAATGACCTGAAAACAGCGTGACGGAGAAAAAGCACCCCTAAGAATGACCTGAAAACAGCGTGACGGAGAAAATGCACCCCTAAGAATGCCCTCAAAACAGCGTGACGGAGAAAAAGCACTGGAAAGAATGACCCTTCCGAAAAAATTTGTCTATATTTTGTCTAAATTTTGACCTCAAAATCGAAATTAAGCACCCCTAAGAATGGCCTGAAAATAGCGTGACGGAGAAAAAGCACCCCTAAGAATGACCTGAAAACAGCGTGACGGAGAAAATGCACCCCTAAGAATCGAATTTTTCAGAAATGTTGTCTAAAAATTGGTCTAAAAAATCGTGATTTTCTCCGTCACGCTGTTTTCAGGGTATTCTTAGGGGTGCATTTTCTCCGTCACGCTGTTTTCAGGTCATTCTTAGGGGTGCATTTTTCCTTAAAAATGCACTTTTGTCTAAATTTGTCTAAATTTAGATCTCGAATCGGTCTAAAAACCGGCGACAGGTCTTCCTTATAGCCAACTTAGTCCGTACGAAAAAAAACCCGAGCTCTATATCGCGATTTAGAGCGATTTAGAGCCCGGAGAAAAAAACCTAATACCAATCCTAATACTATAATAGATTATCCAAGCCCCTCATTTCACCTTGGTGACATCCGAAAACACAACTATTTCAGTATCAAGAATTTGGTCACGAAAGAAACTAGTTGTTGAAAGAACATAATAATTGTCCTATCGTAACAATGAACCTATCATAGAGCCCAAGAATTTGGATTCAAAACATATTTGGATACGATATACTATCAGTTTTTAGAATATTAGAATAATACTATTCTATAGTATACCGTACATTATTAGCCTATTGATTTTAATTTCGCTACTACATTATTAGTGATTATATACTGTACTACATTCGATTCTACAGTATGCTATACGACATTAGTGATCAGTATTACATTTTTTGTTATTGAACTCTACTTACAATACTAGTCAATAGTCTAAAGATTACCCCCAAATTTCCACATAAGCAAAGTTAAAGCACTTACAAACTAGTGAATTCCTCGGTCAGGCCGCTGATTTTCGTGGCCTTGCAGTTGTCGAGTAGCAGGTCCACAACCTCAGACGGATTCTTGCCTTTCAGTTCGAGTTGAATACGAGCTTCCATTGCTTCTGATTAGTGATGTGGGAAAGCTTGAAAATATGAATATTAATAAAGTATAACGCTACTCAATTTTAAGAACAAACACAGCAGAAATTCAAGAGCAAATGTGCAAAGGAAAGTGAACTGTTTAAGCGTTTTGATTGAATTAATGAATTGTTTTTGTATTCTGAAAATCAGCACAGAATGAAAAAACCTTCGAGTTTTGAGAAAGATTAAATTTTGACAGAATCTTATCGTAACCTTTGAAATTGACTCGGCGTTTAAATTGAAATCATTAAAACTAAGACTAAAGGTATGAAGACAGCAGAGACTAGAATATTCTTCATTCGTAGACAAAATTCACTCGGTCGATTTTCGTTGAAGTAAACACAATTTTTGTGGGGAAGAAGCTGGACGGACATAGGGACGTACATAGTCTCTGAGAAGTTCTCAATGAGCAAAGCACAGCCACCAATTAAATTTTAAAGGGTCAGAGAACTGAACGCCAAAATTTGAATTCTGATTACAGTCTCTTTACACTCCTATTAAAATTCAAAAACAGACTAACCAGAAAGCAGACAAAAACAACTTCACTCTGAAATCCGGTGGAAGGTAAAGATGTTAAGGGACGTTCCAGGTAAGCTTTAGAGCCCAAATTTTGGGAAAATGGACACTGGTTTCCGGAATAAAGGGTCGAAGTACATTCCATGAAATGCTCATAACACTGAAGACCATTATAAAATGCGTTGAGCGGCCATTGCAGAGGGTCCACCCCACCCCAATCGCCTACAGCCCGATATAAAATGAGGTAGGGTCGGGGAAGTGAAAGATTTTCAAAAGTGAATCAAAACGCGCGCGGCGGCCTCATTTCCCGCTCCCCACAGGTCGTTGGCTCTGGCTGAGGGCGACGGAGAGAGAGCTTGGCTCTGGAGCTAAGGCACCAAAAAAGGACCAAAGTCGCTGTGACTTTTCTTGAGCAGTGGCAGACAACAAAAAACAACATGGCGACCAACGCTTTGGGAAGGGGCGCTCTCTCCAAAACGCACGCTATTTCTCTGCGTCTAAGTGTCAGGCCTTTGGTTTTTGTGGACAAAAGAGAACATGCGCTAGAGATAGTGCAAGAAATGGAGGCCCGGCCCCGCCTTCAGCCATCCAAAGACTTGAGCGGGGCGGGGAGAAGAGCGACTGCAAGTGTGTATAGCCCGCCCTGACCCTCAAAGCCTATGTGTGACATCAGCGGCGGTTATATGGCGCCCATCCTTTGGTAGTCTTTCCCGCATCTTCACTCTCACTTCAGTTTTGGGGTGCGCACATACACAAAAACGTGTATGAATCTGACCGATCGCGCTCTATGGGACTTGTAATTGAGGGGACTTTCATATGAATAAATTTAAGGTTAGAAGATGAAGATTTGGTATGCGGAAATATGAGAGAAACATAAAAAATAATAAATTTTTCCGGAAATTTGGAAAAATGAGAAAAGTTAATGGAAAAACTTAAATATAAAATTAAGCATTTGTATCAAAATTGCAAATGATTCAGGGATTTTGCGAGGAAATTTTTGACGTTGTTCTATGTCGAGCTAATTTTTACCTTTCCAGTATTTCGTAAAATTTTGTTAGATTATACCCAGTCGGTCTTATGTTAGGTCAAAATTTAACTAAAAATAGCAAATTCGCTTATTTTCTTCGAGAAATGTCTTTAAAATTTGGCTTTAATGAGGAAACAATTTATGCAGGGCTAGTTGATTAAAAAATTATACTCCATGAGAGCTTTAAACATCCGTCTAGAAATATGAAGCGTGAAATGTTTGAATTGCAACACTAAAGGGACAAACTTTGAAATTGCTATTTTTGAAATTTCGGCGATTCTGATCTCAGATTTGGTGCAAGTGCCAGGATTCGAATTCGAAACCTCCGACTAAAAAAGTTCACAGATTCCAATACAGCTCGAATATTTTCAAAAGATTCGGTTTGTATTCGGTTCGGTCCGATTTCAATAGTCCTATTTCGAATAAGGATGGATCGAATAATGGATTGAGAAAGTACATTTAAAAATAATGCGAGGCCCCATTTTTCGAGGAATGAGAGTCGATCCGAATAAAGACAAAAGAATAAGAGCATATAGACTTGCCTCTCAGAAAACTCAGGGCTACGGTAGGCGAAAGAGCCGTTACAGGTAAGATGAGTTCCCAGAATTTTTGGGCAGGTAAGCTGCTGCTACAGCCATCTCACTGAACGGTAACTCAATCAGGTCCCGTGAGAGCTCAGTCCTACTCTGATTATTTTGATGAAAATTAAAACTCTGCCCTACACACGCAGGAATGAAAGGAAAAGTAAAGCATACACAAAGTGGACATTTTGTTTTCGTTGAATGGGCGAATGACGAGGATCCTTCCGCCATTTTTAAATTCAAACCGCTGAGTATGTCCCGCGCGGAAGTTGTCTTTAGCAATCCAAATCGGAGTTTATACTGTAAGCAGAAATGGATTTGCTGTCTTGGAATGGATTTTTGAGTGCCTTTCTGTGTCACTTGGCAGATTGGCTGGGGACCATCCCAGCAAATTGGAACAAAAAATCGAGATTATATGGATGTGGTGCATTTTAATTGGAAAAGTGAATCTTTGTCCGACAAAAGTGTGAATTTTAAACCTTGCAAATTGAAATTCATACGAATTTTCTCGCAATGCGAACAAATTCTTGACAGTTAATCTTGGCAAAATTTAGTAAAAAAATAGAGAAGAAATTTCTATTTGTAAATATATTCAAAATATTTTGTTACAATTTAGGAAATTTTGGCTTTATTGTTATTGAATATTGATAAAAACAATATTAAGATAATGTTTATTGCCTTCTATTTCAATAAGCCTCCAGGCTATACGTGGAGCATTTATTTTTCCATTAAATTTGTGCCCTCTGATTTCTGTTAACCTTCAATTTGTAATGCTAGTCTCGGAATTCTTGGAAGAGATTCCTGGAACTTGTTATTTCAGAACATGTATCATAAACTGTATATGAATTCAGCCCTTATTACATTAATTTTTCAGGATATTTATTCACTAACTTCTGTCCGATAGTTGTCAATATGAGAGGAAATCGTCCGCCAAGTCGATCTCGTTCACCGTTGCGCAGCCGAACTGGCATCATGAACAGTGATCGCCGCGGGCCATTAAAAGGTTTGTACAAGTTACTGTATATAGAGTTGTGAGTATGTTTAAACTCTTAGGAATGTATATATGAATATATATATTCAGTGTGTGTTATATATGGAATCTGAATGTTGCGATTCTTGGAGATGTTTCGTTAAAAAGAGCATTTTTCTGGAATTGCGACTTAAGGTGTTAACAACTTCGGTCATTGTTGGAAATAGCTATAAGCCAAGATATAATTATGATAGCTGTAGCTTTAAAAATTCATATGGCTCTAGTCACGCTCAGATCCGGACTTAGAGCTTTTACCTCATTTTTGGAAATTAAGGATCCCTTAGGGTTCATCTATAAATGATATTAGCTTTACTACTTGTTATCAAAACATCCTCTGACCGTCAAATAGGCTTTAAAACTTTTCGCTAATATTGACGCTATTCTGATAAAAGCTGACGTCATTTCGGGATGATTGACTTGTTTAACAAGTTTCTGATTCTTCCAAGAGTTACTCTAAATAAGAACAAAATTCCGTTAAAGTTACTCTCATTTGGTAAAAGTTGCTGCTTGCTACCTTTTCACGAGATACATTACCGTACGTAAATAATAGGTTTAAATTTCTGAATAAGGTTTGTATAGTTTCCATAAACTTGTTTTCGGTCGTTAGCAATGTCATTTATTAGTGACTATCTGGATCGATATTAGTATTGGTCGGTTCAGTCCATCTTCCAGGCAAAATTTTATTCGAAATATTTATATATCTCTGAGTGATTACATAGTTATTACATGTATATTGTTTAGAAGAATGTTCGAAAGTGGAATATAGTAGAATTTTAGATAGTAAGAATAACGATTCACGAAAATATTGTTTCTTACCGTTTTACCTGCTTATCATGTTTTCAGAACGAAGTAGTCGAAATAACTTCAGTCAACTCAGTGACAAAATGGTTTATTTATCAAATTTGCCTTACGAGATGACCTGGATGGAGCTAAAGGATATTATCCGCGAAAAAGCAGGAGAGGTGTGTCTACTCTCGATGTTCTCGCCTATTTGCTTTAAGAGTATATGCGTCACTTTTATCTAATAGCATCGTTGACCGAATCATAGGGAAGCTCTATTTTTGTCTGTTATCAGAATATCATATCTTTCTCGAGATCAGTTTTTCAATTTATTTCTCCATTATCAAACTTTATATTGCCATAAACCATTTTCGGGTTTAGTAGTCAAAATTTGGTAGTAAATTTATCAGTCTTGGAGATCAATTTGTTTGGTGAAGTTAAATGGTTGTATGCATTTGATTTTAGAATAACCTTATTGAATAAGTTCCATGAATTACTCTGTAGGCGTTGAAAACGGAAAACAATACCGGAAGAAGGATATCACATATAGCTATTTGATTTTTCGCAAAACCCAATTCCATGGTTTCATGACGACTTGACACATCAGTTATATTAGGGAAGAATTTCTGAGAGTAAAAAGGGATGCCTGGGATTATAGCCTATAGTTTTCCCAATGTCCGGGCTTAAGAGATTACAAAAGTTTAAGAAACTCTTTTCCGATAATTTGACCATATTTTATCAGCAAAGTTCTCAATTGGGCTTTTAACGGAAGTCTTTGTTATGTCTGCAAAGTTGTAGACCGATGTTGTTATCTCATTCGCAATCATTGCAGCTTCTGGACTAAATCATTATTCCAAATTCGCGCCACTTTAATGAAACTGCGATTCATTTCATCACACTGTAATTCGCCGCTATTTCTGCCCACTGAGCCAGAACCAATCGAAAAACTGCTATTGAAAGGGACGACGGCGGATTTGTTTATGCCTGCAGAAAACATTCACTCCTTTTCCAAAAAACAGAGCAGACTATTTCTCTATACCCTTCTTTCCTAAAAATAGGTAAAATAGAAAGTTTCCGATTTCATTTTCTTGAGTTCCTCTATAGATACTGTCCTATGATTCGGTCAAACTCAGATTAAGTTTACTAGATCCAACTTTGCCAGATCCACCTTATCCTTCTCTGTCTACAAGCGTTTCATGGACTGCAATTTAGGTCACCTTTGTTGAAACCTTGGAGGATCGTGACGGAAAATCAAAAGGCTGCGCCGTTGTCGAGTTTAAGGCTCTTGATTCTGCAGTCAAGTGCGTCGACGTAATGCATCGCCAAGAAATTCGAGGTCGGCAAATTGTCGCCAAGGAGATTCGAGTAATGTTTTGTTTCACTCTGTTCATTTTCTTGCGAAAAATTTCTGTAGATATTTTTACAAGCAAAGACTTGACTTGTAAATCTACAAAACTTTGAAATTTTGCCCAAAGACTGATTAAAGATTCGTAATCAGTCAACCAATCACATCACTACTTGCAAGACGACAAAAAATTGGATTCCTCCTTATACAGTCCTCGATATTCTTAGCATGTCTTTCATTCATCTTTCTTCAGGATCCAACTGCCTTTTTCCGCAAAGTCAAAGAAGACACTGGCATTGATTTTCTTGGATCAGGGGGTCGTGACCGTGACAGACAGACTTCTGTTCCAGCGCGAGGCCGTTTTCCGCCGCCAACTCGACAGCTTCCTACCGCAGCCGACAACGAAACCTATGGACTGAGCCCGGCATTTCTAGATCAATTGAACATCAAACCGCCGCTAGTCAATCGAATTTTTATCACAAATGTTGGTACTTTTCTTATATTGGATCTGTAGTACTTTAGTTTGCATCTTTTTGTTAGGAGAAACCCAAATTTACAGGAGTAAGAAATGAAGGACTATAATCATAGATATTTTAAACAGCGATAGAGATACAGAAAATTTGACCTCTTAAGGCGCTCCTCTTTCGAATCTTTGACATCAAGGATGAATAATTTACTCGAAATCAAATATCAGTAATTGTTGTTCACACATGTGTGTTTAAAAAAAACCGATCTTTCTAGAAGTATTAAATTATACCTTTCTGGCGGTTTGTCCAATGAAATTTACATTGTACGATTATAAGTTACATTGTACGATTAGAAATCGTCATTCCATTCAGTTAGTAGTCTCCGGGAATCTTGTTTACATTATTGTCCTCCGTTTCTCAACCGGGAACAAGATCCATCGCAAAAATTTGATCGACTTAATTTTGGAAAACAAAGCCTCGGTTTCCCAGATCGAAATTCCCAGCCAAGGAAAATATGGATTAACGGACATAATCCCGGTTCCGATAACAGTTGAAATTTCGACTACGTTTTTTAGTTTTGTTAGCGTCTAATTATTCGTTTTCGTAAATGCATGATATAACTTTCTCATTTTTAATGTTGCGCTTTCAGATCGCATTCAACTGCCCAGTCGGTCGCATTTATGACGTGTGCTCGTTGGCCGGAAAGGTGACCTGGCTCGATTTACAACTGGACAAGGAAGGAAAAAGTAAGGGCATGGCAGTTGTTCAATACTCGCATCCGATAGAAGCCGTACAAGCCGTGTCAATGTTGCATGATCAGCGACTCTTTGACCGAGCTCTATCTGTGAAAATGGACCGATTTGACAAAGACCCGGCGAGTGATCGTCGTGAAGGTGAACTGCCTGTTGGATTGCGCGCCGTTGGAATGGGATTAGGTAGGATAGTTAGGTTAATTGTCGGCACTTTCTGAACAATCTCACATTTTATTTTTTAATTTTACCTATTTCAGGTGCAAATGGCGCTCCTCTCGCCGATGTGGCGTCTGTAATTTCCTCGCTCTCTACCTCAGCTCCTCAGCCTCATATGAACGGATCTGGCTTGGCTCCCGCTATGAATCCGTTTGGCCCTACCGCAACCGCTCCAGCAGTGAATCCATTTAGTACCGGGCTTGCTCCTCAAGCTCCTCCACCCATTCAACACCAGCCACCACCTATGGTCCAGCCAAATGTCTACACTTCGCCAGGAGATCATCTTGGACCAGGATTCCACGCTCCTCCTCCGACCCATACGCCTTATGGAATGGTGCCCAATCCTCAGTCAGTACCTGCGCCAGGATACAACTACGGAACCCCGCCTCAGCCTGTTCAGCAAGCGCCTGTTTCCATGGCCCCAGCTCAGCAAACAAACACACCTTCGCACTTCTTCCATTCGAAACCCCCGCCGAACGGTCCAATGGGAGCGGGCGCGCCTGGAAACATGTATGGCGGGGGACCGACCAGCCAGGATTTCCGCACAAGTCATGTGACGTCGGGAGGTGGTGCATACGGCAGCAACGGTCCTCCGCAACAACGGAGCTACGATAGCCAAGCATCGTCGAGAATAATGCTCATCAAGAATGTATGTTTATAGCGTTTAACACGTAGAAACCAGTGTTTTGCTGACCGGGCAATTTGGTAAACTGACCTGACCGGTGACCAGACCGGGATCCCGGTCAGGTATACCTGACCTGACCTGACCGGGGTCCCGGTCACCCGGTCAGGTCTGGTCAGGTCATGTTTAACCTGACCTTCTGTATGACCGGGTTCAAAATTTTCCAAAATCGCTAAAATGGTCAAATTTTGCCTGTTTTTCAAGCATATCGTTGTAATGTTCATCTATTTTAGGTTTTTACACCTAAAATGGACTTTTTCGCAGGTTTTTAGAGCATTTTTGCACAATGTTGGGAAATTTTTGAAAATTTTTAGAAAATTTTTTGGAAAATATTTGAAAAATTTTTATGGAAAAATTTTTAGAATATATTTGAAATATTTCTGGAAATTTAGAAAAATTTCCTGAAATTTTTTGGGAAATGTGGAAAATTTATGAATTTTTTTGAAATGGATATTAGTGTCATCCAAGAGCGAACATTGTCTCGGCTTTAGAGCGAATTTTTTCCGTCTTATGTCATAAATATTTTTTATCATTCTCCGTCAAATTTCGTTCAAAATTTTGACTTTTGCAGAAGACATTCTCAATTTATGACCATTTAATTGTGTTTTTATAAGAAAGTATGTTGTTCAATCTGGAGAATTCGTATACTCCAATCTAGAGGTCGGCCGAACGTTTTACCGATACCGATATATCGGTCGAACCGATATTTTCATAAAATTGAAGATATTACCGATATTACCGGCGATATATCGGTATCGGCCGACCTCTACTCCAATCCACTTTTGTAATCCATGAAGAAAGCTAGGAATAAAGGCGCTAGGACACAGATAAAGTATGAATGAATTTTAATAAACTATACAGAAATATAGTGGGGTCTGGGGGCGATAGCCCCCAGATGGAGAAGAAAATTTGAGAATTGGGTCAACTTTCATTGAAAATTTTAAACATTCGCCGAAAGTTTCGCAAAATTTTCGCCGGCCACGCCCTATCGGGTCAGGTCAGAATTTTCGCCGGCCACGCCCTGGTCATGTCGATGAAAGTTTCGCCGAAAGTCAGAATTTTCGCCGGCCACGCCCTGGTCATGTCGATGAAAGTTTCGCCGAAAGTTTCGCAAAATTTTCGCCGGCCACGCCCCGGTCATGTCTGGTCAGGTCAGAATTTTCGCCGGCCACGCCCTGGTCATGTCTGGTCAGGTCAGGAGGTCAGGTCAGTTTAAACCCGGTCAGCAAAACATATAGTGGGGTAAAAAATATAGTGGGGTCTGGGGGCGATAGCCCCCAGATGGAGAAGAAAATTTGAGAATTGGGTCAACTTTCATTGAAAATTTTAAACATTCGCCGAAAGTTTCGCAAAATTTTCGCCGGCCACGCCCCGGTCATGTCTGGTCAGGTCAGGAGGTCAGGTCAGTTTAAACCCGGTCAGCAAAACACTGGTAGAAACTATCGAGTAGTTTTTATAGACTATTTATTCCCAAAAGAATTCCAGGCAAAATTTACATTGTTGGCATCCGTAGCTGTTACATTTTTAGACACTACAGGGAAAACTTCCGTTTTTCCATTGGGATTCCCACTGAGAAAACAGATTAAGTCATGAATTTAGATCTGATTATAGTGAACATTTTGCGATTTTTGAATAATTTGAATTCCATTTCAGCTTCCGATGGATTACACTTGGCAAATTGTGAGCGATCGGGTTCAACAATTCGGCGAGCTGGAATCGGTGGAGATGATCAGTCCGGGAGTGGCAAAGGTAAGAAATTTTATTAGTTACTTTATGAAATTAAAATAATTTGTTTAGGTACGTTTTGTCCAATTATCCGATGCGGAGAGAACAAAAGCTACGCTTCAGGTAATTATATAATCCCATTATAAAAGTATAATGATGTTGGCTCTCATATTTAACACAGTTAATTTAATTTTTGGTGTACTACAAGGTAAAGCTAGATAACAATGATTGAATACGAGGGCTATTGAAACTGAAACAATTTTGTTTATAGTCCCTCTAAGTGGTAAAGTTTCACTTTGCCCAACTTCCTCTATCTCGTTTTCTTTAATCTCTCTAGGCTTTAAGCGAATAACCCATATATGGGCATACTTTTATGCTTAGGCTACTTATTGTTATGCTATAGGCGCACAACCGTTGCTTTAGACGACTTATGCTCAAGCTTGTTCTTTACGCTGTCTTTTTCTCTGCTCATAATTGGTTTAGGTCAAACAGACCTGTCTTCTTATAAGTGCACAAATATCGTTGGAATTTAGAATTCTCCTGTCTTTTTGGACAAAAGTAGAACTTCTTAGTTTCAAAGTGAACATTAGGCATTTTGTGATCCATGAATACATTACGTTTGAGTGATTAGTGAATATAATAAAAAAGTTATTTTTCAGGGCACAACCGTTGAAGGCCGCGTGATCGGTGTGGAATATCTCTAGGCTCCAGCAAAGACGCCTGTCATGGAAGAAAATAATTTATTATATATCTTTATGATATTTTGTTTAATGTTTATAGCCTTTTCAAGTTTTTATATCAAATAGTTTTGAATTTGTTCCGTGAAATGATAGAATAAATATTTACTTGCGTTAGTTTGTATAGGAAAATATTGATTTTTGTCTCTCTTGCTAATCCGAAAGAAAATTGGAATTTAAAATGAATACAGACCGTGTTTAGAGTTCAATGGAACAACAAGTCATGTACACAATAAAATTGAAGAAAAAATTCAAGACTGCGAAAATTAATTTGTCAAGTACAACTTTCGATGTTAGCAAATATGCATTCGGCGAATGGTGTCGAAAGTACCGAATTAACCCATTATTGCCCGACCGTGGAATTTTGCTGATTTTTGGTATACAGAGCCCATTTGGGCCCCTGATAACGGGAAAAATATTATTTTTTTAATTCGATTAAAAAATGGCGATTTTCACGGGTTCGAAAATTTGGCGCGAATTTAAAGTTTTGGCCAAAAAGTCAGGTCCTGCACGGAATATGACAATCTTATTGGATTCCTTGTAGCCGATTTACTCGGCAAGTTTTTTTAAATTTCCGCAAAAGGTGCCAAATTTCGAAAGTTATGAAGGTTTTTAGAAATTGCAAAATTTACGCTGACCCCCCAAAAAATTCGTCAATTTTCCTCGATTTTCGGGGTGTGTCTCGAAAATGACCATTTTTCAGGGCAAAATCGTAGATAAAGTGGCTAAACAAATTACATATCCTGATTCAGGACAAAAAGTTGGCTATATAAGAGCAATATCAGATTTGAGCTAGGAGGCCAAAAAATTGGACAAAAATTACTCCAAAGTTTGCGTTCCAAATTTGGAACACTGGGAAATGATGGGTTAAAGCCATTTGGTTTATGTTTCATGCATCAAAATGTGTCTATATTTTACCCAATATCAAGATATTGATAGCTACGTAACGGATCACTTCACTAAAAAGGATCATGCATTTTGAGTTTTGCTACTCCGACACAGCCTTAGGAAAAGATTCAATATTTTTCGACCCATGTAGTTCTCGACTAGTTGAATGAGACTTTCGCCTTCAGTCTATATCATTGTGGACCTTTACCATCGCTATTACAAATGTTGTACTTTGTTTGCATCTTATGTTCGCGTGTTTCCGCCAAGTAATTTTCGCGGCTTTGTTTTATGCTCTTGTACTCGATTATGATTCCCTCGTCCTTTAAACGATGCCAGACTTATATTTCTTTTGCATGAAATAACAAGCAATAGGTTTACATATCAAAGACATTTTTACAGCTTATAAAATTTATGTTAATTATGTGATGCGTTTTATTCTAGAACAATATTTCAGACAACTACCGTAATAAAGAATTGAGCAATGATAAAAACAATCAATAATTTTAACAAACAAAAAATGGATACATGGCAAAAATATATTTTTACATTTTCCGTTGATTCAACTACGAGATGAACATGACTATGCAGGTAATGTCGTCCGGTTTTCCTGAAATTTCACGGATTAGCGGTCAATAGAATAGATTTTACATTTTTTTTTTAATATTTTTATTTATTTTCATAGTAAATGTACTGTTCAAATATACATACCACCTCCTCGTAGGTTTTACTTTGTTAAGCGCAACCATTGCTTGGTACTATTACTATCCATTTTTCTGATTTACCTAGTCGGAACGAAAAAAGATAATCTGATTTTCAAATTCTTTTGAGACATTTAAATGTGAGAATTTTTCGAAGTTTGTGAGAAATGTAAAAATTATAATTTGTAGTCGAGTGATTTTTGCATGTACATTTTTTACTTTTATAGCTAACAATACTATCGTAAGTCTCAGAGTATTACTTTCCAAAACTTTTACCTCCTCGATAATTCTCCCCGTGGTGCCGTGCCTTCTCAGCAAATGGTGACAAGTATTGTTCGTCGAGAGATAACCGGCGTGCGATTAGCGCGATAGAGTTGCATGTGGCTTGCAAAGTGTGTGGTTTCGCCTCAGATAATGCCTGAAAAAAGGTATCATAAATGCTCGGAATTAGTTTTGGGAAGTGGCGAAGAAATTTAAATGGTCTTGTAAAGAACCTAATTGGGGTACTATGTCACCCAAGTATGCTATGAATTTCGGGATCTTTTCTTGAATTTATTTCTTGAACGATTTCTAGATGAAAATTGCAACTCCCCAATTAAAAATTGATTGTGAAAGATTGAATCCAGCCTTACTTTAAAGTCTTCGGCTGTTTGTGATGTAAGCAATTTTCAAAAGAATACCTCGATGATAATATTTTCCGGAACGTTGTCCCATAGACCATCCGTTGCCAATAAAATCACGTCTCCAGATTGTAGTTCCAATTTCTGCAAGTCCGCTTTCTCGGGTGTGTCCACAATGTAGTTTTCGGTATCTGAAATAAAACATTAGCAAGTGGAATATTTAATGTTTGGCATAATAATATAAAATAATAAATTAACATAGTTTGAAAATTATGGAACCTTATCTTCCATAAATATGAGCCACACTTTGCGACATTTTTCTATTAAATTTTAATGACGTTTTTACAGCATATAGTCAGTCCATAAGATATATAAATATATTTTATACATTTATAAGTATTGACTTTTTAAATTTTATAAAAAGATCGAGATAACTTTTGGTATTTATCTTATGATATCATATAACGTTCTAATACCCGGAGCAATAGAAAAATCTTCTAGAACGGTCTAAAAATATTGGATGTACAATTTTTGTGCCCGACGAAACCATTACATAGAAGTTTCTCAAATTTGACCGTAACAACTCACCAAAATGTTCTGGCATCAATGTGAGCTGATATGGTGCATTGAAGTAATGCGTCTGTTCCTTGCTCCTGTGAATTACTTGGCCTTTTCTGCATACAAGATAGCCGGAATCGCCGAGATTGGCACTAAAATACATTATTCTTCGTAAGGAAATTCCAATGCGCTATCGAAGTAACTGATTTTCATAATTTAGAGGTGGACTTTTGGATAGCGAGTATGTACAGGTGTCCATTTCACTACTTATTTTTCGAGTTGGATAATGTTTAATTTAATAAAATTACCTGTAGAGAGTTTTCTGATGAATCACCAAAACGCAAGCTGTGCATGACCTGAAAACAAGCATGTTAAAATTCATTAAACAAACGTTTCGACGATAATCTAACCCAATAGGACGAGGAGATGCCTTTAGCCTGTTGTACGCTTTGGAAATGATAAGATCTGGTCTGGACGGCTCAAAGTCGCCTTCTTTGACGATGTCACCACAGTTTCGCATTAGCCTGGAGGACACCACAGATGGATCTAAAATTGCGATATTCCATACAAAAATTTGACAAAAGCTCAAAAAGCGACTTACCAATTCCGTATTTCTGCCAGCCGCCAACCCCGTCAGCGACACCTGAAAGTATAAAAATTACATATTGTTACACCTTCGAAAGAATTTTGTCTTCATCGCTAAAACAGTATCTATTTTCGCTTTCCAAGACTTTAGTGTATTGATGTTTTATCTCCAATATCTTCGGTTTTTTTTTGGCATAAACTGTCATTATTTCAAATTGGCGGGCTTTGGCGTTCAAACCTCCTCAGGAACATTCTAGAAGTCGAATATTCGGAATCTCAGCATTAATTTGAGCAATTACTCGCCTTTCTAGAACGTTCCAGAAGTGGTTTGGTGCGTTTAACGGCAAAGCTCCCAATTTTAAATAATGAGATTATGGCAAACAATCCAATACTTCGAGAATGGGCCCGACTGATAAGTTCAACCAAATGCATTTTGCATAGTTACTTACCCGTTACATGTGTGCTCTTGAAATTGGCGATGAAGCACGCATCTTCGCCGATTACGTCGCACTCGAGAACAAAGGAAGGAGCACCGACCAATTTTTTGGGAAACCCACAACGTGTGACGTCGACTTTATTTGCTGAGATCTTTTGTGCAGTTACCTTTGGCTGAGTCTCTGCCGTAGCTGGCGATGATGGAGTGGCGGTGGCAGCGGTGCCCACTAAGACGGCAGCACTTGCACATAGATTGCTGAAAATCAGAGAATTTATTTGAGACTCAAGAAAATAGAAAGCTCAAAGTCCCAGTTAATTTTTAGTCTTTTCTCAAGACATAAATCTGCACACTCTTAAGAGTGTGCGTTTTTGGATTTTATCGTGCAAATTTCCTGAGAGGCCCATAACGGCTCTAGGCTGCTCAAGGATCATTTTGTTGAACATTTCCTGGGTTTTCGTCAATACTTCTTTATTATATCAGAATTTTTTGGTAAAATGAAACAGATTCAGATTTTATCGATTTTTATTATTAATTCACCCGATTTATCCGGAATTCTGGCTTTTCGTAATATATGATACATATAGATATATATTAGTATATATTATAATAACTAAAATTATTATGTAACTATAGGATATAGAAATTAAAAAACTATTACAATCTCAGCATTTACATTCTTGGCAATACTAATATCTTGACAATCCTAATACACAATTTAAATTCTTAAAATTCTTCGTATCTAGTCCCAAATAACTCAAAACCATACCTGCTCTGTTGTCGCGCGACAGCCCCACGAATTTCCCGTACCAAAGTCGCAGGCCCCGCCCTTGCCAGGAATCTGCTGGCGAACATCCTCGTTTGATTTTATCGACTTTCTGGATGCCACACCGATTTCGAAGTGTGAGAAGTGACTTAAGCGGGAGATTGCGCCATGAAAATGCCGGAGTTGTCAACGATGAATGCACTTGGTTGCTTCCTGGAAAATAATTTAGTGAGCAATGTGATGATGATGAGAGTATAGAAAAACAGAATCGGAGGGAAGGGCGTTTGTGGCGGGCAGGGAACAGTGGCCACAGATCAATAATTTGGCGATGTGTTTGTTAAGCGCCAATTTGACATTTATTTTCGAGTCAAAAGCAGACTTGCGAAAGGTTGGAACGAAATTTTTGGGACTGACACAGGGCATTCAGTCAGTCAAAAGTAAAGTTTTGAAAATGTTCTTTTTGGCCAATTCTTAGTCTCCCGATCATTCTTAGCTGTTTTCGGCCGAGATTTTTTGTCATTGTAGGTTTTCGGGAGCTGGACACTAATTTGAAGTCTGGTTTGATGCTAGGGATGCATTAGCAACGTTTTCTGTCAGTTTATTACACGTTGAAAATTTTATTTTCGGCTGAAAACCATTTGCCGAGTTTCAAAAACTTTCGTTCTTATATGAAGAAATAAAAAATGAGTTTGACTTTCAGGATGAAAATTCGAAAGGCATGAACCGGAATAGAGACAGGAAATCGGAAGAGTGGAAAATGGTGTATCTCTAACTGTCTGTCGTGTCAAATTCTCTCTCACTCTTCTAACGCACCAATTCATTTTACCGATTTTTTGCTCAAAATTGAGACCGGGAATATCACCAATGCGAAGAATGCAAGGAAAACATGCATTATGTTGAGAGCGAATTGAAATCAAATGGAGCAATCGAAATGTTCTGATCTTCCGCTCCTTTTAAGCCGTCTTCCAATGCACTATTCAATATTCACGTTAAATATACCACTAAAAAACCTCATTAAAAATTTTTTGTTCAACTTTGGCATATTTTATAACAGAACTTTATTTTAATCCTAATTTAATATGGATAAATAAGCTTTGAAGTCACGCCGATTTTTATAATATACTGACATCATCAGAATGCGGTATGATTTTTGTTGGTTTTCTGTATAATTTTTGAAATATTAAGCTTGTTTGCCAAAAATTTCTCTTAGAAAACAACTTTTAAAATGTGTCAAAAATTCCAGTTTTTTTTTTGGCCGCGCCCGACAGAGCGCGGCCCAAAATTTTGAGTCAAGTCGGCCGAAATTCTTTGAGTCGAGTTTCGAGGGGTAAGGTAGCTTTGGGGGGTTTTACTTGAATTTTTACGAACGCCAACGAATAACGACAACGTCTACGAATGCCAAAGTGGTAAATTTGGATAATTTTAATTTTACCGTGGGCTTTCTAGGGGGTCCCTCTAGTGGATCCGCAAAAAATTTTTCAGGAGGTGGCCAATAAGGGGGTACTTCGACGTTCAAAACCTGTTTTTCGAGAAACTTTTGGCGGGAAAACCAAAAAGTGCATTTTTAGAGCCAAAAATGGCCACTTATGAAAAAATGCAAAAAGTAAACACCCCATATTCCGTAAGAGTTAGGTAAGAAAAGTGCGCTTAGAAAAATGATATCGTCCATTTTTAGCGAGTTATGGCGATTTTCAGTGAAACCCCCAAGTGTACCTTACCCGTTTCGAGTTACTCGGCACAACCCTGATCACTACATGTAATAAAAATTGGGTATGGTAGGTTAAAAGTCAAGAATTGCGTTGTCACCACAATCAGAGTTAATCTCAATCACTCCGAAGACATGTCACACTTAAAGGTAGAGTTCAACTACTGACAAAGTGTTTGATAGCGAACCACGGGTGGTCCAGGAAATACTTCTCAAAAAGAACCTGGCACTTGTCGGTTAACGGTTTACCATTTTTCAAAAATAAAGAAGTATGTATTTTAGAACGAAAAGGTTAATGTTGCCAAAATAGTAAATTAATATAATAATACATTTACGATTACAGAATACATTACATTCTTACAGACGTTCGTGAAGCTAGTGTTATCGAATAGAGCAGTATTCAGAATACTTTTGCATTGAATGAATTAAATTAGAAGTTCTTGTCTGATTCGTATAAGCCAACATGTGTTCATTACAGTTACATTGATGCCAATGGTCGGATTAAAGTGCATCTTTGTTTTAGGTGAAGCCCATTGTTGCGAAGCAGTACATCACATTTTCCGTCACAGATTAAGTTACTGTAAAGGAAGAGCCATTGTTGTGAAATCGCATACCGTTAGAATGATAAGTCCAAATAAAGGGGCGGTTATCGTCAAATTTCACACGTTCAATAGGTGGCATGTCACCTGGCGTTCGAGGTTTTAATAAATGTCTAATATTTATAATAATAAAGGTGTAAATATCAATAGAAGACTGGAAACGGTGTTCGAGCCAGAGACCACCAATTTTCCCGCCGGCATCACCGTGATCCCTCTAACTAAACTAGCTGGTGGCCGGATTAGATCGGAGGTAATCCGATTTTTAATAAAATCAGTTCCCACCAAGCATGGTATAAGCATTCTGCAAAACATTTATTGACAATTAATAGCTCGGATCGATCATAAAAATCACACACATATTATTTTAATGACTTTTAAATAGAACCAGATCAAATCGTAAATGAATTCCGGCAGAATCGTCTGCCACAACGGGATCACAGTTTTCAGCACTTTGGATTTTTCGGGAAAATGAGCTTTAGAACGCAGAGGAATGATAGACACGAAACTTCAGATTATAAAATATGCATAGAATATACATAGAAAAATCTAGCTATTTTATACATACAAAGCCAATTTATACGGTAACTCGTTAGAAATTCAAAGAAAGTGAAATAGATTATAGTGACGACTTCGATTTTGGCAAACAGAACTCAAACAGCTAATTTTTATAACTAAATTAGGTGTCTAAACGTCGGGAATTGGATAAATCGATCATTTTTATGTTCGATTTTAGTGTGCAAAAATAGTAGTTCTAAAATTTCGAGACAAAATACCCAGGCCAAATTATTGATAGGAGCCATATTCTATCATAACCCCGAGCTAGATAACCCAGATAACGGTCTATAAAAATCACAATGACCACTCAACCAAAAAGTTACCATGTTTGCCAATAATTCCCTAGATACCTTTTTATAAATACAGTAAGCATTATGAATCAATAAAAGCCTAGATTCCGTTATTTGCATGCTTCTCCTGTTCATTAATTGTCGTTTGAATTACGCGATGCAATGCCACTCGGATTATGGGTTGCTCGTCGGATTCAATCAATCTAGCCAGTAACAGCCGATAGTCCCGTCCGAGCTGGCTAAACCGCCTCGGCGACAGACCAGAGGTCCGATTCAGCAGCATTTGAATGACGGGAAGCCATGAGGTTTTCAGTGTGTCAGAGTGAGATGCCAAGTAGTAGTCGAGGGCGTGTCGCACCTTACTAAAAATATTTCAATTGTTTGTGGAAAATAACTATTTTAAAGAAAACATTCACTTCGGGATATCGTTGCCTGCTTAGTTCCATTCCAATAGTATTTTTGATGACATTGTAGGGACTAATTTTTTCGACTTCAAACATTTTTGGCAGCATATTTTGATTCTCGGCAAAAAATTAGATAAAAATAAAACCAGATTCAAGCTAAAGTGAATAAATTTTGGTCAAAAACAACGCCAAACGTTCAATCCCATATATGGTATGCTGGTTCTCTATTTGGCAGAATTCTCATGGGGCTAACCTACTTTATATAAAGACAAAACCTTCAACAAATTTTTAGCAACTAAACAATTTACTCGGAAAGCTGTTGTCGATACTCTTCCGCTTTCTTCTCGTCTTTGGCTTGAGAGTAAAGTTGAAACAATATATTGAGCGTGCAATGTATGCTATGGGCTTCCAATTTCTGTAGATCAGGCCTATGCTTGCCCTTTAGCGACACCTTCCACATAATTGCCCTTTGAGCTGCGTAGTTGTTGCGTTGTCGCGACATATCGTGACTCTCCTTAAGGCACTTTACAAGGCTCATTAAATGCTCTTCTGTGACGTAGTTGAACATGCACTGAAAAGAAACTTTATTATGATAAATCATGCCGCAAAAGTAATGGTAAGACTTACGGGCAATTCAGAGTCAGCACTTTGGTTGGAATTGTGCGCTTTAGGACCCTCAACTTTGAACGCATTGCGGCCAAAGAGAATATTGCTCACTGCGTCCACAATTTCCAGTTGGATTATGCACTTTGTTATATAGGAGCTGAGAATGGCGTCTTGGTTGTCACTGTTCGGTTTCTCACCACTAAACTGAAGGACGTTAACCAATTTCTCTGAAACCTTGTGCAGAATATTGCATTCAAGGAAATTTTGCGGTGCGCACAAAATTTTCCATAAAAATTCATCAGGTTCTTCCAGATCAAAGAAAATTCCAGAAACCTTTATGCAGAGAGGTCAGAAAACGAAGAGTATAAAAATGAAAACTTTGTGGGATAGACGTGAGAAATGTGGTAAAGTTACGAAATATAATTTTGAAGTCGTTTCTAATTAACTTTTAACGAAAGAGTTTCGGAGGGCAACAATCTCTGAGCTGTTGAGTTTAGTTGTTTATAACGCAGTAAAATAAATAAAAACCTTTGTTTCGCTGAATCCTGGTTGGACTGTTTGGGCTCTTGAGTAGTCGGATCTGCCGCCACAGCGTCACTGAAATTTAATCACAATATTAAGGAATTACTTTTTTGCGCTCTGATTAAAAAGGTAATCGTTAATTTTGGAAAATATAGTTTTGACGGTGTTTTGTTTTATTAGAATCGCAAGAGTTGAGAAAAAAAATAGTGCAGCTTTTTGTATAATTTCTAACACTTTGAATGCTTACCTCTTCATAAAAAATAATTAAAATAAATAAATAAATAAATAATATTCAAACAAAAGATAAATAAATAAATAAATTCAAACAAAAGACTTACAAATCCAACTTGGAAATATGGAAAATCTGAAATAAACGAAAAATTAATAAACAATACAGAAAAAAACTTTACCTTCAAGAGTAATTCGACTGTCTCACTCCATATTTCTTCGGTGAACTTCTCCCCATTCGAGATGATCAAATCCTCGAGGTTGTTTATGGCGGCTTTTGCCAATTCCTCACTTCCCATCTGGATGCACCAAAACATTTGCTGGTAAATATCCGAAAGGAGAATCGGTGCAAGGACCGTATAATAATCCGTGAACACATCAACAATCGCACAGAGAGCGTGATTGCACGTGGTCATCATCCACTCGTTTTTCTGAAAGTAACCAGGTAAGTATTGAGGTTCAGGTAAATACAAATCCAAAAAATTTGTTTGTGGAAATATATTTGTATCAGTAGTTTTTATAAGAATTCTGATTTTTTCGACATTTTCAAAGACGTATCGTGCGAAATTTGAATTGATTTCCGTCCTTCCGGCAGAAAAGATTGATTTCTCATTTTTACGTTGCCACTTCCCAAACTGTCACATATTTCTTATTTTTCTTTGCTTTTTGTAAGACATTTTTTCAACGCTACGTACATCCCATTGGAATTCGTTATGTTGGCTTACTCCATCGGTGGTGTTTGATCTCTTTACCTGTATTCGTGATCGACTTATTATTCTATCGGTTTGCTCTCGTTTTAATAATTTTCTCCTTTTCTCTGTTTCCGTTAACTCTGTTTTAACACTATCATCATCCATGTTTATAATCTAGAAATTTTTGGACTATAGCAATATAGTACATTTTTCCAAAATGGTAAAAATTTTTGCGAAAACCACCTATCTTCATTTACACGAATTTTGCGTTAGCAAATTTTCGGCATTGAGATAAGAAAGTGCAATAAAAATTATCGATAAAACGCATTCCGTTTTAGAAATAGATTAAACTTTCAAATTTGATCAATCCTTATCCGATCATAGGGAAGGGGATTTTATATAGTAATTTTGTAAATGGCGAAAGAGAGGGTGGTTAGAAAGGAGTATGTGACAGATTAAACCCAAATTTTTCTAAGCCAAGCTCCAAATCTAACCTCATTCTCGCCCATATCACTGAGCTTTATGAAGTCAAAGATGCGGAAAATGAGCTTGAACAAGTCCTTCCACCACTCGTTGCTGAACTCTTTTCCGAATGTCTTGATGATCTCGAACATAACTGAGAGACTGCGCGTGCGCATATTCAAATTGCTGCGACTAATTATGCGGCTCAACCCAAAAATTATCGGGAACCAGCCTTTGAGCCACACCCGTTGAGTTTCTGATAGATTATGGTCGTCCTCGGATTGATGGCTGTTGATTATCCTCGTGTTTTGAGACACCAAATCTGCGGCATAACGGACTGAAAATTTTTTAATTTACTTTCAGCTCATAAACTGTATGCAATTGTGATTTCTCGAAAACTCGATAGCATTATACATCAAAAATGATAATTATGCTCAAAAATAACCTCAATTTATTTTCATGTAAATTTCTTATTACAATGAATTTGTAAATTTCATCACATCGAAATTTTTTACATGTATATATAATGAGCGAAAAATACTAAGGTCTGAGACATAACAGAGCGTAAGACTAATGGTTTTTTCCTACTTTTCAGTCGTTTTTGCGAAAGTGATAGCGGTATTACTACTAATATCAATTTCCCAATCAGAGATAATAAATAATTCAAGAACGCACTCAGTTGAATGGCTTCCAGATTCTTTTTCTCAGGAAGCGAGAGATTACAGGCGAACTCGGACAAGCATTGAATCTGAAGCGGTAATAAAGTGAATTAAACCAAGTCATGAGTATAAAGTACTTACCATCTCTTGAAACGAGTCCATAAGCTCAATGAAGTGTTTGTGGAAAACGTTGGCTGAAAGTAAAATGTTGATGACCAAAACAGAAATGACGTTTACAACAGAATTTGATCCCAGGACAGGACAAGGGGAAGGAAAATTGGTGGGGCGTCATCGGCGGCTAAAAGGAGCCCGGAAAAATAATTTTTTTGGACCGTTTTTCACACTTGCTAAGCATTTCTGTAGACTTTTTGCAATTTATGAGCAATATTGAAATTTTCTTAACAATTGTGAATATTGTCGGCACTTTTTACCTGGTTGTTACGCTTTATAACAATGGTCAGCATTTTTCCAATTTTTGCATTTTAAAAAATTTTGCCCTTTCCCGCATTATAATTCAAGGTTGATACATTATCATGATTAGCGGCTTTTTAATTTCCGGCACTTTTCTGGAAATGCGTCTATTTCGGCTAATTTTAACCGTAATAATGAAAAAACGTAGAACCAAATTTTTAATGCTTGATTTTTCGAAATCATTATGCACAAAACAAAACTTACTCATTATACCAGCAGTAGTTTTGAACGCAGTCTCGGCTATATTTTGCCGACTCTCACTAGCTGCCCTTGTGAACACGGAGAATACGTTCTTCCATCCTGACCGAATTTTGTCTGCGTGAGATTTTACCTGAAATCGCAATTTTACACTATTTTGCAAAATTATTGTAAAACGTTTCACAAATTACCATGTGTGTCACGCAAGCGACGATCATCTCCCGGCACTCCAGAGACTTATTTTTCTCCATTATAACTTCAAATGGCCGCAAGAATTCCTTCTGGAAACGGAAATTTGGCAACTCGCCCTTTTCCAAGAATTTTGTGGACAATTGACGAAGAGCGTCCAAGGCGAAGTGGGATATTGTCTCATCAGTACTACAGCCGGCCTGAAATTACATAACAAAAATATAGATGAACAAGTTATAGATCCAGCAAGGACAAACAATCAGAGAAACCACATTTTACGGACTCAAAGTTTAAAACACTATGACGGGGTGTATACGACCTGTTTCTGAAATGTTCTGAGGGAATGTTTTCCCTCGGAACATGTCCCTACTTTAGTGCTTCACAAAGCACTACACATACTGTTTTTGTGTAAAAATGATTTTCTACTCAAGTCCTAAATAAATATATAGTTATCAGGCAAAATCATCTTCCATCAATTTTGTTAATTTCGATATCGTTGATATTAACAATCATGGGTCGTTTTTCAATGAGCTTTTTAATTATTTTATGAGACACTTTATGAGACATTTTATGAGACCCGTATATAGATCAATTTTATGGTATAATCTTGTACTTTTTAATGCTTAAACTGTATCATTAATTTAGAATTTCATATTGTATTTTTTTATAATTTCATTACATATTGTTATGGAAATTTTTCTCTTAACATATTTAATTTAAAAACTTCAGATATCGGTTAAAATAAGAATTCTCAAACTGTCTTGAGGAAATCAATGTTTTAGGTAAATTTGAAACGATCGCTAAGTGTTAAGGAAAATTGATCGGAAAGCCTAGCCTTTGTGAGCTCAGACAGAGTAAATACTAAAAGTCATACCAGATTGAAATGTTCGCCGAGCACATTCCAAATCATAGACCACTCTATGCGGATTCTGTTCATATTATACGAAGAGATCTCGACAATCTTTTGCAGCATAAACATTCGTGGCTGTGGTGCACTTTTCAGTTCCTCCAGAGACACCTGACATAACTCCCGCACAAAATGAACTATTGCTTCACCGGATAACTTGCTCGAGCCTTGGAAGATTCTACAAATCCGTAAAGATATGGATTACACTTAAATATTTTTAATGAAAAGGCAAACCTGTCTACAGCCACGACTACGCTTTGGGAAGAGGTCTCCCCTAGGCATTCTTGGACATTTGGTAGCGACCTCTCCTCTATTTTGAATGCATTTTTCACATTTTCTGAAAATTTCGTATTAAAGGTAAGAATCCACAAAAATCCAATTTCGGTTAGCCGTTTTACTCATATTTTAGAGTATTTATTTCGGTAGACAATATTTTAGGTAAAAGTTTAACCATCAGTTTTTAACCAAAAGCAAAAACATATTAATATAAAAATGAGTGATTGTCACAACTACATTTGATATTAAAAAAACTGACCTGCTTGAATATGCGTTCCGCTTCCAATCAATTGTACTAGCTCCAGCTGACTAATGCATTTCAAAATGTCATACCAGCACTTGTCCTGAAACAAATTACTTAATGAACGATCTAAAAAAATAAATAATCCCTACCAAAAAGTTGCCATCTTCGTCCCCAATGGTTATAAGCATCTTTATCGACGCAACATTCTTTGCTTTCATCTCCGACAGCGAACTTTTATCAGTTAAAAGTGTGAATCCATTCAGCGCTTGAATGTAAGCTTCTCTTTGCATAGTCATCCTGAAAACGCATGCCACCCGAATCCCACACCGGATTCCCTGAAGACAGCGTTGCCAAATGGACTTTTCATCTGAGGACTTCATTCCAATGCTAAATGCAGCCAGACACGGGGTCCACACCATAGTGAACATTTGCCGAGCGTGTTCGAAATGAGAGGCACTAGTAAATTCTCCGGCAGAGTAGGTGGCTGCCTGAAAATAAATCATAACTTGGAACTGCAATTGTTTGAAGCGATAGTCAATAAACTCAACGAACCGGACTCTCGATTTGGGTTTCTGAGATTCTCTATCAGGTGAGGTCGAGATTCACATTTTTGTAAAATTATGCGAATTAATTAGAACGCGAATTTTCATATAGAAATAAGATTCTAGCATATGGCAATTTTGGAAAATATATGCAAAATACAAGTTCATGTATGAATTTCAGGTAAAATTGAGAATAACATCTGAAATTTCGTGATCGGCAAGAAATAAATGTCATATATCATTGCTTTGAAAACCAAAAAAACACCAAACTTGGCGTTTGCGGCCCGTATAATTTCCATAATTAATATTTACGCATGAATTATGTCTAAACCTTCACTTTAGGGTAACTATATTTTAGGCCTTGGAGAAGATTCTAGCTAATTCTAGCATTTTAGGAAATTCAAGCTAATTCGAGTATGATAAAGCGGAAGTTTACAGAATTTCTTTATTGTACCGCCTAAATCAGAAAAGAAAACAAAATAATTCTTAATTGTAAAATTTCTCACCTCCATGAGCGCGTGCGCTGTTTGCGCTATGCTCTCTAACTCGAGGTTCTGGAAAAGTTTTTTCTGCCTCCAAGTGGCCGCTGTTGCGTTTAGTTTCGGTCTTTTAATATTGCCGGGCTTGGTCTTAATCTCGTTAGCGGAGATATCGTCGTAGATTTGGCAAAGGAATTCATCCGGTAGGTCGGCTTGGTCGTTAATGCCGCGGTTCATTTTGATGTATTCTTCTTTGGTCATTTTACGCTTCACCTGAAAGGAAACATTATATGGCGAATTTAAATTTGAGGCGTGGTATACATTATCGCTTTTGCAAGCTATCTTTCATCTCTTGCTATACTATACTCCCATTTTATTTAAAAAACATCACACCGATAAAGCAGTCCAAAACTAAGAGTAATGGTTAATTTACTTCATTGGCGAAAACTTAGCAAATACTCAATATTGAACAAACACTACCGTATTCTCTCATTCAAGCCCCCTCTCCAATACAAGCCCTCTAGAGAAAGAGAAATAATATGGGTTAGAGAAAAACTTCTCTATTGGAATCCCCTTTGGATGATGCTTGAAAATTAGAGGCCCCTGAGGCTTCAATTAGAGGTAATACGGTATTCACGTTGTACCAGGCAGTGAAAACAGTTCACACCTGAGCATTGTGGAGATCTGTTGTAAGCATTATGATCGAGTAGGAAAGCACGTAAGCGGTGTCCGCTGAGGCAAATAAATTCAACCTGGAAATGTATAATGGGCTTAAGCTACACATCCACAAATGTTAAATATACCCTGGATTGCAGTCGCAATACCTCGATGCAAATTTCTCCATTATCCTATCGATTTTCTGCGCCTCGCCAGGGAGTCGGAATTTGTCGAGAATAGCTCGAAGTGCCTGCACTATAGTCGTACCCGTAAAATCGAACATGTCCACATATGCGTACATAACTTCTTTATTGAAGCTAAAATAGCGGATCTCATACAATGTGAACGTAAAATAAATAATTATGAGCTAACTTGTTTCCATCTCCGAGGAAGTCCCCAACGACGGTTTTGTCGATTCTCTCCTCTTCATAGAAGAACTTGGCAATCTCAGCCGGGGTTGTACCCACGAAGCCTTTTTCTTGGAGAAAAGCGAGGCCTTGTTTCGGTTTTCGTGCAAATCTAAAATTTTTTCGATTGTTGGATTTTGCGGCAAAAATGACTTACTCAAATGAACGACTTGAATAGGCATTTTATATATAAGATTACTGTATGAACATGCAAAATCAGGAAATTATATGTCTGACTTGTGGGAAAAATATTCAACTTTTTGTGCAAAAATCTAGGTTTTTCCGAAAAATGTTAGTTTTTGCAAAATATTGAATGTGTGCTTATAGTATTTTTGTTTTTAAATTTGTAGTTTTATTATTTTGAAAAGTAGAAATAACATAAAGATTTATGGCAGAGTGTCGTTTCGACCCCAAATCTATAGTTGCGAATTTTCAATCCATGTCTTTAAAAAATACAATTCAAAATTGCTTTTGCGTAATCTAATATTACTGTAGCTCGAATCAAAGCCAGAAACTTACAAATCAATCCCGTTTTCGATAATCTCTTTCTGATGTTTGGCTTGCATCAATTTATTTACAACAGCCGAGTCCAGCCCATTTACGGGTCCATCTTCTGTGTCGGTCGCATTTCCACTTGTTGACAGTTCACCGGTTTTTCCTGGAAATAACACAAATACATATCATAATTGACCCATTTAACATTCTGGAATTCTGTCTGAAAATTTGCTAACCTACATCTCAAAAGATTATGCTCGAAAAACTTTTCATCAATCCGATTTTCTCTCCAAACTACCAAATTTGCTTACCTATATGAAGTTCCTCATACCATTCCACTAAACACTGCAAGACCTGGATGAGGCAGTCCAAGCCCAACTCTCGCATTTTACTCTCCTGCTTTTTCTGTTCTATTGTTGACGCTGTGGATAACGTGGCCAATGCATAACCGCTCTGAAGATGTATTATATAAATAAGAATGAACAAGCAAAATTCAAATTTACTGCAATTTTATTCAAGTGCGTGACGAGGGCTTCAAAAATATTGGCCGAATTCAAATGGCAATCATAATTGACGTAAATGTCCACGAGGTTTTGAGAGTTGTTGCAAATTTTCGCAATTGTGTTCAAAACGTCCCATTTATGGTCAAACGAACTCGAAGAACTGTCCAGTATTGAAATGATAATCTCCTTGAAGAAAACCTGAAATTGAGATACGTCAAAATATATACATTCTTAGTAATGTAATTCGTATAAAGACGATAGGGCTTTCGCTTTGGCAACACTCAAACTCGTTACAGAAATTTTGTACCTACTGCAGGTGAAAATTATTTCGCCCGGTTTTTAGTTTAGCCCGGATGAAACTGATTATTTTCCTGGTTGAAAGTCAACACTGTTGATTGGTTTAAGCGGATCAGCTTAGCTGGATTGTCAGTAAAATTTTGCCTACGACATTAGTAAAGTTCTGCTCTTATTTAGCAATGCTCATAATTTTTGGTATTTCTTATAGAAGAATATAGAGAGAGCCAGACGGCTAAACAAGTTCATTAAGCTGCGAATCAGTTTAACTACTCCATTGTCCACCAAACTTCACTCCCACAAATTTCTCACTCACCTCAATTTGTTTCTTGAGATGTCCTTTGAACTTGTTGACTAGGTGTACAAAGATGGCCAGAGCTTTCTCAAACACACTGATAATTGGCGAAACTGCGTTATGGGTAAGAGCCACACAAAGATTACAGTCCTTTGCGTTCTTAAGAGCCATTATGAAGCTGTGCTTCTCAGGCAGTGAGGTGGCGTCGACGTTCTGCATGATCAACAGAATCATATCCAAGGATAGCAGCTTTGAGCGCAGCTCATGACTCCTAAAGAAAGAATTATACAAAAGGTATAAACATTGTTTTCAGTCGAAATTTGATTGGTAGTTTAACTCCATGTGGCAAAGACACTCATTTTTGCCGAAGTACTATATACAACCGGTTGTAAATCATCTCAAGCGAAACCCATATGATATAAATGCCAAGGTGTGTAAAAGGTCCTATAATGTTCTAAAAAATACTGAATTTGAAAAATGTCGTATATGACGAAAATTGCTACACTTTTCCAATTCAGAACTTTCTAGAACATTCCAGTATTCAGAATTATAACAAAATCCATAAATGTTTTAAGGAATTGGTCGGTAAAAGCCCGAAAAATTCAAAATTTTAGCGAACATAAAAAAGATGGAAATTCTTACGTAGGATCAGGATCTTTGGGCAGTGGCTTCATGGATAGTTTACAAAGTGCGCGAAATATCAAAAACGCGTCTTTTTCCTCGATGGTCTTGAACTCTATTCGGAGAGTATTAGAATCATCGTATTGTTGAGCTGGAGTTGCATCGCCTGCTACATACCCATTCAAGTTTGATCCTGAACCATTCATCATTCCACCGCCGCCAAGAGAGACACTGCCCGCCCCGTCTGTGGAAGAACGCCGAGAAGATCGCACGTCGCCGTTCTAAAAGTACAGTAATGCACTTCTTAGATTCTAACTCTCAACATTTTTGGGAATAGATCCGAAATACTGCCTATTCCAAATTTAAAACCATATAAAAAACACGTACAGGCATATTCCCAATCGATTTATTATCACCAAATGACTGTGTGCTTGATGCATCCTCGGAGGCTGCAATCTGATTCACAATCGAGTCCATTGCACCTTTAACGGCCTAAAAAGAAGTAAGGAAAATGACTTAAAGCATAATATTGTATAGTGTCCAAAATATTGAAATCAAAACAACTTCTGAAAATATTACTATTAACTATTTTGAAAAAACATTTGCATTGATCTCTATTTTGATGTTACAAAAACACGGTACTTTAAATTGGTATAAAAATTTGGTCGATTTTTCTAATCCAATTCAAGCTTCAACAGCGAGTTAAAGAGACTGGTATTAAGATACAATTTGCTATCAAACGCAGTCAATATTCTAATGTTCACCTTCATACACAAGCAACAGAAAAGGTAATCTAGACTATTTGTGGCCATAAAAATGTTTCAGGCATGTTTGATACAACGAGCGAAGGGTATAAGACGAATTGAGAATAAGAACCTTATTAATAAATCATCCATACAAAAACCGAGGGTCATTGCTCCTACGACTTATACCCATGCAAAAATTTGCCTAAACTGAAAAATTCATAAACACACCGCTTCATCCAAATCAATGCCGTCCACGTCAGCGTAGGCGATATTTTCTTTTCGCACCATTTCCGTAACGACCTAAAAAAGTAAAAATTATCTGCGTTTAATGGAAGATTAAAACAAATCATACATAGTGGATAGTTTGCGTAAGAACGCCTTTGGCAGTCATTTGGTTTGTCGGATTCCTACTGGCCAAGTAGATATTGAAACAAGTACGGACTGCCAGCAGCATAGAGCCTTCATGGCAAGGACAATTATCCGCGAGAATCACAGTTAGAATCGTCTAAAGTTTATTTCAAATTATGAAGAAATACTATTTTGAAAGTGTAATCTCGTATGAGCCAAAAATCGGGATTCTAGAGATTTGTGATTTTATTTTTCCAAGATTATCAAAGGCATAAAAGTTCAGTATTCAGAGAAAGTTTCCAAACTTCTTACTGTTATAATTTGCAATTGAATAGCCTCATCGGTATGCGGCCCTTGAAAAGGATGGCATATCGCTTGCACAATTCGATCAACAAGTAGCCTTTGGGGGTTTTCTGGGATCGGATCCGGACAATCGCCGACCAAATGCCGGTGATTTATTAACTTCTAAAACAAGTTGTTGCTTCTTAGAGATCCACTCTGTAAGGAAAATTACCTGGATAGAATCCAATGCGAGAGCCACAATTTTTGTGTTTTTTGATTGACATGCAAGTTCAAATGGTCGAAAATAGTTGTCAGCCAGAATAAAATCTTGGGTTTCAGGCAAAATATCTTGCTTCGAGGAGGGAGCGAGGTTCTGCTTGGATTTGCGGTCAATTTCTGCATTCAGTTGTTCTAAAATTTCAAGATTAAATGTCAGTATCACATAATTTTTAAAGTTTCTTTCAATTTCTAAAGCAGAAAAATATTGCCAGAAGTTGACAAATTTTGTATTTTTGATTTGAATTTAGACAAAACCTTGCGAACAAGAAGTCAATCCGCAAACTGTGTTCCAGTTAATTCCGGAATTTTTGTCTCTATCTATCTATCTTTGAAAAAGTACACAACAATGTTCCGAGGTAGCCAAAGCTAGCAGGAAAACTGGTTACATACACTCCCGGACTTCATTAATCTGAATCCACAAATCGATTCCCATAATAACAAAATGTTTGTAAAGAATTTAACGTTAAAATTTCTCAATAAGTTCACATAACGGATTTTGGTTAATGGTTTGTTTCTGGAAAGTCCTAAGAATTTGCTAAATTAAAACAACATACCGAGCGCTGATTCGCATGCTTTCTTCAGCTCCGGATCTTTACGTTTGACCGCGGGATCGGCCAGTATCCGCTCTATAGAATTCTTTAGAAACATTTCAATGAGATCCGGGTTCACGTCATTCATCGGCTGAGAAAATCTTCACAAATAAACTGCATAACAAGTCAGCGGCGAGTTGGAGTAAAGTACACTAAATATAGAACTTCTGGAAGAATTTGCTGAAAATTTAATATAGAATAGTTTAAGAATAAAAAGTAACGGATTCGCGGTACTCGAAAAGCCTACCGGCGAGGAAACAATGATATAGTTTTCTAACTTATGAAAAGGCTGCCAACAGAATAAACACTTCGCCAAATATTAGCATATTCACTGTTGTCATTGTTTGAATGGAATTTTTAAATGAGAAAATATGCAATGGAAAAAACCGCTCAACATTCTTGCTGGGTTTGGTGGAGTAAGACATTAGAGAAAGGCGTATTATAAAGATAAATTCGAGGATGTGACTTTCCAAAGACAAAGTTTCCTTTTCGCACCGTTAGCATCTGGCTAAGAAAAGACAGACATCAACAGTAACTTAGTAAAAATACTTATCTCGTCGAGATATGGGATCTCCTGCACTTTAAGAACAGAAATTCCTGCAAAAGCAGGAAAACAAGATTCGGATTTTTAGAAAAGCTTGTGTATTTTAATATGTGCTTTACCTTCAAGTGAAATAGGCCCGAGATATGATTGAGATTTTACTCCACACGGACCATAGTCCGCAATCCAGGACTTTCCAGGATTCAGTGTGAAAATCACTTCATACTTTTTCATGGTGGGTCTGAAAAAGTAACTACTCTGTTCCAATGAAACCAGCTCTCGGATCTCCTGAAATGTCATGAAATTTGGGTTATGCGCAGAACAGTCAAGCAATGGAGAAGAGCTAGACATTTTCGCTTAGAGGACTTTTCACTTTTCCATGCAAAGTTTGCACTTTTCACTTTAGTGCCCTAGGCCCCAGAACTTGTGAATGGAAAAATTCCTACAGAATCACAAAGACTTAAAAATGACATGGGATTTCAAAAATATTTTGGTTAAATCCAGCTCAGACATGAGCTAAGTGATTGCTCAAATTAGAATTTACCAACTCAGTACACTCATGCTTAAGGCTATGACCAAGCTAATCTAACCCTAAAAGTATGCTCGCATATAAGCCTAATTGTTGGGCAAACACTAAAGTCGTTCACTTAAGCTTCAGTACTGCTGTATTTGTATGGCCAAAGTGACAGAAACTGGTACTACAGTAGAGCATCAGTGAACGGAATTAGTGAACTTGAAAGCCCACATTATCTCCGCCGATTACCCCCGATTATTGCGGAATTTCAATTATAGGCGAATTGTTTGTCGGAGAATAGAACCAGAAGAGCTAACGAAGAGTCGACAGCAAAACCATTTTTGTTAGTCAAAATGAAAATTAATATGACAAGTCATTTGTCAAAATATTTATTAGGATACCTCACAAAATACAGTTATGATTCATATGCGAACTAGCTTTTATTCTACCAAAAAACGCAAAATATAAAACGCGCAAATTTGAAAACGGCACGATTTCGTAGACGTGGATGCCATTCCCGTTTAAGTTTTCCCTAAATACTAAGCGGCGTCGTGCGTGTGTGTGTAGGCAACGCTCAAATGTCATCAATCATCCAGAAATATCCAGCATTCAGATCGGGGCGTGTGATAGCGCAATCGATAGGTCTCAAAAAGTTGGGTCAGGACAAATTGTCAGAACCAAAATTTGAATATTTGAATTCGCGCCAATACCGAAAAACGTGTTTTTAAGGGTTTTGACCTGGGAAGGTGATGTTTTTTATGTTCCCAATCGATTTCTGAGGCGATTCTGGACAACTTTGCTTTTTACACTTTTTGGTTTGGCGCATTTTTGAAAAAAGCCACTTATTGGCCAAAAAATGACATTTTTCGATGTAAGGTGCCTACGGGTCTGATTTTTTGCACCCGGGGGTTTTCGGATGAGCTGATCACGAATCTGACCTCAGATTCGACATTTTTTCTCACGAGGTCGTGTTATTCTCACGAGTTCTCTCACGAGGTCGGAACATCCCTACTCCCGATTTGGGAGTAGGGATGTTCCGACCTCGTGAGAGGGAGTCCCGAACAACAGCTGTTGAGGGCCGAAGGCCCGAAATAGTCTCATGCTGCTCTACTCCCGAACAATCCTTACTCCCGAACAACACCTTTTTTTAACTGGAAAATAGCAAGGGCATACTTATATAGACTCCCCGCGCGCTAGCGCGCGTTAGCGCGCTAGTATATCTTAATGAGTGTGAAACCAAACGCACTTCAACTTTATTTCACTTCACTTTATTCATGTCAGTTGGAGAACGTGTACGTCTCAAACCGGCTTCATTCGCAGAAGGCTTCGTGATTCAACAGGCTGAACACATGGTTATTCTACAATTCTGGGCCATGCGTTTTATTCAGAAAATACTTCAGTATGTTAAGTTCAAATTTATAACTAAAAATTATATGGATAAATTTGGCCATAAAGTTGTGTCCATAACAATGATAACCCTTTCCAGTATTGTAGAATATGGCCAAAAGTTGACTGAATTATCGATATTAAATATTTTAAGCGGTTAGATTCAGTGAACCCAAGGTTTAGGGTTGATTTATTCAGTAATAAAGATGAACGTTAGTCGTTATTATGTTACTCGTCAATTTGACCTGCTCAAAAGTAGCGCGAATTCAAACATGATTCGCTAATTTTTTCAGTTAGGGTATTTTTAAAATTTAAAAAAAGGACTGAATTTTTTAAACGTAATTATCTTTCAAGTTTAAGATTCTTCATTCTTCCTCGGTGATTTTTCCTTTCCTATCATTTTTCATTCCCGAGAATCTCACAATTTTCTTATTATTCATCGTTTTCTAAAAAGTAGATATTATATCAAAACTTCCGCTTTCTTAACAAATTTTATCCAAATATCCATCAACGTTCCATAAAAGTGCACCTTTTTATCAGAATCTATGCGTAAAAACAGTTATGTTTACCGAATTTTTGAAGGCCGTCGATGTGTAACAAAAATGTCTCAAAATGCCACACACTATCGCAATGGAAATAAATGGGCCCGAGTAAACTCCGGAGAACAAAAGTCAACAATTCTCGGGTTTAATAATTCTTTGCCGACAGACTCACCGGTGACAGAAGGCCCGAGGGAAAATTAATGAATCGGCTGATTGAACAAAAATAATTCTCAGGCTCCGCCCATCGAAAAATTCCTGCACATTCACTGTAGAATTCTGTTGCGGAGAATTTTCTTGAAGACTTCTTTGCGGAACTTTTTGCCTGTGACATTCCGATACAAAAAGTTACGGAAGATCGATGTATTCGTTGGTCTGGGTGTCTACGATGAAAAATGATTGGTTGATGTGATAGGTGGTGCTAGAGCGAAATGTCGGCAGTCATATCTCTTTTGTCTGGCTATTGCGCAAGCTCAGCTAAGAGTATGGCTTAAGATGATCTTAGGATATAGATGAACAACCCTTACATTTGTTTAGGTCGGTCGGTCGCGAGCTAAGATTTAAGCCAGTTCCTTTTTAGACAGGCCATACCTCAAAATTATATGACCCATCAACAGTTGGTGACTCATGACTTCTCAAAATAGCATGAACTGTATGGTAGATCCTAAGGCAAGGTCAATGATTGTAACATTGATAGTGGGTTGTAGGAAAAGTTTGTGTTATTTTGTTTATTATCGCACAGCTTTTGGTTTGGTGTTAGATACATAAGTGATCCTTGGCTTATTTGAAAGATCAAGCTGTATAGAGGTGTTTCCAAAAGCCGGCGCTGAGTCTTGTCTGTTTTGTGACCGCTTTGTAATTTTTTTATCCTGAACACTTTCCTGACTTCATTCATCCTTTGTTCATTTTTCCAATGATAAAGTGGACTGGTGCAAATTTATCCGGAAAAACTACAGACTGCGGGGCGTTGATTGAGATATAACTTGTTAAGTAGTTTCGTCACAAAAACAGACCGATAGCCCTGAAACGGTGCTCTATACATGTGTTAAATACTAAATATATATATAAAGAATTGCATAGTAATACTTTTCCATGCTCTCAAAATATCAGATTTTTCCTTGATATGGCTGGGATCACTTAAATGAATCTACACATGGGCCAGGTGCATACTAAGATTCCCGTACATTTTTCGTTCCGAGCCAGCGCCTTCTTATAATAATGTTGCCATAATTTTCTTGATTTATATGCACTATAAACCCAACATGACGCTAAAGGGCCTATAAGAACCCAGGCAGTCGAGATAGGGCGGGCTCTTTTGTTTTTCCAACTCAAGAGTCCCGAATCAAGACCCACCCTCACCCTTCGGTGAATCCCCGTGGGGATAGCGGCCACCCGGCTGTCCGCCTGCCCTCCACGAGGGGGTTGGACAGGGGGCGGAGCCAGTTCTTCGCCACCCCCAAAACATTTATCAATTGTCTAAAGTTGTCACGGTGGGGGTGTCCGTGACGGAGAGGTTGAAGCCACGGGAGAAGTGGTGGGGCGAAGGATGGAAGACTCCCATTCCCATTATTTATCCTTTGATTTTATTGTACGAGCGGACAATGCAATAATGTGTTTCTTTTTGTTGCTGCCTTTTGTACTGCGGCCAGCCGGTCGATAGCTTGTTGATGCTTATTTATTGCATAACAATCAAGTCCTCCTCCTCATCAGAGGTTGCTACAAATCGATTTGTTATTAATGTGTGTGATTGTGATTTTTCATCTTTCGTGACTCAAAGGGACTTGTGCCGAATTGCCTATACAAGAGGTGCCACGGCGCCAAAGCATGCGCCTGTATAGGTAATTAACCAGTAAGCTACCACGGGGTAAATTTATGGTAAAAATAACTTCAAATTCGGGATCAGCTACCCCGAAAACCAAGGAGTAAAAAATATCGGCCGGAAATGCCTTTGAGAGCCCAAAGTCCCATATGATGAGCTATTAGAGGTGGATGTTGTAGCTTAAATTTAACCAAGCCTTCCTTCGATCAAAACTCAGCTAAAGCTTATGCTTAAACTTTGAGGATTGCCTTAAATTGAGTCTAAGCATATCTACCTTGAAAAGCCAACAGAGCGCTTAAGTCTAGCTTGACTAATACTAAAAGCACGCCTTGCTTTTATCGCCTTGACAAAGTTCTTCGCCTGAAGCCTAGAAATTGTTAGAGTAGACTATAAGCTTCAATTTAAGGAGATGCTCGGAGTTAAGCATAACTTGAGCTGAGCGAAAAACTAGCTAGATTCAGATTAATTGAAGCAATTGATTAGTGTCCTGAAAACTTCGGGAATCCCTAGAAGTTTTGATACAATTGTCTATTATATTAGATAATTTTTGGAGCCTTCTGTAACACTCTTGATCTCTTTATCGAAACTTCAAGATTTTCTGCACAATTTGGCCATATTTGTAGTATCCTGGTACATTCCAGAATGTTCTACTACATTCGGATACATTCTAGAAAATTTCTGGAGATCGGAACATTCAAAGACGTTTCAGAACATTCCAGAACTGTTTAAAATATTTTTCAAGACCATATTTCTTCCGTTCAATACTTTTCAAAGACTGATCTATGATGCCCAAATGGCCGTTAGCCATTTCTGAGCATAAAACTGAAATTTCAAAGTTTTTATTAATTTTTGCCTCGGCAAAAGTAATTTAAAATCATTTCCTTTTATATAAACACATAATTCCATACATCCATTGAGCAAAACTTCAAAAACCTTTGCTTAATTGTACATTTCTTATATGAAAAGCCTCAAGACTTTTGGTCCAATTGTGTATATTTTTGAGGAAAAGTAATAAAAGCGGCGGTGTTGAAAGGACAGAGCCGGGAGTTTATTGAAGAAAGTAACACCAAGCAGAATAGCGGCAGTGTTGTTACTTTCCTCCTCAGAGCACTGTCGATTGTGTAACGGTTAATGCGGTGGTTCTCGAGTCCGTCGTGGACTGATCATTAAACAGCACTATCAATTAGTAGTGCGAACCGTCGACGCCGTCGTCCCGTTTATTACCTCTTCGCAATTTGGCTTTACAAAATTGGTTGTCAACAAGCGGCGTATAATTCGCGTTTGTTTTAACGTGTAAACACGTGGTTTATTTTTAGAGAGAGAGGAGGGCTAATGTTATTTGTTTCGAATTAATCTTTGCCGCCAAAATTTTTGGTATTCACTATTCGAGAATAGCATTATTTGATGGCGAAATTTTATCGCAATTTGCATTTCGGGATTATTACTTGGTTATTACCGGTCCTTGGGCAGTTTTTCGTGGGCAGTACCAAGTTGTGACTCTATTGAGTTCGAGAATGTAGTGAGTGTCGCTAGCATGGCATGTAACCCTGAAACTAAAAAATTCGTTCCAACAAAATTTTTTGATTTTCACTCTTGACTATGCCCAGATATATATTCAAGAGACTTGACTCAATACCGGCCTAGGGCAACATTATAAGATGGTCTAAAAGGTACGCTCAAAGCTCACCGAAATTGTTCCTTGTCAGTACAAAGTACTCTGTTTTTCCGAGAAGGAACTTTATTTAGTAGACATTGTCACCTTTCATTACTAATGATCTCTGTTAAACGACTGTTTTTTTCGTCTGATTTTGACACAAATCGAGAATTGAAAGTTTCATTTATTCTCGTCCAACTGTGCAATTTCAGGGAAAGAAACACGCCTGCAGCATAATCTCGCCACCAGGTCGTGTTCTTCTTTCAATGCTAAATCAGATCGGACTCTGCGCCAATAGACACTCGCGGCACAATAAGTCAAGGACCTCGATATAAGGTTCAGAGGATCTCGCAGTTTGGCAATAGGCACTCCCGATCCAAATTCCACAAGATTCCGCAGCCATATTTTCCGTTACTCTGTCGTGGTTTGCAAAGGAATGCACCACACGGACAATGGTCAGCCATACTCGATACTTATGAACAGTTATAGTAAAAATGCAGCAATAAAGCAACAATATAGAAGTCCAGCGAGAATATTATCCAGTTCGCCCCGTTATTCGAGAATATCGCAACATTCCAGTGCGATTCCCTTAATATTGCTACTAATGGCATGCCAATGCATTCAGACTACGTCAAATTCCATTTCCGGCAGCTCCAGGCTGGACGACAAAGCCAACGACGATCCCGAGAGAATTCACAACTCGAACGTGAGAATCAGGGCACTGCATACTATCAGGAGGTAAACTTTATGTGATATGATGCGAATATGATGTAACTGTTCAATTTCGATCGATGGACGGTGGTTTTTGGCTCTGAAAATATAGTCTTTCAAATTAAAAATACTTGAAATTGTGAAATAGTTTAGACCGGGATTTGTCTAAAATTCATATAGAATATATGTCTTTTATTACCTAAATTACAGTTAATGATTTTGATTGTCAAAATTGATCCCTAAGTTACCTTAAATTCGAAATTCTAGGATTCCAGTTGGAATCAGTGGACGCTAAGACTTTTTAGTCCTAACCTTAGTCATAAAAGTTCTCAGCATACAGACCTACAGAGTACCTAAATCGAGGGACTGTCGGAATCTTCCTTGGCACATTAAGATAGGCTAAACTTTTAAGGTTTGACTTATAGTACGAGGAGCTCAACTGATTGCCCAACTAGGATATTGAAAATGATAAAAGTGCGCACTTTCTCAAAAAGGCCCAGAATTCGTAACATTCGTCGTTGACCCTTGAACGGCTATCAGCTGAGTGGGAAGATCAGAGCCAGGGCAAGACTATTACAGATAAGCACTAATTTAACCGTCCGTTTTTACATCATATAGCGGTTTTTAGCATTTTTGTTTTCCGAAAAAATTTGAGTTACTTCGTTTCAAACTTTTTTCCATTTCGAAGCGTAAAATTCCACATTTCGATTGGCACACACCATTTTTAGACTTTTTCCCAAAAGTGCGACCCAAGTTTTTCATTCCTCTATAACTCCACTTTTCAGGTCTTTGGAAACATACGGTGATTTGACAGCGAGGAAGCTCATGTTAAATTTAGCTAAAAAGACCGACGAATTTGGTCAACAAGCTCATGAAAATTCTCTATTTTCTCAAGAGGATGAGGCCAGCAGTAGCCGGAGTATTGAATATCAAGATAAAGAACAGGTGGGTACTAAGTTTCAAGGACTCAGGAAGAATGCATTCTATCTAAAACCACCTATAAAATTGATGTAATAAGTGCAATCACCTCCAGAAAAAGCAGAAAACTTTCTCAAATTTTTTGTCTCAGATCCGAAACTTTATTTATTTTTCTACGTTCCTCTATCACACTATCCCATACTACTGGTACTAACTGTGCCCTCTCAATTGACCCTTGTGCCCATTCTCACGATTCTTTGCAATAGGAAATAGGACAATAACAAGTTTTTACCCATTTTCTTCGTCAAAAATTTGGCCTGTGCTATTTTTCTTTATTTGTATTTCTTTTAACTTTTCAATTTGCCCTTTTGCGGTTCGACATAAAAATAGTCTGTACGCAAAGTTGGCTAGGTAAAGTGCAAAACAAGACCGAATTTCCGATTGCTCCAGGCCGGATCTAGAAAATTCGGCCATAAACTTGGCCAGAAAGGATGGGCACACTTTTCGTGTCGGGATCATGTAATTCTCGAACTATGCCCATAGGTAAAAACGCAGTTCAGGGCGAGTAGTCATTTTGAAGTACAAATATTTCAAATGATCCCGTAAAGTGTACTCTTGTCTCTGTTAAGCCTAAATTTTTAATGCAATTCCTTGAAACAATCGATTTCTCGACTTTGTATAGCTCTCGTGTATGCTCGTTGTTCTCTTTCATCACCACATTCCCAAAGTGTCCGCGCGAGGATTCCATTTCTTTGTTTATCTCAATCCTGAATACGTAATTGAGCAGGGAGGTCAACGAGGTGCAACTCCCAAGATGGGGACGGGCAACTCCCGGCGATTCTCGAATCCCAATTGAAACGGACCGGGAAGGAATTCAGGTGGCGGCGATTATCTTGATTTAAATTAAATTCGAGGGTTTCCTCCTCGAATCGCAAAGTGTGACTCTTGAGAATGGTGCCGATTGACAGTGCTGAGCGACCTTTCCCATATAACGGTACAAAGATCGTTATCCGGCGTAACAACTAAACCATCAAAATATTAACAGGGACCCAATTTAGGGATGTTGCCATTAAAAAAATGTTTTCTGTAAACAGATTTGAGTACAATTTTAGAAGAATACTTCAAAAATATTTTTCTGAGCACAAAATTTTTTTCTTTAACCTTTCTCTCTCTTTTTATATAATATTTTTTGCTCTTGCATATCACAAAGTACCATTTTTCTCACACTATCTCTCATCTTTTCATACTATTTTTCTTTCTCAGCTTGGTTTGCCAAGCCGTGTCTATGATGGACATCTCTATTAGTTTTTCTGATAGTGTATAATGTATGAACCCTTGTCGGTTGTGGAATGCACAAAACGATGCACACTTTTAGAAAGCGAAAATATTTTTAGTATATTTTCGTTCTATGTCTTTTGAATCAAACATCGAGATCAAAACTATACATCAGAAACAAATCTAATCAGCATTCGTGTTCAGCTTGAAGGCGCAGACAGAAAAGAAACAGATTCCGCGGAGAACTCTTCGAAAAATAACAGTGGCACCGGGTTCCTTAGAGTACGAGTCGGATTAACGTAAGTTTTTTGGATAATGTTTGAAACAATTTTGATGACTATTTATTAAAGTGCATTTTTGGTATTTTTTACACATTTGAACGTAATTTGAAAAAGCCCGAAATTTTGAATATTCCTCCAAAATCGCGCTCAAATTTGAATTCTCACAAGTTTCTTCCAATATGTAATAAAATTTTTCAAAATTTCAAAGCACTTCCGACCTTTGTACAAATGACGTTTGTTTATTTTGTGAGCGCCCATTGCGCTGTCCCGTTATTTGAGTTATTGCCAGCCCCGAGGGACTTTCCAGTTTTTTCCAAGTATACGAATTTTTTGACCCAAACTCTTGCCCAAAATGCTAAACGTGACGAAAGGGACGCTCTCAGATTGCCTTGGCATTTACTTTAGTCTGGCTTTGGCCAAATTGGGAATCTCAATGCCCATTTTGGGTTGGATTGAGTTTATGGAAAAAATTCATCTTCGGAAATGGCACAGCTATTTTTGTAACGGAACATTTTATTGCGTTCAAATGGAAACAATATTGCAATGACAACAAAATTGGAATTTTTCTGCGTTTTCTTTGGAATTTCTAATAAATAATAAATTGAAATACGACTCCGTTTTTAAAGGGTTTTGAGGGAAATTAATTGAAGCATTTTTAGAAAATAATTTTGAAAGCGAATTGGAAAAATATATTAAAATGCAAAAATTTTATTATTGTTGCAAAAAGTTTCAAAAAATATCACTTATTGGCGAAACAAAATTTTAGAATTATTTGTTTCCGATGTGGAAAAATGTTAAAGTTTTGCTAAGTCTACAAAAATTTGAAAAATGTATGACAAAAACAAAATCACTTTTTTAAAAGGGTTGAAAAGTGTTACAAAACTGCTAAATTGTTATATTTGACGCATTTCTATTCCAAGAAATTACATTTTCCAAAGTATTTTTTGTTTTCTTTCAAAACAGGTCCCGCCAAATTGCCCTTTTAATCACTTTTTTACGAGCCCATTTGAGTGATTAAAATAAAGCCGCCTTCCTTAAAACTGTACCAATGCGGATTTAATGGGAAACAGCGTCAAAAAATCAAAGTTCACATCTTGAACGAACTTTAATTTGGCTGAATGGCTTCAATAAACTATAAAAATCTCATTAGAATGCTCGCCAGACACTTACCTGTCCTCCGACATTTACCTGCCATATTGTTTAATCGTAAAAGTCGTAAAGCCGCAGCCATAACAATAAAGATAACAAAGCGAAATTGGTGGAAGAGGATTGCAACAAATTTTATTTGAAAAATTAACGACATATGAGTCATAAAAAGTTTAGTGTGGAATTGAATGAATTTGGACACTAAAATTTGGAATAACCATCCTATTGATAAATGCAAATTGAAAAGTAATAATAAAACTTTGTAATGCTGATTTTTTTCTAAAGTTATTTGATTTTACGGCAATTTTTTAAAATTCATTAACCATTCAAAAAATGTAATATTCGAGACACTAGAAAAAGCCTTCCAGAAAAAGGGGACAAAACGTTACATACTGAAATAGACACCTCTAAGAATGCCTTCCAAAAAGGGGGGGGGGCAAAAACCTTACGGACCTCGCCGACAAAAATTCCTCCGTCCTTGGATCCACGTACGGAGGAATTATTGCTTCAGCTTACTATAAGGATTTTTCAATTTTGTACCATTATAAAACCTTTGTTAAACTTTTTTACTTATTTTATGCCTTCCGACATTTTACCGTATTCCCTGTAATTGCTACCCCCTGAAATTATTACCCCCCCTCTAATTATTACCCCCCTGGAGCTCGAACGATTTATTATTACCCCCCCTCTAATTATTACCCCCCTGTAATTATTACCCCCCCCAAAAAAATGTGCCTACTAGACCTTTATTTTGTTCCGTTATAAGAATAATAGAAAAATAATTCGTATTTTCGAATAAAAACGAAAAATTAGATATTTTTGTATAGAACTTTCCATTTTCGATTTAGTCATTTTTATATCATTTTCAAATTTATATTGAAATTTATTTATTATAAACCAGAATCATTTATCCTGCATTTTCAAGATTTTTTGAGAAAAATATTATCCATGCAAACAAATTATAAAAACTTATGGAAAAATTGTGAAAACTGAAGGGAAAAAATCGGTTTAAATTTTGAAAATTATTTAAGAAATATAGCTAAAAAAGTAAAATTCATAGTCAACAATGATTCAGAGCAATAAATGCGCTTAAAAATTTCGAGATTAATTTTAAAATCATTCAGAAAATGGTAAACTTTCATAAAAATCTCACGAAAATTAGTAAAATATTGATAATAAATTAGAAAAATTCAAATCTTGCCCAAATAATTTCGGTAAATGGTTTCGATTTTGAAAATTATTCGAGAAACTTTGACAAAAATGCGAAAAAGTTTCAGAAATTTAGCTAAAAAGGTAAATTTTGACGATAAATTTTTGAAATATTCAACCCCAGAACACTGAAAATTTTTAGTTTTTCGTAAAAAATTCTCAAAATTTTCTCTAATCTCCGCGCCTGAGGCGCGGCGACATTGAAATATTATTACCCCTCCTGTAATTATTACCCCCCTCTAATTATTACCCCCTCTGGAGCTCGTTTGAAAAATTATTACCCCGGGGTAGTAATTACAGGGAATACGGTATCTCAAATCTTCGGTAACATTGATTTCTCGCAATTTTATGGAACCTTTTAGATCCTAAGCTTAATGTTGAGCTAATTTACCCATTCACTCAAACAAGTGAAAGATTCATTAGAGATTCTCAAAAGTGCTCAAAATATTTCTTTTCCAGAGAAACCAACGGCCAGCTAGTCGACGACCAGGATCAAACTGTGCCCTCAGCGTTCGGCGACGATGAGGAAGAGAGCGCAGTGAAAGCTGGCGGGTCGGCTGAGCCGAAGTCGGACGAGAACCCCAACAGTCGACGACACCACCGAAGCACAGCTTTGAGCGCCTATAGACGTGGCACCCATGACGGTAACGGCGGCACCTGGGGCACTACTTCGCACCTTCACCATCACAGGAGGCGGAGGAAAGGTGAGGAGAGAATTTTTTAGAGCAAAAAGAAGCTCGGGATTACGGTACTGATTTCAAAGCCTGAACATTTATGAAGTCAAAAATTTGTTGTTGAAAACTTCAATGTCTCTGGATCGTTTGCTGCAGGGGATATTTGACAGCAAATCGATTCTTGAATGAATTTGAGCCCGATTTTAGAGAATTTCCCGATAAATACCAGAAAAATAACGTGGCTTTTACCGTTTTTATTTTCCTTTGGCAATACCTGTACACCTTTGATGAAAATACCGGAAAACGTTTGCCTACAGACTCTATAGTACACAAGTGTGGAAAGAAATTCCGTAGGAAAGAACAGGTTTTCTTTTGATTGTAACATTTTAACAGAAAATACCCGAAAAGTTATGAATGATTGACGGCTTTGTTTTTGAGGAAGAAATATCATATTTCCTTCTGGAAAATGCGAAATAGCACATGTCTTTGTTTCTCTGTCTTTTTTCAACTCTAATTCCTCCGAATTCCGTTATCTTCGAAATTTTCAGTTTCCAATTTTTTCGAATTTTCTGTTTTCTTTCCACCTTACTAACACTGTTCGTTTTTTCTTCCAATCCTATTCTCTCCTGTCAGCGAATGAAACCAAATTTCGATTACTCTTATGTCAAGAGCCTTGACACAACTTTCATTCCCATTCTTCTTCCTCTCTTCCCGTTTTTTTGCCCAAAATTAACCGCAGCGATGTGTGTGGGCCGATTTCGTCGAATTGGTGGAACGCTTGGAATGCTTTCGAACCCGATTATCAATTTGTCCACCTCTTGCATCTCGATTGGCCTACCTGAGAAATTCAACTTGTTTGTTGGGTGTTTTCCCGGACTGGGTCAGGTTTTGACTGATTTATCGGCCGATTGCGTACGGCCATAAATCAAAACTTAAATACCCTTTGATGGCTCGGCGGTCTTCCGCGGTCAAAAAGACTGTTTCGGGTGTATTGAAGGAAAAACGCTCTAAACAAAGGTCTAAAAAAGCTGTCTCACCTTCGCACGTGTGAAATATGAATTCACGGTTTTTTTCGCTTCGGGCAGGGACAGTCATTAATTTAATTAAATACACTCTTGATTGTTTGTTTCTTCGGGCGCTTGGCGAGAGTTGGAATAAAAATAGAAACACATTTTAAGGGAAGTAGAAAATGAAGTAAAAAAGTTCGGTTTTGGGGCAAAACCGATATTTGGGATTTTAGAAAACAACAAAAATTGGAAAAGACCATAAAATGACAGGTCGGAAATGGGGTGCGGACAATGTCCAAGATAAAACCTCTCAAGGAGAGCTCTGTATAACCCTTCCCCATTTTATGAAACGAGACAATTTTTTCACAAAAATGGTTTTCTCGGGATACTTTTGGGCCATGAATTCACACTTTTGAGTCAAGAATTTTTTAAGAATCATACTTGGCCAAAAAGTTCCTTTTTTGTAAAATAACCATTTTTGTTGTAAGAAAAATACCAAATAGTGTAACTTTGGCTATTTTTCCGCTAAATGGCCATCTTTTGGCAAGAAAATGACATTTTGTTTAAAATATTGACTTTTGGTCCAAAATTAACTCAGGAAAATTTTCGATGGACAAACGGATTTTTCAGGAAATTTTTTCTGCAAAAATGGCCATTTTTGGCCGGAAAATGTGCAACTTTATAAGTGCAGTTTCTTGAATTACCGTAAACTCTCTAATTTAACCCCCCTCTTGTTTTACCCCCTCTAATTCTGCCCCCCCTAGAGGTCGATTGAATAATTATACCCCCTCTAATTTCCGTACATTTTGTATGGATTTTTCGACCCTCTATTTTTACCCCCCCTCTAATTTTGCCCCCCTAGAGGTCGATTGAATAATTATACCCCCGGGGGTTAAATTAGAGAGTTTACGGTAGTTTCTCGCTTTCTCTGCCCAGTCTTTCTTTGCACTCTCTTCCCAATCATAACTACTTCTCATTATACCGTTCTTATCTTCTTCTTCTACCATCCTTATCATTCCAGGATTTTATTTAACAAATGGCCAGCAATTTACTGAATTCAATCGCACGTGCGGAATACAAATTTGTGTTTTTTCTTTCTTTCTGGGGTCGGGGAGTCCATTAATTCAATCAAATGCTTTGGATTACTTTCTTCGGTTTTAGGCGAGAATGAGGAATTGAAACGAAAATAGCGCACATTCCATTGGTCTGTGTTTCGGTCGATGAGAAAATCAATGGGGCGAAAGATCCAATTTTGGAGACAGTACAGTCGTTCCAGACAAAGACTATTCTCGACTCTTTCTTCTCATACTTTGTTTAATGGTATTAGAAATGGGTGTGTGCCAACAGAAAAAATAACTGGTGAAAACCTTACCTGGAACATCAAAACAAAAATATTTTGAGCGGTTGAATTATTTTTGATGATTTTTGATGTGGGCGACGAAAGATTTACCGTTATTTACGGGAAAGTTGGACTTTATGGTGAAAAAATCAATCTAATTAGTGAACTTTTTTGTCAATCCGAAGGAAAAGAAGAAACGAATGGAACAAAAGTATTGATTATTGCTCCGATTTTCACACTGTTCTCTATTTTTCTGGAATTATGAGAAATTATGCATTATTTAAAAATGTATGAAAACAGTAATATGAAGGATAAAAAGGATTGAAAATTTGAGTGGCTTAGACTTACGCGGGAATTCAAAATTTTTCTATAAAACGTCTCAAAAGTGAACAATACAATCATCACATATAATCCAAGTTAAAGTCTACGCGATATTTTATGCGTCCAGCCCACGCTCTCGACTTCCAATTTTCCCGTTACTTTGACCACACCCTTATACTTTGTTTTGTTTATATCAAAAACTGCTCTTTCTCGGAACCGCTCAACTGATTTTGTGGTTAAATTTATTTTTAAATCGGTTTTCGGACAAATTCTCCGTCCCCAATTAACAAATTTAACTGGACAGTATGACTCGGATTAGGCCGCCTGAAGGCCTCGGGTGTATGCCAAACATCAATCGGCTGATGGCCCTCCTAAATCATCCATCGAAATCAAATTTGTTTTGTCTCCCGCCAGGTAAGACTCTCGCTTCTCAAAGACTCCAGATTACATTTGATGTGTTGGGGCGTGTGTATAGACCGTTTCTGTTGTGGTTTTCTTAGAGGCTGATTGATGAGTTTAAATATTGCGCTTAGGCAATGTTTTCGGAAAATTGGATGTTTCCTTCACTATTTCGCCGCTTTCTCGTTCTTTGTCTTGAACATGGAATTAAAAAAAAAACAAGAAATATCGTTAGAAGCAGAAAAGTTTGAACACGCCGATTAAAACAACGAAACGTTCTGGATTTGGCTTCGAAATTACACCTAGTAGCTGTCTCGTAGCTTCTATAAGTCTAGATTTTCTAGAATCTGTTTTTTATTTTTCTAGAATGTTCTATGGGCACTGCTTCGAATGTTTAGATTATTATAAAAGAATCTAGAATGCTTAAAAAACTTTTCGTGCTACCTTTTTAACGTAAGTTCAATTTTTCGATGTTTTCCTCCAAAAATGGCATAAAGGTGCAAAAATTTTGGACTGTACTTTTGAAAAATTGCATTCTAAATACATTTGGAGCAAGAAAGTGAAAGTTTCCTTAACATTCCCTCCTCAAAACTGTTGCATTTTCCTCAAAAATGCACTTTTCCAACATTTTAACACTCAAAGTATAACAAACCAAAAGTCTTTTCTCGCTTCCTTTCCGCATTTAGACTCCTTCCCAGTCAAGGCATCTCTTCTCAATCAAAGAGCCCAAATCGGGGGAAGCTGTTGTTTTTCGCTCACCGATCGGGAAATAAAAACCGCAATAGACAAAAGAATGGGCAGGCAGATTATTTTGACATTTCCCCTCCCAGCCAGTTGGAAGACCGTTAGAAATGTTGGAAGACCGCTAAATAACGGCAAAACTGGTTCGGCGCTTCAAACCACCGCGATTCCCACCACAAACCATTTCTCTCACCACGACCCCCTTGTGCTGATCTTGGTGGGCTCGCAGATCAGAGCGCGTTAAGCACCGCTATTCCCCCTTGCACCGTTGACGAGTCCGAGGGTGATCCTTAGACAGAGGTGTCAATTTATGGATAGACATTAATTGAGGCGACGCGCCGATTGGAAGTGGCGCCGATGAAGCCAACGGCGAAGAAAATGTAACAAGAAGAAGCAAATAATAGTACATAATGAGAAGCTCTATTATGCGCGCATTCTGCCACCGTTACTTTGCCTGGTATGATCTTGCTCCTCTTTCCGCTCAATGCTCTGAATAGCGGCTATTGCTAAATTATTGGGCGATAAATAAAGAGGAAGAAGAGAAGAAAAGAGCGGGAGAAGGGACAGGATTGATAGTGGGAATGAATGGGCTGATAATGGGGGTGGTATAACGGTAATAAAAGGTCAAACGTTGCAATGTAGATTAAAGGAGTTCGAAAATGTGGCAGCGAAAAATTGCATTAAAATGCGATAAAATTACTCACAAATGGCAAAATCTAAAATAGATGTCAAAAAATTAAAGGGAAAAGCTGAAGAATTAGATTTCAGGCTGTCCTCCACTGCATGGAAAAGATCAGCTGCTGTGCCCTTCGCGCAACCATCGCCGATACGGTAAGTAAATTTTGTTTGTAATCAACGGTTTAAAGTGCAGCTCTTATAGCTCTGGTTAGGAGGAAAAATAAGAAGGCTGGGCATTTTTCTCACTTTTCTTCCAAAAGTGCAATTTCCCATAAAATTATGCCAAATTTCCTTCCAAATTAGGCGTTTTTGTAAAATTTATAGCGTTTAGGACTTTTTATTGCTCCTTCCAACGAGAATTTCAGTACCGAAATATTTTCTTTCGCGTATCAACTATGAATATTATCAGCACTTTATTTTCAGATGTTTGCATAACTCGAGAGCAACTATGCAACCACGTCCGAGACTGTCCCGATGGTGAAGACGAAGACTCCCGGCATTGCTTCTTCTACAAACCAGTAACTTTTTGCAACTTTGTACTGTATATCGCAACTTTACTCTGAATATTTTCAGCTGGACGACCAACTGAAAACTTTGGCGCACGCAGTTTTGCTTCTCGTAGACAGTGTGATGAGCGAGCATCAGCAGCAGAGGCGCAATGAGCTTTGAGGAGACTCACCTCTTAAGACTCTCTCTCACCTTTGAAACAGTGAATCGAAAGCGAAAAACTCACCAATAGGAATTAGAATGTAGGATCAGGATTAAAAGTTCAATTTTGTTGCGATAAATCTCTATTAGTTATGTAACCCGTTAGGTGGAACCGTTATGTGGCGCTCACAATAGCAACTGATCTGATAAAATTCAACGTATTTCGACTTTTTTTTTGGCAGTTTTCGTTGTTAGTCATTGATTTAATATTACTTAGCCTATGTCAACTTTTTATCCTGGTTCCAATGCATTTCCTGAAATTTTGTAAATTGCACACTTGACAAAAAATTGACATAGCACAGTCATATCAGATTTGTAATAAACCTGGTGATAATTGCCCCAAAATTGCCAAAATAAGTAGAATTTCATCAGATCGAGCGCTATTGTGAGCGCCACTTTAGAATTGATTTTCTCTTGCGGCGTAGTAATAAACATCAGCACTTTAAAATTTAGAAAACCGTTCAAAAACTGTGTAAAAAAGGAACAAAACGATCAAAACCTTTAAAATCTTTTAGCAGTGCTCAGTTTCCGCAAACTAATTTCCGATTATGTCCAGGCCCGTAGCCAGGGGGGGTTAGGGGGGTTGTAACCCCCCCCCCGAAATTCGGAAGCCAAAAAAAATCAATAGGGTCCCCCCTATGGTTTTAAAAATTTTGGAGAAAATTTTGAAAATTTTAAAACCCTAAGAATGCGTTTTTTTCACTTCTCAACCCCCTGAAATCTCAACCCCCCCCGAAATTTTTTCTGGCTACGGGCCTGATTATGTCCTTTTGTCACCAAATATATATTTCCCACTGCCTTCCCACGACTTTTGTACTATTCTCATTATAATAATCTTACTGTTACAAATTTACCGTTGTGACTTCTTTGCTTTTCTGCACCAGAATTATGTGTGAATCATATTTGTCTAAAAATGTTCGCATTTCAATCATTTATTTGTTCGTCAGTGTACCGTACTTTTTCGAAAATCCCACGGAGATTTTGTCTCATAATTTTCAGTCATACACTCGCATGATAACAAATGTCACACAAAAATTGGCCAACTTACTAGTGAAAGTACGTACATATGGCTCATTTTGTTGCGTTTCCTCGACCAAAGATCTCATTTTCTTGATATATCGTATGATATAATTCAGTTACTTTATTGTATTTTACTCATTCGCCATTGCTGTTGAGAGTTGACAGTTTTAATTAGATGCTCATTTATTTTCCCATAGAAAGTTACAATAAAATTATTGAATGAAATGTTACGATCGACAAACTAGACTAGGAAATTCTTGAACTTCCAAAGTACACTCAGGAAAGGGCTTTAAGGAAGAAGGCCATCATTGAGGCGTGGTAGTATTCGATGGCACTTCCGCTACGGATAGCGTGCCGCTCGGATGGAAACAGCTGAAAAATTAGTGATGAGTACAGTTAAATTTTTCAAAAACCTATTATGGAATCCAGAACGACAAAATTGCAGGAAGCAGAATGGAAAAGAAGAATTGCCTCTAACTGTCTCTTAATCTCTAACTGTGGTGTTTTAGTTTGATTCGGAATTCCGGCTCTTCCCTTATTCAGATGGCTCTCTACATATTCTACGACGGTCAAATGCAAGATCGCTCAAAAATGACTTTTTAAGGGTTCCCCGGCCGAAATTTCGTAGGCCGTATGGGTTTTAACCCCGCTGATCCCGAATCTGAAGTAAGTTTTGGAATTGGGGTGTTCTAGTACCAATTCTTGCCACTCTGCATATTTTAAGCCTTGGAATTGGGGTATGAAATAAAGGGTACAAAATTTCGGCCAGGGAACCTTTAAAAAGGCCATTTTTGAGATAATGTAGAATTGGCCGGTCATACAATATGTAGAGAGCCATTCAGATTGAAATTCATAATTTTAATTCGCGCGAAAACTTACTAGTAGTTGATGTGGTTTCCCAACGGCTATCAATGCGTTTATGAGCTTCTGCGTGTGATGAAAGTGCACATTTTCGTCAGACATTCCGTGGACGATTAGCAAACGGCCTTCTCTAGAATTTAGTGGAGTACTGTATTTTATATTAATGCTGAACAGGAAATTTACAAATTTAGAAAATGTTGCAAAGTTTGCACTATACCAATAGTCTTTGAAGTCAATTTTCTGATTTACAAATTCTAAGGAGAACATACTGATCAGGAAGCTTGTCGACTTTGGCCAGAATTCCTGCATTCTTATAAATTGATCCCTCTTGGTCGCCTCCGTTTGGTAGACCCAAATATCGCTCTGTATAGCCGGTGTCATAAAGTGTCCAATCAGTCACGGCTCCGCCCACGCAGGCTGCTCTAAAATCGCATATCATATAGTTTACTTCTCTAATCCTAAGAAAGTTACCTGTACAGCTCCGGATGCTGCGCAAGTAAGAGGAAAGACATGTATCCTCCGTATGACCATCCAACTACGCCAACGCGATTGAGGTCCAAAAAATTGGATTGCTCGGCAACGAATCTCAATCCTTCGACTTGATCGGCAACTTCGCATTTTCCCTGGAAATGCATACATTTAATTGCCATTCATAAAATTAAAAATGGTTCAGATTTTCTTGTCTTGAGTTTTCTTCCCTCTAGTTATTTTGTGGAAAACTTACCAATGAGTTCTTTATAGTGCCTTCGAATTCGACTCCTCCTAAAATTGCAACATTATGGAATTTGATTCTAGAAAATATCGATTACTATTTGCACTGCCACGACCGTCAACGCAAAGCACCGCGAAGCCCTTAGTGACGAATTTAAGGTATTGAGCCACACTAAAATGAAACATTTAAAAATGTCATATTGACTACAGTCGTCCCTACCGGATATGGCGCTATCCGTTTTGGCCGAAATCCGCCATATTAGGGAGGGTGCCATATTAGAGAGGGTCATATTAGAGAGGGAATTTCCATACAAAAAAAACCGTCTCAGCCAAAATGCGCCATATTAGGGAGGGTCAACCCAAAATTAGTCCAAATGCGTAAAAAATATTGTATAATTTTTATTAAGCGGAACTATAATATACAAATTCACATAACAATATTATCACGATAAATTTTAATTTTTGTTGAAATATTTTGTGATACATGTCTGCTTAGTTGGCAAATTTTTTGAGATTTTCTTCAAAATCTGTAAAATTTCTCGAATTTTTCAGCAAAATGTCCAAAAAACCATAGGGGGGACCCTATTGATTTTTTAGACAAATTTTTCAGAAAATGATTTTTCAAAACCATAGGGTCCCCCCTATGGTTTTTTAGCCAAAAAATTTTCATTAAAAAATTTTTGCCAAAAAACCATGGGGGGGACCCTATGGTTTTGAAAAATCATTTTCTGAAAAATTTGTCAAAAAAATCAATAGGGTCCCCTCTATGGTTTTTGGGCCAAAAAATTTGGATTTTTGGTAAGAAATTCAAAAATTTTCTCCGGCCGCCGCCATTGGCGACGGCCGGAGAAAATTTTTGAAAAACAATAGGGGGTACCCTTTTGACACTTTTCGGGCCTGACCCCAAAAATCCGCCATATTAGGGAGGGAGCGCCATATTAGAGAGGGAATTTCCATACAAAAAAATCCGTTTCGGCCAAAGTGCGCCATATTAGGGAGGGTGCCATATTAGAGAGGGTCATATTAGAGAGGGACGACTGTATAAATTTTACCTGTTCCAGCTGTCTCGGACCAACTAAAATTTTATTGATAAATTTTTGTTATATCATAATTTTTTTTGGAAAATTCCAGCTCAATTCATCTAAATTTTCGCTAGTTACCTGAATGCATGGACCCGCGTAGACGCAACTAAAAATATTACAGGTATAATATAACAAAATTTAGAAATAAGCTAAAAACTCACTGAATGACCGGAAATTTTCCTGCATTGCCCGAAGCAACTTTTTCATCAGCTGGCCACATTAAAAATGCATAGTGAACTTTTCCGGAATTTGCTGACACATATTCAAAGAATTTTGACTTGAATATGGCCGAGGGTGGTTTGTAAAGTGATGGAGCAGCCGATTTGGGGCTCGACTTTGAGGTTGGAGAGTTGGACATTGAATGCGAAGGAGATGCTGAAATGGAGATAGAGTTCATTGTGATTTAACCAGAAAATTCAAAAGCTTGAAATTCAGCTTTGGTCACATTTGCGCAACCAATTGACAAAAAATACAACCTTTTCGATTTTTAAAACGATATCTCACCTGCTATAGAATTGTGAGGCGTCGGAAGAGTTTGAATGGTTATCCTATAGGCGAATATGGCGTTTGGAAGTGAATTATCAGATCCAAGGCTGCCGGTACTAGGATGCTGGAGGTGATAGAATCGGCACTCCGGAAGTGTCTGAACGTTACTAACCCAACAAGCAAATCCAATATCGGAGTTGACGTTCAAAGCTGGTTGACAACGCTCAAACCTAAACACCAACAAAATTATTCAATGTAAACTGGTTGGGAAATTCATATATCTCATGATTAGAGATCGGTGATCTCATCTCCCACTCACTCAGCCCTGCTGTAAGTATGCTTTTTGGCACCAAAAAGGTCAACTTACTGCATCTGGTCAATTGACACAGGGATCTCCCATATTTGGGCATCTCGCGCGGAGGTGCCGAGAGCTTTGCTTATAAAAGTTGCTTATGACATGCTAGCAACTTTGCTCTTGAGTCAATTGACCAAGGTGTCAAATGCACAACTCACAGCAGCGGTGATCCCCATGTGAGGGTTAAATCTAAACTGAAGCCTTGAGTAGGCGTGTGTCAGTATACTTCTGTAGAAGCCTAATGCCCTTTTTTATGGCCTTAGAAGGATTGTATGAAAAGAACCACTTACACAGTGTGGTTATCAAAAGAAGTTAGCGAAAAGGAGATATACATTTTTAGATATAGTTGAAATTATACTAACTGATTGAAGGGAACTCAATAAGGAGGTTTTCGGACATGTATATCAGACCGGATTCTGCAGTAGACAACTTCTCTTTAAGGGCAGAGCCAGGGAATTTATTTTCAAATTTTAGGAAGGCAACGTTCGATCGGTAGAATAGAAATCTGAGCTACTAATGTTTGAATTTAGTTGAGTAACGTAAGTTTATCGTTGAAATTTTATTTGAATGGCAAAAAACATACTTATAGCATAGGTCATTTGGAGTCAGCACGTTGCATTCTTGACTGGAGGCGTAGGAGGATACACACCTGTTAAGTTGGAAAATTATGAATTTTAGATATTAAATCACAAATAAGACAATTGAATTATCAAAACTTACAAACTGAGGAGCAAAGGAGAGAGCTTGTTCGAGAGATAATAGACTAGCTGTCGGCGGCTATCCACAGAAATAGTTGCTTCTTTGATAACGGCCCAATTCTCACCATTTGTTATTCGCGTTTCTCGATGTTCGGGTAGGCCATCTGAAACAAGAATTTTGTGTATATAAATAAATAATTGTCATGATAGTCGGAGTCATTTCTGTGAGAGACCGGCACGACAAACCCAAGTTTGTTTAATTTTAATCCCGATGTCCGTCGTTTCGAACGGAGACTGGGAAAAATTAAAGTTCCCGGTTTCAAAAAAATACTGTCTGAAAATAATAAATACCGATCGTTTTTTAACTTAAAAAATAGGGACTTAAAATCGAAACGCGATCTGACAAAATTTTAACTGCCCAGCATTTCAGATTAATGAACATTTCTGGCGATAGGTAGTTTTAAACCGAGAGTTTTTACTTACTCGTGACTCCAAAGGAGTGCAAGAAGAGGTGGCATTGGTTGTTCTTTTCGGAGCCAACAATGAACCGCATATAACCATCAGGTTCGGCAGGCAGACAATAGGTAAGATTATTGCACTGAAAATATTAAATTCAGGTAAAATGCGCGCAGAGGAAGAAATGCAGGAAATCAAAGCCAAAATTTTATAGTTAAACTGTAATTAAAAAATATGTTGTCTTAGAAATTATTATTGTTTAATGACTCTACGCATCTCTAAAAAAAGTTTTTCATTAAAACATTACAAGAAAAATTTTGGACAAAAATTAAGCACATGTTAACAAAATTTTAATCGAATTTTGGTTAGAAAAATATCACTTTTTGTTAACGACAATTTTTAGCATTAAATTAATTAAAAATGTATTTAAATTTTTGATTTAAAAAACTACGATTTTCTAACGAGTAAATTGCATGGTTCGACTTCATTATGCCGGCTAGAAATCTTTTCCTCATAAGAAAATTTTTTTCTGATTCTCCTTCCTTTTAACCCATTTATACAAAGACTTACATTGATCCAAAACGGAGAATTTTCTTCATACAATACCCCAACATTTTGCTCCGCATCCGGCACTGATACGGATTCCTCAGCAAATGCGTTTCTCGAGATAAGCAACATGGCCGTGCGCGCCGACTTGACCAGGATATGCGCGCTAAATATTCACAGCACGATGGAACCACCTTTTTCAAATCTGCCTTCAGCTCCAAATCGGTGACCGTATTGTCGGAGTTTATGCGACAAATTCGCTAAATATTTATAACCATTAGGGTACGGTTTCGCTGAACAGAAGTACCAAAGTGGAAATCGAATTTGGTGTTCCAGGGAGCGGATAACGCATCAATGCCGAACTGTCCGGTGGCTGGCTTGGCAAGGTAAACGACAACTGCGACACCTGAAAAAGACATTTGTAAAAAGACTGCTTAATTTGCTTTTAATGTTTTGGATAGAAAAATTTTATCAAACCTTTTAAAGTTAATTTGGATTGAAATGTATTACGAAATTTCGGCTAATAGATGATCATTATCCCTGACTCCGCCTAATTTGGTGAAGCTTAAAAAAATGTTTGGTAGCTTTAAAAAATTATTGAAGAATGTTGGAAGATCACAAAGGAATAAAGTTAAACAAATTTTATCCTCCTAGATGTGAAAAGTTTTGTTTTAAGATCGTGCAAATTCTCACATGTGTTTCATCGACTCGTTCATAAAGCAGCTCGAGATGCTTTGGATTCCACCAAAATCCTTCGAATCGCTCAAGTTCTTCCTAAAAATTTAGCCGACTATAGGGTCAGTAACTTTTACAAGATACTTGAATAATAAAAGAGGCGACTCCATTCGTGATACCTTCTACGGCGGGGCTCTCGTAGACTTTTGTATTTTGCCTGAAATTGAAACTCGGTAATACAAAAATTCTAAGTCAAAATTACTCACCAGTCGATGATAAACTGACCACCCGAGCAGAACGCCACGTAATTTGAATCGATTGGCGCGAAACTTGCATTAAGGACAGCGTTGTTGTGATATGTAGCCAGAGGTGTGAGCACTTTGTTCTAAAATACGTTTTACATGGGCTATGGTTGTCAGTAAATAATAGGAGAGGAACTCAAAGACTGTGCCTTGACCTCCTAACATTGGTCACTACTCATTTGGTGGACAAAAATTTTGTTTATTGAACTCTGAATAAAATTATGCAGGGACCTAGATGGTTAAGTTTCCTCTGCTAATGTATATCAGCCTTTTGGTTAGAATGAAGACTTTCATTCACACAAGCAGCCTAAACTTATATTCGGCAGTGGAAACGAAAGGCCCTTGGAGTATTTCAGCATAGAGCATAAGTAACGAAAAAATCACCGCCTTCGGTTACAAATCGCAATGCCAATTTACGGGCCAAAAGAACGATATTATTTGTCGACCATGAATGGTCGACAAATTTTTCAACTATTTTGGACTCAGGAGTTCCAAAAAAATTATTTGTATCTGTACCTGTAACTTCTTACCTCGTAACAAAAAAGTTGAGAATACCCGGAAAGCAGCACTTTTCCACTCTGAGAATGATACGCATACGCCGTTATCCCTGAAATGAGTTCCAACATCATTCATAATTTTGTTCAAACTTAAAAAATTTATACCACTCGACATTTGCCCCCTCAGGCGTTCGTAGAAAAGGCACAATTCGGAAGACGGCTTGGTACTGTCACTTCCCGAAGTTGGACTATTCAGCAAAGGTTTCAGCTCCAATGTTCCAGGCAAAGATGGATCTGGCATGACTGGTGGGAGAGAGGCGTGCATCAACGTTTGTTGCGGGTTGATGGAGTCATCCGGAGCACTGCCTAGAGCCAGGATTGAAGGGCAACCCGCTTCAAGACCTGTCACAATTTGCAGATGAATCAGCGGCTCGCCAAAGCTCTTTTTCGTCTAAAATGAAAAATTTAAACAAAAATATGTCTCAATTTCTCTAGATTCAACGGGGTATCGGACAAAAAAGTCTGATAAAAAAACGAGAAATTTATTGACCCACCGAAGTAGGCTTTTTAACGTTCAGGATCTCCGATTTCAAAAGGATTTTGACTATAATTCACTACAAATCAATTTTTATCATTTCGAGATTTGCAGTCTTGCCAAAATATACCTATCTGACAACATTCTCGAAGTTGAGTGATAAATTGAAATGGAAGCTTAAAATTTGAAGCTTGTAACACCTAATCTGTCGTTTAAAAGTTTGTACTCTAATGGATTGCAGATATCTTTTACCATATTCCATTACTTTTACGTTCGACTAAAGAATGAAGGGCGATGCCACCAGAAAATTGGGGGTGGGGTTAATAGGGATTAGTTGTTCATACGGTATACAGGATTTACGTGAAATTTTTATTACTCACCTCATTTCTCCAAAATCGAGCATGTTGCATGCTTTCAGTCCACGTATTTGGTTCCAATGGTGCCATTGCAGCGAACTAATTTGGTGGAAGAATAAAAAAATAATCAGACAAAGTGAACAATACTAAAGTGTTCAGAAAGCGGGACAACAGCGCGACGAAGTGAATAACAGTTATTGAGACTCTGAATACTATGCCTGTACTCACAAAGAATCAAATATGCGAAGTGTACATTGCGCATGACGTTCTTAGTTCAGAAATATCGTTTGAAATTCTCAGAACTGGCGCGCTTTTGGCGAGGTGTGCTTTTTCAGTTCAAATGGATTTCATTCAACGCTTTATGAGCTAAAAGCATTCGAAAGGTCTGTGACTGATTTTGAGCAAAAAATCGTTTTGAAGGAATAGGTTTTTGTATTTTATGGTATAAAAAGTCTGTCGCTTTGGCAATTTACTTGATTCAAAAGAAGTGAATTGAAATTTCTATATTCATTTTCCCAGTTTTCACTTCGCATTCCTTTGCGCGCCATTTTTAGGGAACACCGAAGAAAGTATCCCACCGGAGTAATTTCCGTCAAAAATGATAGAAATAACCAAAAATTCAATTTCCCGCTGAAAAAAATGAAATGAGGCGTGTCCTAAATTATTTGATAAATTTTACTCATGAGTCATGGAAGTTCTAACCGAAAATGGTCTTTGACAGGGGTGGTCAAAAATGTTTATATAGGAGATACAGACATACTCTCTAATTACTCTTCAGAGTACTCTAAAATATATAGAAATCCCGAATCACCTAGGTATTACTGTCGTTTCCCATTTTTCGAAGAAATCTGTAATCAAACTGTACAGAAAATCATTCTGGAACCTTTGATGCCCATTCTTCTTGACCTTTTCTTCTCTTTTTTTATTCTCCACAGCCTTCTAGGTGTTTACTCCGCTATTCTCAGATTCCGGTGTACGAATTTTATCCCGGAAATTCAATTAACTCTTTAGGGGTGAAAGGGGTGTACAGGATCCGTTTCAATACACTCAAACTTCTAGCTTCTTGCATTTAGGAAAATGGCTTCTCAATTTGACGATATCCTGCGAAGAGCCGAACAGTTGCACACCGATGCCAGCATGGGCAGTGTTGCTAAATTACCTGCATCTTCTCGCGCGGTTAGTCAATTTTTGGATTAAAAATTCTCTTTTGCATTAGTCTCGTGGGCTGGTAATTCTTGAGATTCGATTCACGTGTTCACAAATTTTACATTTGTCGAGAAAGTATTGCTAAACGTTGTGGTGCGCCTCAAATTCTAGGCGTAATCTTGGTAACAGGTCGAGCTTTTTTACCATGAAATAAAAAACATTAGTTTCCAGCAATGAAAAACGGAAGAATTCCGAAAAGTTTTGACTTATGTCGGAATATATTGCTAGAAAATACGATTCCGACTACATTTCTGATCTTTTGCTAGTTTTATGTTTAATTTTATGTTAACAATAGTTATGATTCAGATGGATGTGGACGGACCAGCGCCGCTAAACGGCAACGCAATGATGATTGACACTGGCTTAGCCGATATATTTCGACAAAGCGAAGAAATGTGGAAGCGGAAGAATTTAACGAAGCAACCTATGGGAGCGGCATCGGCAATTTCTGCTCTCAAAACGAGCAAAGACATGAGCCAGTTGTCAATCACCGCACTTTCGGAGCCATCACCTCTACAAAAAGAACAGAAAAAGGATGTAACAGTAAGCATTGTTTGTTATTCTATTCGAATTTGTAAATTTGAGCGTAAACACAAGAATAAAAAGCTGTGACCAAAATAAGACTTGCACTCTAAAAGTTCAAAAATTTGAACCTTCATTGATCTATTAATGTTTCTTAATTTATTGTTTGATAGGAATACGACGAAACAGCGACAGTAGCAGATTCCCTTGGATATGATTCGTTTGTGAACAAAGAAATTGAGCGATATGTTCAAAGCTCGTATGAGCGCGCCCGACTTGAAGCGGAGCGAAGCTTTTTGAACCAACAAGTACTGCACAGTGATGGAGGCCGTCCAGCTGGCACGCCTGGTAGAAGAGCGCAAAGCAGGCAAGCGTTGGGCGGAACGGACGTGTTCCAGCATTTTAACATCGATAGCACACCCACGCCGTCAAATATGGCCACAAATCAACCTTTGGAATATCAGCAGAATGTCTTTGCTCAAAAGGTTTCCATTAATTTTGTTCATTTTATATAACACTGTAGAAATTTTGCATCTGTTTATTGGCAGTTGTTGCGAAGGTTGTATTCTCTTATGTGAGATATCATTATAGTGTGCTCTAGAATATTATAGAATGATCATTTATTTGAATATTCTAGAAGAACTGCACAACGCTAGATTATTTTAGAATATGATATTATAATGTTATTCTATATACGTGGATGCTGCGTTCGCACTATTTACTTTCGCTAAAATTTTCATTCTATTTTCTCGGCGGAATTTTAAATTTGTGTAAAAAATTTCGTTTTGAAGGAAGAATAATTGGCATGCATCGAAATGCGTTTGGAATATTTGCTAAAACATCGGAATGTACCAAAAGTTTTACATTAAATATTATACAGAGTTAAAACATTGAGGGGGAAGTAATCCGATTTCAGGATCATTGAATCAACGTCTGACTTAACACGGAATCGGTTTCAGATAGACTTGGCTCTGCGCACGAACTGTCAAGCGGTCATCAAAGACGCGTTAATGGAAGCGGTTGATGAAATTAACGACAAAGATGTGAACGAGATTTGGGACAAAGTGTTTGTCGTCTGCTCAAAGATTTTGCTGGAAGAACCCGAAAATGTACGCGCCCTTCGAACGTCGAGAAAATGGGCAGAGCATGTCGTCTCAAAGTCTACGAAATACCTTCATGAACAGTAAACATTTCAATTATATCAATGTATAAAATTTTGTTTAATTTAAGTTTCAAGCAACATGCCGAAGCCGTTGTTGAAAATAATCTCACGATCGCAAAGCGAGGTAATTTTTCTTCAATGATAACAGCTTTATTATATTTCATTGAATATTCATTTGTACAAAATGAAAAAGCAGTAAAACTGAATTTTTTATGTTTTTGATTATTTGACGTCATTAGTATTGTTTCAATCTATTTATAATACAGAGCGATCGTTTTTTATTAGTTTTTGTCAATTTATGCTCCCTTGTCGTAACCGCCTTGAAAAATTTTTGAGATAAGACAAAATGGCGCTAAAAGGACGGATGTCAAAATTTTTATTTTGAATTTTCATTGAACTGCAAAAACTTGAGTTGACTCGAAATTGGCTCCGAGAGCGCTTCTATAACAAAAATCATTCTGCTATAAAAATTCTTGTGTTTCAAATGTTTTTACATATAACATTTTTCCTTATGTTTTTATAGGCGGCATTCCCGGAACTCTGTCACTCGTGGATGCGTATTTGAATGTGAAAAAGTTTTCACATACTGGCATGGAGGTTTTCTTCATCTTCCGTTTCATAACTTTTAGCACATTTATAATTTCAGGACGGTGGACTATCTGGAAGCCACCCCACTTGGATGGTCCTCTTCTACTGTTTACGACTTGGTGATCTCAAAACGGCTGCAGATGTTGCAAAGAAGTTATTTAACGTGACCCATTGTTCTACTCTGGTGGGGATTGTGGCTAATTTGGTCAATACTGCGAGGTTAGTGCTTTGAGTTTCAACATTTATGATTGCCTCGGTGACAGCGGCCGGTGAAAAATTTTCCACATAAAAGATGTTGGTACTTTATGGACATCACTGTCTTATTTCCTACTATTACTATTTTTACTATAACACAAATGGTAAGTGTGATAAAAATTGCCTGTGTATGTATTCTGGAATTCATTCCAAATGTGTTCTCAAATGATTACTATGTTTCATTAGCAATTGAAAACAACTTTCCTGGTTTTGTTCATTTGGTTACACCTCACACATCGTCCTATAGTAAATAGTATGAGAAATAGGATACAAGAATTTCGAAAGTATGATAACGGGAGGATCATGTATCGTCTTTTTTAGAATCTAAGCCTCCCTCTTGAGTGAATTTTCTGTTGAGTTTTAGAAATTTTCTAGTCCCAATACCCATTTTCCCTTCCACGAACTTTTGCCTTTAAGAAATATTTTTGTGATAACGTTCGCTATTTAGTGTCGAATCAGATGCAAAAGTGAAACTGAGCGCAGAATGGCGACAAGGATCCGCAATGTGCCGGGATATTTACAAAAAAGCTATTTACGGGCTCCTTCTCGGTTTTGACTGCCCTGAGGTGAACACCAGTATTGAGGATTGGCTCTGGGCCCGGCTGATGTTCTGCAAATTACATCCGCGCGAACTGGCCAGTTCTTTTAAACAACTACAAAGTACCGTCTGTGTGGAATTTGGTAGGCTTTTTTGGTAAATGAATGACCGTGCTCATGTCAGGTTCTATGATATTTACTGAATGCAATTGTTGCATTTTATGTTACATTTGGAACAAGTACCTTAATTTTACTATCACATGCTTTCATGGGTTAACAGGTATTTTGGCTCTACATATTCGTAGAACGGTAAATTCGTATAAAATTTCTGGGAAAAATCGATGGGTTACGACTCAGATTTTTAACCCTATATAGGTTTTCGACCATGCTGAGTCCGAATCTGAAGTCGGTTTTGGCGTGGAGTATACTGTAGTACCACTTTCTGGCATTGTGCCCATTTTTGCTTAGGGAAATTCATAGCCCATTGGAATTTCGCTAGAATTGAGAGGAATTGGCCGATATTTTGTACCCAATATAGGTTTTCGACCACGCTGAGTCCGAATCTGGATTTAATTTTGATCCCGAGATACAAAAAAATGCATGATACGGGGTACGGTATACTGTTTTTCAAGTTTTTTTACACGACCTTGCCCTGATGTTTGGTATTCTGGGGTTTTTTGAGGTGCTGATCACGAATCCGAAGAAATTTTTTACCCCGACACTAAGCTATGACATGATACAGGTACGGTATGCTGTTTTTTGGTCCGCTGATCACAAATCCGAAGAAATTTTATAACCGCACAGTACGCTATACCATGATACGGGTACGGTATATCAGTTTTCCGAAGTTTTTTTCATATTGTAACATATTATTGTGTGATAATTTCGTAAGCTCTAGGATTTTTATCTTTTTTGCCAAATTACATCTTTGTTGCGAAATCACAACTTTGGTTGTCAGTTTTTTTGAAAACGTAAAAATCTAGGACCTGCCCAACATTTGGATATCAATGAAATTTTAAGCTACCCTTTTTTATTCGAAATTTCGGGTTCCGAAGTAGGCATACTTTGCGTTTTTCCATACAAAATATGTCTAATTTGGGACTCCAGATTTTGAATAAAAAAAGGTTTCCTTAAAATTTCATCGATAACCAAATGTTGGGCAGGTCCTAAATTTTTACTTAAAAAAAAACTGACATATTCACCGAAAAATTTTTTTTACAAAAATTTGTTTTTTAGATTTTTTGCAAAAAATGTCCATTTTGATGGTATTTCTGAGAAAATGCGTGTTATTCTTGACGAAATGTCGAGAATTTTGGATTGTACCATTTTCAGATGCGGAGAATCCAAATTAGACGAATTAAATTAAAATTCTATCGTAATTTTTCAAAATATGGAACCTCAAAGTTGACATACTTTACGTTTTTCTATAGAGAATATGTCAATTTTGTGGTTCCATATTTTGAAAAATTACGATAGCATCTAAATTTCACTTATACTATATTGTAGGCCAGGTCCATAATTTTTACATTTTAATCAAAACTCAATAACTTCTCAGAGATTTTTTGAATTATGAAATTTTTCAGATTTTTTTTGCCGAAAACTGGTAATTTTTGTGTTTTTCAGAAAATGCAAGTTTAATGTCGATAAAACGTCGTAATTTTCGGTGGGATACCCTTTTCGAATGCGGAGAGTCCGAATTTGAGTTCATATCAGGGGTAGACCCGCAACGTAAATTAGGAAAATTGCGTTTTAGACGTTTTTCGGCTAGAAATGGTCGTAATTTACACCATTTTGAAGCTTAACTCGTTTACGAGTATGGCGAGTCCACATTTTTAATCAGTTTCGATTCGGGGAACAAGAATTTGGGGCTTTTTTTAACGAAACACAGTATTTTCGCGATAAAAGAAATTGATTACCCGACCTGGGATTCGAACTTGAGATGAAAAACTGCAAAAAAATTCAATTTTTGACGCGTTACGTTAAAACTAACTGCAGATTCGGAATCAGCGCATCGAATTACCCCTAAAAACACACATTGCAGAAGAATTTTCCTCAATTTCAAAAAATCGATTTTTTTCAAAATCCATGTGGTACCCTATGATCAAAAATGGCCAAAAATGAAATTTTTCGGAAAGTCCGCCAAAGGTGTTTTTAGGGGTTTGAAGATACGCTGATCATGAATCTGCAATCAATTTTAACGTAGCGCGTCAAAAACGGCCATTTTGTATCAAAAATGCGATTTTCCCAACTTTCGTGGCGGGACCAGGCTAAATCTGAGCACGGATTTGTACTCCCCGGAGTCGATTTAGGGGGTATATGCGACCAGAAAATCCGGGATACGATTTCACGCATTTTGAGCTCTCCGATGTGTAAGCAAAAAGCCTAAGCCTAAGCAGAAAGTGGTACTACAGTATACTCCACGCCAAAACCGACTTCAGATTCGGACTTAGCATGGTCAAAAACCTATATAGGGTCAAAAATCTGAGTCGTAACCCATCGATTTTTGCGAAATAGAAATTTTCTACGAATTTACCGTTCTACGAATATGCATTCTACGAATATGTATATTCTACGAATATGTATTTTCTACGAATATGCATTCTACGAATATGCATTCTACGAATATGCATTCTACGAATATGTAGAGAGCCGGTATTTTGGGTTAACAGAATTTTGGTAGGATTCTCAAATTTTGCTGGGCAATGCGTCCTTACATGCCCTAGCACTGCCTTTTTTGAATTAGCTACTAAATGTGGCATAAACACAGGATTTTGCTACTTTTTACATTCTCACAATTTCAGGAGAGGAATATTTTGTGCACAAAGGCACCAGCTGCGCTATTTACTTCTCCGCGCTACTTTTAACAGGTCAATTAGAGCAAGCGATCAAAGTGTTGTTCGGGGAGAATTTGATTGTGCAGGCGGTTCATATTGCAATCCTCTCGTATCAGCTAAAGCTGCTGATTTTAAGTGATCGAGTTTCGTCTGAGATTTGTAAGTTCACATTTTCAAATCTTATTTAACATTTTTCCTTTCAGTGACGTCGGATGTGCATGATGCAACTCTCTGTGAATTGAATCTGGCCAGAATAGTGTAAGTGGTTTTAGTTGTTCGTATAGTTAAAATTGGCGTTAAAGTTAACTATATGCTCAACAGTGCTAAAATTATATTTATGTATGAGCACAATAGTTGTGGTCGCATTTTTCTGAAAGGCAAATGTCATTGTACAAATCCAAATTTTATGTCGATCAAAGGTACTCGATGAGATAAATAACATACTTTTTGTATCTATCTGAAAAGTTGGAAGTTGTCACTTTTCAATGTTAAGACATAAGAGGAAAATGCTCCGCTACCTGAAAATATTTGTACAAAAGTAGACATTTACGTAATAAAATGGTTTGCCCTTTACACGAAAAGAATACCAGAATGAAACGTATGGAAAAATTTTTATGAAAATTTAGGTTACTTTACGTGAAGAATTTCGAGCTGACCAACGTGAACTTTGCGTTGAACTACTGTTTCTTCCTCAACAAATTTGAACTGGACGCATCCATCGACAATAGAGGTAGAATTGAAATTTTCTAAGCATATGAAATTTTTGGTTTAGGTGGCCGCAATCTTTTTGAATCGTGTGTCAGCCGAATTGTGTACTTGTCCAACGAAACGGATCAAATTCTGGGACGTATGAACGCTCAAGGAGAAAGACTGCCAGGGCTCATTGACAAATTTGCTTCCGCGTTCAATGTTTCTGATATTATCAGGTGATTTTATGTTCTCGGTTTTTTGGTCACAGTTTTAAAGAATATCGGTAGTACGCTTGATGCTTATCCGGGTAGAAACGAAGTATCAAAACAGACTATGTGTCCTTTGTACATTTTCAAACAAAATGACCCATTGATGCTTCATAGATATGATGACATCAGCTAGCAGTACACCCTGTAAATGATATTGGTAGTAGGTGGATAAGCGGGATAGATTCCGAGTTTGAGTAATGTGATTCCGAGTAATGTTGTTGGACATCGCTAAAAAGTTGATTTTTGGTACAAGCACTCGTTATTTTATCTCAGTGACGTATAAAATGCGGTGTGAAAAATTACACGCGCAAATTTCTTATAATGCCGAATATCTATAATATATTATACCTTAGATAAAACTGATGATAAATTAAGTAAAACCCGAAGTTAAAATATTTCTGCTGTAGGCCTACGACTCGCTCTCATCAGAGACTCTGATTGAGTGTCGTGATGTCCAATCTATAAATTATTTTTCATTCAATTGTAATTATTTCTGTGTAATCAGTTGTAATTTAGTTATGTCGCTGCTGATACCGCGGCATCAGGAGACGTACTTCAATGCGTCAACCTTTATGCTTTAGCAAACGTGAGTTTCTAAGTCTAATTTTTGACTACTGCCAATGTTGCTGTTAATCTTGAAAATCAGTTGATATTGACATCAACTGGTTTTCAGGCGCGATTTTCAACCCTTGGGCCAAGTGCAAAAATTCCTGGTCACGATACGAAAAGCGGCCCAGTCCGTTCTGGCCCGAGTCGCTGATCCATAGCAGCTCGGGCCCGAACCTGGACCATGCCCTGATGTCCAGATTAACTACAACCTACAATAATCAGTACGTCCTAGACCCTGTGTACGCAAATGTAAATTTATTAGTCGATTGTGATCAAGTTGAATACTTTCTGTTTGGTGGAAAATAATCAGCTGTAATGCAGGAACCGGGTGTAAAATCGTTTTGAAATTAGATAAATAAAATAATATTTATGTAAATATAATCATCATTGTGAAGGCTTTTGAACGATAGTAAATTTTGCGTTTTCGTACATCGGTTATAGGAAAGTAGCCAATAACCAAATTTAGCGACCGAATAACGCTATTCAAACAATCTCACGACACATGAGCTCTTGCATCCATAAAGCAGCAATCGATGATTCGCTCAAAAAATATGTGGAATTGGCAAGATGGCTGGCCGATCGTTACAAATCTCGAGAGGATGTTGAGAAAACCAAACTGGAAACGCTTTTCGTTCTGATCAATTTGGACACATTCTTCCGATTTTTCTACGAAGAGAAATACGACGGAGCTGTTCGTGTTATCCAGAAGCTGAATTTGATCCCGCTGGAGCCGGACGAAGTTCAATCGGCAGTGCAAGCGTTCGATATGGTTCCGGAAGAGGTATGTGACGTTTGTTATGATTTATCTTATAAGATATAAATTGTGTTTTTATAATTCTTGTCTAGAATATTCTAAAAATCAATAATTCTAGCTTTGCAAAAATTCAGTTTATAATCCGCATGATACCACTTTGATAGTCATTCGAATTATTATTAAGTCACTCATGAAATTTTTTTAGATGATTCAGAACCATTCTAAAATAGATAGGCATTGAAAATCAGCGGAAATGTTCTAACTCAAATTAATTCAGGTTCGCCCCGTACTCCCGGATCTGTGCACCGCGCTCATGAAGTCAATTGTTGCACTGTACGAAAAAGAGGGTGGGTCCATGGAAAAAATCGCCCTCAAGGAATATGCGAAGTCGATCGTTTTGTACACGGCGATGATTCCCTACCGTTTCCCAATCTCTTCAAACTCTCTCTTGCTGCAATTACAGTCGAAAATAGTTTAATGCGACTGTTAATTACTATTTCTAATTATTTATAATTGTTACTTTATTGTAAAATGCCAATCGAATAAATCTCGTGTTGTTATTAGCTATCTCATTCAGTTATTTATTGATTAAACGTATAAAAAAGAAAGTGATTACTATGCATCAAGCAGAGTAGCTTGTTGTTATTCGCTATTGTTGGCCCTGTTATTCCGCGTTGCATTCAATCGTAGTGGTGCATTTTGGATGGAGTTTCTGAAAAATGAGTTTTAGCTTCCTAGAACCTGTTAGACATATAGGGATGGCATTGGGCAGGGTAATAGTTATCATTGCCTCTCTGAAGAGGCGCGACAAAAAATACTTTGGATTCGAATTGATTGTGTCTGTTGGGTTTCAGACCACTTCGGCGGAAAATATTGTTGGTAAAATTTTGAGCTTCTTGAAATTGTGAATGTTTAAAACATGAGATTTTTATTATAAAAATTTGTAAATACCACATATCACCGCCCCTTTTCGCATGGCACGAGAGAATGCATATTCCAGTAAGATTCTGAATGCCTTTAGGATCTCACTTACTAGTGCATCTGTGATCTCATTAGCAAACTTGTTTTTCTCGACCTCCTAAGCATTTCCAATATGACCAGCTCCAGGTGGACAAACCTTTTTCTTGGTAAATTTACTTTTTTGGTGTACATTCCTGCTTATCTTTTTCTTTTTTGTAACTAAGTTGCACTGAAAAAGGTTTGCACACCCACAGATGTGCTAGTAAGTGATATCATGGCAGTATCGATTGGAGACACTCTCTCGCGCGAGACGAGATATTAGGTAATTCTGGATGTGATCTGAGAAAAAACACTTACATGGCAGAATTCCGGAAGAAGTTTACCGTTCACCAGTCCCGGGATTACGGTTTCCATTATGAGCGTGACAGCACTGAAAGCCTTGTGATGTGTTTTGAATGGTAAAACTGCTAAAGGAATGATTACTCTGCGCAGCTCAGATCAGGAATGTTTATGTTCAGCCTTTCGCATTCTTCAACCAACTTTTTCGACAGAATTTTCAGCACCTGTATGAAAGTAAGTAATAAATAGCTTTTATTTATAATAATATTATAATTAGCTTTTTTTATTTATTATAAAAAAGCTTTATTGATACTTTTAACAGGTGATTTACCTGTAGCCAATTACCTGCCAAAACGTTGCGAAAAAGTCTTAACTTCCCAGTTAGGAAAAGACATTTAAACGTTCCAAGAAAATTATCATTGTAATGGATAATTTTCATGTTTGAATGCTAGTCTTCGACTGCTTTAAAATTTTTTAAACAATTTTGACCGCAGTTTTACGTGCAATTAAATAGCGAGATATACCTGTGTACTTGTGATCGTCGCTCCGCCTGTCACAGAGTCACAAACCCATTTGGATGTCTCATAACACAGAGAACACATAATCGGTTGTTCATTTATCGTTTCAATACTTTTGCAATCGAGCACGACAACAAATAAACCTATGCAAAACAATATCTTTTATAATATGCGGCTTATGTCCTTCCTTCCGTGACGCGCTTTTGTAGTTTGTAGTCTGGGAGGGTACAAACTACAAAATTGATATTTCTGGGATTCCGACCGAATTTGGTACTAGGGGGTTTTCAGATACGGGGAATCCGAATCTGAAGTCAGATTTTGGGTTTCAGGATTCAGAATCCCGGATTCATATGCACCGTTGACTTAGCGTGGAAATGGTACCAAATCGCCGGGATTCGGTGTCCTTACAGATTTTCGGCTATGGGGAATCTAATGCTGAAGGCAGATTTTGGGTATCTGGGCATCTGGATTCAGAATCCCGGATTCTGATGCACCGTTGACTTAGCGTGAAAATGGTACCAAATCGCCGGGATTCGGTGCCGATTTAGGTTTTCGACTATGGGGAATCTAATGCTGAAGGCAGATTTTGGGTATCTGGGCATCTGGATTCAGAATCCCGGATTCTGATGCACCGTTGACTTAGCGTGAAAATGGTACCAAATCGCTGGGATTCGGTGCCGTTATAGGTTTTCGACTTTGGGGAATCTAATGCTGAAGGCAGATTTTGGGTATCTGGGCATCTGGATTCGGAATCCCGGATTCTGATGCACCGTTGACTTAGCGTGAAAATGGTACCAAATCGCCGGGATTCCCAAATACTTAGGCACCACAAATCCCCCTTCGAGCGGCCGAAGGCCGCGAGGCTCCGCTGACAAAGCCAGGCACCCGAACAACCCAATCTGACCGCTGATGGCAGTGCGCGAAGCGCCGCTGATGCACGCTAACCGCTTCCTAGCTGAGTAAGGGGCGCGAAGCGCCCCCGTCTCAGCTAGTATACGGTATATCCGTTCAATGTTACAAAGGTGAGAATTTGTCTTAATTCGTTTCTCAGTTTTGGCCAATCGGTTTCGCCCAATAGTGAGAAAACGCCAATTTTGACGTATTTTCCTTGAAAATGCATCTTATGAAAAATTAAAAAATATTGGGACAAAATCTACCCTGCGACACAAAAAAATAGTGGTAAAAAAATTCAACATACATCAAAAAAATCGAATTAGGAAAGAAGAAAACTGAGAAACGAATTTATGTCAATTCTCACTTTTGAACCAGTTAAACAAATTCTCGGCTCAGAAAACAAAAGAAACTTGGACAATCATCCATAAAAATTTCATTTCTCAAATTCAGCTACCCCTCAATTTTTTCTGGCCACGGTCTGATAATTACAACATTTTCATTTGAGAAATGACCTTAAAAAACATACCAATCAATAAGAAAATACAGCGGCTGCTCATTATTATACAGTTAGCTTTTAATCGAGTGACCATAAATGTGCATTTAATCACAATTGAACGTGCAATGTTTTCTTATCACCGTTTCGATTTGGCTTTTATTCCTTGGCTATCAAAATGACTAACTGACCAAAGGAAGTGTAAATAATGTTCTGTTCCACTCACTTCAACTATAAGCAAGAATGTATGATGCAAAAAATATAAGGTGGCCAAACTCTGGAAGCTTTATTCTTAGCAATGATAGAGACGAAAATAATTTAATGGTCAAAATAAATCGTAAAACCACAATAAAAATCCACAATGTCAATTCCAATACAAATAAACTTTAGGCATTTCCAGCGGTTTTGTTCTCAATGCCCTTCATTGTGCTCGGTAGGTGTCCCTGGATCCACGGATGGATTTTGATCTTCTCCAATGGCAAACGGTGACTGGGCTCCGCGACGAGCAGCTGAAAATATGGGGTTAGAATTATTTAAACAATGATTACAAAAGCAAACCTTGGTGACCAAATCCTTGGCTCCATTCGGGAAGTCGGTGGGAAAAGTGTAGCGAACGTTGCGAATATGCTCCATTGTCTGCGCTGATCTAAAATTAATCAATTTTAGAGCACAAAAACATAAAGCAGTTGTTGGGTTGCTTAAATTGGATTTAAAGCCTCTAGATTAGTTTTAAATAAAATCCCTTCTGGAATAGTAAATGAGAAAGAATTATTGGTAAGGCCCATCTAAGAATGTATGCTCCACAAAATTCTACCTATCCGCTAATCGTCTATAGATTGATTTGTATTTATATGGAAGTTTCCCGGGAAATTAATAAATTTTGCGCCGAATATTATGGAATTCAAGGAGAAATTTGAGAAAATCGTGGAAACTATGAGAAAGATTACAAAATCTCTGAAAAATTGTTGAAATTTCTCTAACATACAATCAAAGATGAAAGCAAACAAAAACTTACGTTTCATGTTCAAACGGAGGCTTTCCCACCAGAAACTCAAAAAGAAGAACTCCAACGGACCTATAAAATTGACAGTAATGATAGAGTTATTAAGATATAAGTCCAATTTAATTTAAAAGAAAATTCTCACCAGTTATCCACGTTGTGATCATGAGCTTTATCGAAAAGCATTTCCTGGAAAATGAATCAGTAATTGATTAGCCAACATAATTTTAAAAACAAACCGGCGGCAAATAGTCCAGCGTCCCGCATAATGTTTGGCGCCTAAAAATTTAGCCTGTACAGATGAATGTTCTGGTAAAGGTAAAATATTTATGTAAATTATTAACATTAGTGTGAACAACTACATTATGCCTTGGTAAAAAGTTGTTCAATTTTAAGCTAAAATTTGAACAAACTGGAATCTAAGTTACAGCTCTTTTTAAATCCTAAACATCTAAAAATCCCAAAAATCCATCAACTTATATCTCACTAAGTTTTTCCCAATTTCCAAGGCAAGATGTTTTTTTCAAAGAACATTATCAAATAAATACCCGAATCCACTTATATCCACATAGTGATATATAAGTTTTTTTCAGTTCTGCCAAGCTTACTTAGTGAAAATCAATTAGGTAACCATACATATGTAGAATTTAGTGGCAAAACGGTTATAACGTTATTTCGTATTAGTAAAAAAGTTGTTTGCACTATACTCTTTGAAATTCCAATACAAATTCTTCATCTCGCGTACAAATATGGTAAAATAATTACGTAATTTATTTAGTCAATACAGAAAATTGATGAAAATGATAATAAAGACAAACTTGGACGATGGTGCATGGACAGACCATCCGAAGTCGGCTATTTTGATGTCACCTTTCTGGTTTTCGAGGAGATTCTCTGCAAATTTTTAATTATTTTTATAACTGTTGCAATAAATGGTGTTTAAATGATCGCTTTGCCTTATACAAAGTCTAATAAAATTATTCATCTAAGCTAAAATTGCAAGAAAAGCAGGAAATTTGAGGTGATTGTATTTGATTTTCTATGATATGTGACCGTGATACTATTTCCACCTACATATCATACCTTTCATTCAAATTATAATATATACAAAATTATTACCTGGTTTGATATCACGATGAATGACATTCTTTGCGTGGCAGTATATGAGCGCATCCGCGAGCTGGTAAACGATCTTCGCTGTTTCCATCTCTCCGAACTTTCCTTCTTTCTTCAAGAGCCCATAGACGGATCCGCGCGCGGCATATTCCAGCAACAGGTAGACTCGATCGTCGTCGTAGAAGTAACCGTGGAGGCGAAGAATGTTTGGATGCCTAAAATTATGTTTGCCTAAATAACTTTTCTAAACATATACACATACTTCTATAACCTTTGCCAGTATTTAATGCCACAAAAATTAATTTGTTCAATGCCTTTTTAAAATGCCGCAAAATAAATCAACATACCTGAGGTGGTATTGTATCTCGATTTCCCGCCTGAGTTGATGAAAAACTTTGTGCTTTTCCAAATCCTTCTTGAAGAGAACCTTGATGGCGACAATGTAATGTGTTTTTCGCTCCCGGGCCAGATATACATTCCCGAACTTTCCCTTTCCGAGTGGTTTGCCAATCTAAAAAGAAAGATTTGGTTATTGTCGGCTACTATTGGGATATAAAATATAATTTTCTATAATGTTCTGCAATATTAAACAGTCATTAGTTAAAACATTCTAGAATCGAAGATGCTTTAAATATTACAAGGAATATGTATTACAAGCAATAATAAACCCCTACCTCAAAATCTTCTAAGGACCATGACGTTTTCTTTTGGTCCTCTGCACCGGTTGAGGAATTCTTTGAGCTATCGTCTGATACATTTGACGCCATTTATGCACGTAATTGAATCGCTGAAAACAAATGCTGTAGAAATTTAGGAGGTTCTCAAAGTATTGGCAATTGAAGAGATAACAGGCTAAACAAGGTGGAATATTTACTTTTAACTGTTCCGAATAAGAAAAGTTCTTCAAAAAAACTTCAGGCTGCAGAAAGCTGTAAACTTTTCGTTGATTTTCACAGATGGGTAAATATTTTAGTCTTTTCCGAGACGCCGCAAGCGTTGGCTCAAACCCAACTTTTCCATCTGTCATGTAGGAATATTTTATCTCTCGGATGTTTCATTATCAGATGTTTGGAAAAAGGTTGGACAAGTACTCAGAATCTATTGAAGCGGAATAAATTAAATTCATATTGATTCTCTGAATTTCAAATGTTGCTAATAACGGAAAACTTATGAGCTGATAGAAAGTCCTTGACTAAATGGACTGTAGGAATGGATCTTATATGAGAACTACCAAATATAGGAGCTCGAAATGGGAGCTGAACCAAAAATATGTCTAACCTGATGGCTAATGAGACAATCAAGCGTGGTGGCATATCGCATATTAGATTTTTGACTAATATAAGTAGGGTCTCACTTAAGCCTAAAGGTGAATAATTAATCCTATAGGTAGGCCCTATTTAAAGGGCTTGCCTTAAACCTCTTGCCCGGAAATTCGGAAGGTCCGAAAAATCAAAGGGTCCGCCTATGGCCCTTAAAATTTCCGAGAAAATGTTAAAAACACACCGCTAAAAATACACTTTTCATCTGTCAAGGTCCCCTAAAATCTGTCAACTCTCTGAAAAAATTTTCTGGCTACGGGCCTGCCTACAGGTGTGCCTGGCGCCCCCATATTAGACCCTGGCGGCTAGAAATCTAGCAGGTGAATAAAATCTAAACACAAGTTTATCTAAAAAGCAAGATTCTCCTCGCCACGTTTTGTAGGAAGTATAGTTTTTGAGAGAACAAGATTATTAGTCAGGCGGTCCATTTCAAACTCTAGAATCAGGCAGTGGAATAGGAATTGGGATTAAACATTTGAACAAAGGAATCGCGCTCAGTGAAAACTTTTCGCCAAATTGCGCTAATTTGAACAGCTTTTGAGAGACGGTAGTAGTCTTTGTCGGAATGGGCAATGTTTGGTTTTTGGTGATTCTAATCTGCTTTCGTGATCGTTTTCTGCTTTGTGTTGGCTTTGAGAAAGTTGGAGTGGAAAACAAATGTACATTGAGAAATTGACTTTCGAGCATAAAAGTCCTCAGTTTGTGGGAAGAAAGCAGACTTGAAACAAGCTAAAATTTATATCATAAAATGAAGGCCAAAAAATAGATAGATGTTATCACCAAGCCAGCGATCCCGAAAACTTCAGGCGCAGTTTGGTCCTGCTCAAAATCGGGATCAAGGATTTACGCTAATTGATATTTGCAACAGTTGCCATTGGTGTTATTTCGACTCCAATTGATATAAATTTATTCGTCATCGTCTCATTTTATAAGCTAATTGCTCGAGAAATTTTTAAAAATCTAATTTTTGTGCATATCAGTTGCAAGTAATATTGGTAATTAGTATACTTCAAGATTGTCTCAAATCGCAAAATATCGTCAAACGGAAATCGTTAAAATTTTAATTTCTGAGAAAAAGTTTGATCCAAAGTTTTAATTTGTTTCTTGGTATTCTTTGATCGACAATGCCTTCTAATTAAGAGGCTCATGTCCCTGGCTGCCTGCCTGTCTGTGCAATTGTTTATGACGATTCAGATGATAGCTAGAGAAGTTTTTTTTGAAAAAAGCCACTGTTCGGCTAAAAAATACCATTTTTCAAATCAAAGCGTCTACGGGGCTAATTTTTGCACCCGGGGTGCTGAATCCGGTGGTGCTGAATCTGAATCTGACCTTAGTTTCAGGATTCGTTCTCACGAGGTCTCTTCATTAGGTCTTATCATTCACGAAGTCGGACCCATAGCATGCGGCGTAGACAGCAGCGCGTCACCTAGTTTTATTGTAAGCCTTCCTAATTTCACTTTAAATACCGTTTTTTCTCTTGAGTAAACCCCCCTCCTGAAGTAAGCCCCCTCCTGAAGTAAGCCCCTCCTAGAGGGGGGTTGAAAAATATAAGCCCCCTCTAATATACGCCCCCCCCCAAAGTAAGGTTTTTTTACATTAAAATGCTCTTTTTTTACATATATTATCTGTTTAAATACATTCGTTGAATAAAATATCAACAAAGGAAATGTGTTTGAACAAATTCTTTTGTTTGATGAATTTTCAGAAAATGATTCTTCAAAACCATAGGGTCCCCCCTATGGTTTTTTGGGCAAATACTTTTCTAAAGAAAATTTTTTGCCAAAAAACCATAGGGGGGACCCTATTGATTTTTTTGACAAATTTTTCAGAAAATGATTTTTCAAAACCATAGGGTCCCCCCTATGGTTTTTCGGAAAAAAATTTTCTTTAAAAAATTATTTGCCCAAAAAACCATAGAGGGGACCCTATGGTTTGAAAAATCACTTTTCTGAAAAATTTGTCAAAAAAATCAATAGGGTCCCCCCTATGGTTTTTTGAACATTTTGCTAAAAAAATTCGAAAATTTTGACGATTTTGACAAAAATCTCAAAAAATTTTCCTCGTCGGCGGAGCCGTCGAGGGGTTGAACAATATAAGCCCCCCTCCTGAAGTAAGCCCCCCTCCTGAAGTAAGCCCCCCCTAGAGGGGGGGGGGTTGAAAAATATAAGCCCCGGGGTTTACTCAAGAGAAAAAACGGTAATGTTTTTATGTCATAACGGTTTTTGGACATTAACTTGCCATAAAAACTTCCCGAAAAACATGTTTGATCAAGATTGTTTTTTTGCTTTTTCGCTATATTGCCCACAATCTGATGATACTGTCCCAATGACAACGTTTTCTTATCACTTTAATGTTATACTAACTTAAGTCGTAGCGCTGATTCCGATTAGTTCTCTTCAATGGTATTCTTGATTGAAGTTCGACAATCCAAAATTTTGGCTCTCCACCCTCATTGAATTAAATCTCTCGGCAAGCTAATTGAAAAGGTAGTTTCAAACCGATTTTCGTCAGTACCCTATCAGAGCTATCCGAAATTATTCTTACGGGGTGCATTAGAGGAATAGAAAGTAGGTAATATTTCTGGCCAAAAAGCTTTTTTCTTGGTCTTGAATACCGAACACATCTTTCAGACACGCGTTCTTTCTTTACTTCCTGCCGTTCACTATACTATTGAATACCTATACGTCATAGCAGGTGGGCAGTCTATACACTGCGCGATATGGAATGTTAGATTGTCTATGATCAGGAATGAGGTTTTTGGGCTCATCTTTCTTTGTTTTGGTCCCCATACTTGTTTATGAGATTTGAAATGAGGTGTGCCTGTGGTATAGAATTTTGCTATACAGATAAATCTACGCAGACACGTACGATGAATGGCAACGTGATGACGGTCTTGATCATGTTGCTTATTCGGTGTTGTTTGTGAATTTGGTAGAGACCGATCAATTCGATTGGTATAAACCACTTTTCATCATAGGAAAATAAAAAGGTACAGCGAGAAGCTTTCATTTTTCGATCGAAACTGCGCGACCAAAAACATATAAAACGGGAGGGCCCAGCCGAAATTTTCATCTTGAATAGCTCCTGGACTTGATTATTCTATATTAATTATCCATTATGATGAACTTCGCTCAGCTCGTGCTCGTTCTTGTATTGCTCGCCGTAATGGTTGCCGTCGTCCAAGGTTTGCTTTCATAATTATGTTTGAATGATAACAGTCACTTTTGTATAAAATACTATAGGCTGAGAACATCTCCATGACCTATGCACAACTGGTCAACTAGATACTGCATTTTCACTAATTGCCTTTTCATACCCTTACCCCATACCGCCAGCGGGCCTCCGTCACATCCACCTTTAAGCATGCCCCTCCTCCAAAAATGGCGATTCCCTTGAAAACGTGTCCCCCCAAAAAATCCTAGGTACGCCACTGACTGATAGCCATCTCGCCACTTGACAAGGATTTGCTCGGCCGATGAATCAGTTCTGATCAAGAATGAGTTCAAATTGCATCATAAACATTTTCCAAATTAGTAAAATGTATCGTTGAATTCAGGCATTTTTGACTGTCACCAATGTAATCCGCCAACCAGACACACGACCATGGAAGATTTAAGGGCGCACGAAATTGCTTCGGGGAGATTCACACATCCCCAACGATCGTAACCCGTTGCTACGAAGCAGCTGAATGAGCCTTCATTAACCAGAAATATTAAACTAAAGAATTAATGTTTCAATCTAATTGGAAACATATGCGTACCATGCCTTTAACATGACATTTCTCTTTACAGCTCAAACATATTGTAGTATACTATTTGGTTTCCATGGTAGACAATAAATGTTAGTTTCTGATACTACCTGTATATTACGTTCTATCGGGTGCATACCAACTGAGGAGGGCAGATTCGTTTACTCCTGTTGGGGCGCATTTGCAAAGGAACAATTCTTAGGGTCAAATTTTTGGCACATTCTGACCCTTAGAATGTAATTGGTAGGGCGCAAGCCTAATCTCACGTCAACGGCTGTAAGCTAAGATCTCATGCCACCGTACAGTTGGTCCCCAGTTTTCATTTAGCCCATTCTATTTAACCCTTCATTGCCGGAGCCATAGACAAAAGGCAGAATGTCTGCATTACCATTAGCTTTCCTTTTGGTGAGCTGTCTTTATCAAAATCATGATGTCTGCCATTGTTTATTTCTCTTTTCTATGTGATCTATTTACAGACACACTCTTTGTATGAATACTGAACACTCATTCGTTTCTTTCTTTTTGTGAAATCTTTAGCAAATCAAAAGCGTATCCGATCGGATACACTCGGCAATGAAGGGTTAATACAATCTATTTGCTGTAAACGCTCAGTTCATTTGGTTACCAGTAACTCCAGAATAACAAGTGAACCCCACAGTTTGATATGGATGTAAATTTTTTCCTGGGTCACGACAAGCAATAACCAGTTATCCAGGTGTGCATGGGTTATCCAACTGGTCTCAAATTGAATATTAGCCTATAGACTACAGCCTGAATACTATATGCACACCGGGATAACTAGTTATGGGTCCTAGTAGTAATTTTCTGCGACAAAGTTTAAGAAACGAAATTTAGATGGACTAAATATAAACATAAGTCTAAGGCCTAATCGTAAGTGTGTTTGCCTAAAATCTATAAACGCAAGTAAATATGCCATAACTAGTTGTCCAAGTGCGCTCGAATCTCGGGTCTAGCTTAGTGTTTAAGCTTCAATTTGAAACCATTTGGGTAACATATACAAACCTGAATAACTTGTTATGACCCGCTATGTCCCATAGACAAAAAAGCATATTCCTATCCAACTCTCGTTTGCCTGTCAATTTCTTATAGAAATTTTTGTATGAGAAGAATGTCTAAGAATTCACAAAATTCCGAAACACAAACTCGAGTTTTGGTACAAGTCCAGTCTGTGAATTTTTATCAATATTAGGTTTGAAGATTTCCCGGAAATTAATTTTTTTTAATATTCCCACGCAAATTCCAAAACAGAAATGAATTCTACGAAAAATTGCCAAAATTTAGAAATGAGTTACAAAATTTTTCAGGATATAATTTCCGGCATGGTTGCTGTACATATTTGCTAGAATAATTTCCTACCTTCAATTTAATTTGTTTCTATGATCACATGCTTTCCTCTGTCACGAATTTTACCGAGGAATATTTTGTATTTATTTTCGGGTCTCGCAGTTTTGTGAGATTTTTTCATCTGTCAGATTCTCGAACATTTGTGATGCAACAATTCTTTTATCGATGTTTGTGGGGCAAAACATATGCACCAAATCCGTGCTGTAAATCCTCGACACAACAATTGCGCGTATTGTTAGTGCCAATAATCCTACCGGTTTCCTATTGTGCTCAAAGGAAAGTTCGATATTGGATCAACGCAACAGTTTTGAAACTCTGTTTCGGTCTCGTGAGGGTCGGGAAATTCATTTGGAAAAGTATCTAGGCAGCGGAATTTTTTATAGTTTGATTTTTCTGTAAAGAAACATTTTCATGAATTTTTCAGCTCAAACATTTAAAAGGAATTTTTTTATGCCTCAGGGGTATTTTTTAGTAAAATTCGTGAAAATTCACCTTATTATCATTTTTCGTTGCTCCTAAAAATTCCGTATTGTGTTTCGATTAATCTTGATGCTAACTAGTAAATCTTGGTTCCAGCAACCCGGGCCGGATTTTTGAAACCTTGATCCACGTTCGAATAATCCTTGGTCCCGAAATGAAAATCCGGCCAGTCCATTCCAAATCGGTCTGAATTTACAGCAACGAGTTCCCTCGGACCGGAACTCGGGTGGCGTCAAGATCAACTGCAACATATGTACAAATTGTTCATCCATGGAAGAGGTGCAAACCCCCCCCCTCCTCAAGGATCGGCCTTGACTCTACAGATCCTTTGAAATATGCGAATTCGTTAAAAATGAATTTCACAGTTGAGAAGTTAGTCAAAGCGAAAAATCATAATATAGTTCATTTTTCAGCAATCTTAGAAGTTTTGGCCTGTTTCAAACATTTCAGAACCTTTAAAAATGTTTCCCGTTGTTTCCACAGCCTTTGACACACCTATGCCGGATCTCCCGTTATTTTCAGTATTTTCATTGGTATTCTTAAACCTTGGAAACTTTTCTAATTTTTTAAATGTTGCTAAATTTAACGTTGGCGTAGGAAAAGATTTCTCTGAATTTCAAAAATTAAGCGGCATTTTACCGGATGTTTTGTCATATAATTTATTTTTCACATAATTAAAAAATGCGCTCGAAACAAATTTTGAGCTTAATCAAACCAACTTTTTGTCATTCTAATATTTTTTCTTGAGTGATTTATATTCAAGACATACTTAAAAGCTAGCAAAGCATCAATGCAATGAGCCTGAAGTCGAATCCGGAATTGGGCAGGTCCGAACTGCGTCGGCAAGCAGAAAGTCCGTCGGATGGACCGCCATCTCTTCGCAACAAATCGGGATCCGTGTCGTCGCATACCACTGTGAAATCACTGGCTGGCAGCAAAGCTGCGGGAGACCCACATCGCTTTTTGGGATTTCCTGTTCGGGTATGGCACTTTATGAATCTAATTTCTATTATTTAGTTGGAAAAGTTAAACACAATTTTCGGGATAGTAAATAATTTTAGCCTAGTTCCAAATCCGACTTTAAATCCGTCAAACGAACGGACTTTTTGATACCGGGCTATAACTTTGGATCTAGAAGGTAATTTTTATACAGTTTTCGAAAAACGGTGTATTCTGAGCCGGAAGGAACATCTGCTAAAAAATTTTGAAATTATTATAAAAAAAAGGGTATTTTTTACTTAAAAATTCGATTTTTGCTATTTTTCGGCCAAAAATTGAATTTTTAATTAAAAAATGCCATTTTTTAAAAATAATTTCACATTTTTTTGAGAGATGTTCCTCCAGTCTCAGAATACACCGTTTTTCGAAAACTGTTTTTCGAAAACTTTTTCGAAAATAACCTCCTAGATCCAAAGTTATAGCCCCGGTATCAAAATGTCCCGATATCAAAATGTCACGTACCCCAAACGAAGGAACCCAGGGCGTAAAAAATCCAGAAATAAATCGTCTTAAAGGCCCGAAACAGCACATGGGTCCTTATCAAGGCTACCTATCTTATTTGAGAGATTTGCAGTAACTACTGTTATAGACCGCTGTCATAATTCTCAACTTGATTCTGATGATCATCGTGGTGACAGGAGCGTTGGCTTGGAGCTGGAGTGGTCACTGGGTCGGCGCCGGTATGAACGTGCTGGTGTTGTGCCTGCATTCAATTCTCTGGTTCAATCTCTTCTTGTGCAAAAGACACATCATTTACACCATTTTCCTTATCGCATATGTGAGTCTTTATCATAATGAAAATCTATCCTTATTAGTTTTTCGCAACAAAATACTTTTTTCGTGACTATTTCTATTTTCTTAAATTTTTTTAAATGTCACGACAAAACGCCAATTGAACTAAACAAGAAAAAATAATAAGCCAAGAGCACTGTAAATAAAGATTTAGCTAAAAAATTGGATCTAAATCCCAGAAAATTTGAGAGCTATGTTCATCTGAAGTTTGAACTATGAATAGCCGTAACTTTCGAATTTTCTGGACTCCCAACTTAACTTTTCGGTAAAATGAAGCTCAGGCCTAGATATCTTTATTTTTAGTCGGCATATTATCACGATATTTTTGCAGAAATTTAGGGAAATAAAAATTTAGTGTGTGGAAATTCAAGCATAACATTATTAGCAGACAATCGCATGAAAATCACGAGGTACCAAGATAAGCGATATCCTAATCCCAAAACTTCAGGCTATCATAATCGTGCTTCGCATAATCTACGTGCTCGTCCTTTTGGTTCTGTTCTTCTCCCAATCTAGCACATTTGACTCGAACGCCAATGATCAATTCCAAACCCAGCGCCAAAGTCAGCTCAGCGCCGGAGTCGTGACCGCTTTAATCCTCGTCGGTCTCGTCATCTTATTCCTGGGCATTTTGTTGGAATTGGCCGTCTACAAACTTCTTCAAAGCGAACGTGCTTTGGAACACATGGACGAGAACGTGGGAGCTATCAATGAGATCGACGTGCGCGAGGAAATCAGAAAGACTATTCAAAACGCAAAAGCTCAGAGGCAGAGCAGTTGCCTGGTCATCACCGAGGAAAAACCGTTGGATAGCACTATTTTGTATTAAAACATTTTATATAGCAGACTGTAACTTACATTTAGAGCTGATTCCCGATTAGAATTGGCTAAATTTTACCAGTCTTGAATTCAGTTCGAAATCATTCGTTCTTATCAAGAGCTGAGACCAATTTCCAAGCATCTCAGCTTACTAAGCTCAGCACTCTATAAATCCAAAAGGCCGACTCGCCTTGAAAAACCAATTCTAACTGGAGTCAGTTATGGTTAGTTTCATCAACGACGTCACAGTTTAAATTGCCGCAATTTGTGTTTAAAAAATTTTAGGCTAGTTAGAGTATCGAAGTTATTGTCGAAGCTATTCATGCTAGGATGAATAATTTTTGACCCACAGCGAATGCATTGTTTTTAACGCCAAAACAAAGAGAGAGACACGCGCCCGTGGTTTATGAAAACATGTTGATTACGTTATCAACATGTTTCCTCTCTTTATTTTGTTGGGAAAACAAATGCGTTGCGGGACAAAAATCTATTCGTCCTAGCATGCTTAGCATCGACAAGGCATTCTATATTATGATATATACCAGAATGTTCCTTAGATCCCGTGGAACATTTTAGTGTATAACATATATGTTGCAGTTAATACTGATGCTGACGACTTAATTGAAGAAGCGTCATAGACGCAAACCGTTTTTGGTCTAGTATGTTTTGAATGAAAGAGATAGAAAAGACATGAAGGAAAAGGAAATAAAAATCCATTTCTTCGATAGTTGTTTTTTTCATTAACTTTTTTAGCTATTAAATGTAAATCAAATGCATTAACTCACTATTTCGTCCTTAGCTCTATATAGTGAGATCAAAGTAACCGTTATTTGGCTGGACTCCTCAGTAGAGTACCAGTTTAATGCTTACGCATCCCAGGTTTCGGCCCAAGCCCGCTACGAGCTAGGCGGGTCGGAAAGGTTTCGGGCAAATTGGACCCCGAACCGGGTCCTACCGTACTCCTACATGTTTTGTGTAGGGACCAAATGCTTTTCGTACTTGGCCCAAGGAAAACCGAATCGGAACCGGGCCGGTTGCGTCAATATTAACTGTAACACATATACGAATCGTCAGTGAATCATCTATAATTAAAAAATATACCAGGCAAACGCATAATTTCGCGGGACTGATATTTATGCGTTTAAATTCGCGCCATTTCAGTTTAACCCCGATAGAAGGGGGCTAGCTCAAATCTGATATTGCTAACCCTATCTAAAATCGTATTCTAGATGGGATTACCAATATCAGATTTGAGCTAGCCCCCTTCTAATGGTGCTAAACTGAAATGGCGCGAGTTAGAATGCACAGTCCGATTTAAACACATCAGTCCGCGAAATTATGCGTTTGCCTAGTAAACAGTGCCAATTTAAACTGTGGCGTCGTTCCATGAAACTAACCATAATACTGCGATATTATAACTGCAACACATATACGGTACAGATTTCGATTGTAATTATTGATTTGTCTATAAACTAAGTATATACGTATATATATATATATGTAATTACCTTCCGTGCCAGGAGAGAAAGGATCTGAAATTAAAGTGCACAGAGCTTTGGGCCACAGCGAAAACAAAATAACGGGTTTATTATGGCTTTCTTCAAGGTATCAAAAATTTGGAATATTCACTATATATTACTTGATTTGCCTTTGTCAAATTATATGTAACGGTACTATCCAAATTTTGTTTGCATCAAACGTATAATTTGCCGTCAGGCATTTATCCCACCATTCAAAGGAAAGGTCACCTATTTTTTGCAGCGATTTGAAACCCTACGGAACAACTTCCACTCGTTGTCCATATTTCATCTCATTTGGGCGGTGAAAAGTATACAAAGTCAGGCTTGTTGGAATTGGTTTTTTGAATATCTTTTTTTCTCTATATGCGTTGTTAGGTAATTCCTGTTCTTGATATATGCTCTTCTGCTCTGATCTTGTGATGTTTATTCAAACAATGGCACATTATTTTATAATGTATAGTAAATATACAAACGCTGTTACAAACAACAATAACGAAGAATCTTATGCGTTACAAACGAGATTTAGAATGCAAGATGCTGGCAAAAGAAGACTATATACATTTATATTCACAAAGGAAACTCTGAAATGAAATGTTAAAGGGCAGTTAAGAAAGTTAAATCAGAGTTGCGAAATGTCCTGAAACATCAGACAAAACATTTTTGGCAAAATCAATTTTTAGATATTTTTTGGGCAAGAAACTTTTTTGACATTATCGAGATTGGCCAATATCATTTTTGGATTGCTTGCATCAACTTGAGAAGTCAGGCTGATAACGGCCTCTGCGAACGTTTCACTTCTGACATAATGCCTAATTCAAATTCTCTCACTTTTGGCGTTGAAATGAGATTTAGACAGGAGCTATTATCAAATTGACTTCACTGTCTATTTTTGCCCTAAAACGATTTTGGGAACTCGAAAATGTCAAAAACTTGTTCAAGGGAAAAAAACTGACAAAGGTGCGATTGTAATCCAAACTTAAAGCTTCTTGTCTGAAATTTCAGGTTATTTGGCAACTCTGCACTATACCAACTTTAAAGGACTAAGATAACATTCACTAGAATCAGGTAAATGCGAAGACTACGAAATAAATAAAAACAAAAGCTGAATAATTAGAGATATGTTCTGTAAATAAAGAAATTATTTTCTAAAGCTCCTCGATGTAATTTGCAGGAAAAAGTCCCGATTTTGCACCGATTCTGCCCTGCCACCAGCCAGATTCATCTAAAATGGTTTGGATTTAGAGGAGTCCATGATATATCATTGCATAACAATTCTGAAGAGGTGCGGTTTTTTAAATCCCCACTAAAATGAGAAATCGACAAAACACCACAACTTTCGCATATGATCAAAGCGGACTCTAACAGCCTCTAACGAACACAAAATTAAGCACTTGTATAACTCGACCCTACTAAACTCTCTTTAAAAGACACATTTTTACATCAAATTCTATTTTCTGTGATTCACATAAATTTTGGATAAATTTCATAAATGTGTGCAACCAAAGATCATAAAAATGTTGCAAAAGATGCGCCTAAAGTCTGCTATCAATTTAAACCATTATTCGTGTATTATGCTTGAGCTAAGTTATGGACAAAAATGTGCGGAACCATGCGATAGCTCGTAAACAGGAATAGCTGATTGTAGACTTCGCACATTTTTCCCTGAACTCAGATCAAGTTTGGGTAATGGCTTGAATTGAAATTAGATTTTAGGTAAATAACTTTTTTCGCACCAAGATGCTAACTTGATTTTGAATATTCACTTTCTGGCGATTAGAAAAAGATTATTCAATTTTAATATGCACAGGCACTATAAATTGTATACCAATAAAAATAAATATACCTTTTTGGAGAAGCTCAATTATTTGGCCCTCTAGAATCAGAAAATATTAAAAAGCCATTTAAAATTAATTTCAACTTTCAAACCTTTGAATGATAGTTCGTCGGTGTCTTGTGCTTCGTATGGATACAGAGCTTTAACCACGGGACCCTGAGGTTTGACCATAGGCTTTGGTTTGGGGGCTGGCCTGGGCTTCGAAACTTGACCATTCTCCTGGACCGGATGGACTGTGTCTAAAATCAAGTTTGAAACTTTAGGACAAATTAAAATCATTTTCTTGATTTAAAAAAGGGAACTTTTTCAACTTTTGAAATATCGCAATATTTGTACTTATTTACAAATGAGTCCATTGAATTTTTGGAATCGAATTTTATTAGGAATACAGTATATATATTTTTAATTTCTGGAGCAAATTTTTCTAAATGAAAAGTACACAAAAAGCTTACTTGTCCTGAGATTCTGCGCCTGTCCACCGAGAACGGGCCTCAGACCATTCGGTAGAGCGGAATGATTGAATCCGTGTGGGTTTGTAGCAACTTTCTGTTGACTAGGAATTTGGTTAGGGTTCGTGAGCGGCATAGCTGGTCTCGATACAGCACCACGATTTCTCTGGTGCTGCTGATAGGCACGAGCTTGAGAATTGGAGGCACCGTACGATTGAGGATGCGGCCTTGCCATGGGTCCTGAAATTTTTAATATGAAATAAATTTTCTAAATTTAAATCATGTAGAAAAATCCGTGAAAGCTTTGGAATCTTCTCTAACTGTCTACTATGCACAGACACTGCTAGGTGATTACCAGTAATTTGAATTTTGATCTTCAATCTCGTTTATCAAACAATTGGTCGACAAAATGGTAGTGTCCTAGGTGTGACAGACAATTAGAGTAATGTTCCTTGTTCATCTTGAATCTTAAGTTGTGCTTTAGAATGCTATAAAATACCTTCCAGAATATCTCAACACACATTTAAAATAGATAACTGTCTGGCATGCCTAATCTGTATTAATATTGTCACTGACCAATGTTATGGTCATCATAGAGATCAAAGAACAAATTTTACAATCCCAACGAAAATCCTTACGCGTATTGTTCGGAAGTCCCGGAGGCACGCTCACTTGCAACACCTTCCCTACTGGCTTCAGCTGTATATTCGGAGGTGCGAACGGATCTCTCCCGTTATCCAGCGTTGAGTCACACGAGAATTGGATTTGCCGCGGAGAAGGTGTCCCGATATCGTAACGGGTTTTCTTCAACGTGATCAAATGGGATTGTTTGAAGTCGAGTGGAAACTGTTTTCCAGTCCTTTCTTTGTATCTTTTGCTAAAGGTATATGATTATAAATTGGTCATTAGAAATTCGCAGATGATAAATTTGAGAATCGAAGAGGTCTCAATAATTCACATAAATTTTTTGAGCTTTCCGGCGTGATACGGTAAAAGCCAACAGAACACAAAATGAAAAGTACCTTAGTGCCGAAATAAGCTCCGTCTTCAGCGGGGTCTCCAGCAGACTTGAATATTCCCCTTCCGCATAGACGACGAGGAAATCGTCTTGTAACGGGCTCAGTCCAATTCCTTGAATCTTCTCCAGCGGAATTTGCCTGAAAACAAAGATCATCAAGACATGTTATAGCAATTATTTAGCAAATTACAATTTTAATTTACCTTTTGAGTACCTCCGTTATTTTCCCTTTGTTCGGGCCTTTGCGCACAATCTCTCTTCCCACAAGGGTCAAGCCCTTGGCAGTTACCAGCAAATCGACATTTTTCACCTGTAATTTGATCTCGATTTGAAAAATTTTAATTTTTACAAAAGCAAGAATTTTCGATTTTTTTCTTTCAATCGACATTTTTACTGGTGGGCCGCAGGTATATACTGTTTTCTAGAATATTCTAGACTATTCGAAAATGTTTCATAGCATAGTTGCTTCTAGTATATCCTAGAAAACCATCCTATACATCTGCGCCCCATTCCGAAGGAATGCCTAATGGGAACTGAAGAATGCCATAAACGCATTTTGCGGGTCATCTTACTCGGGATTAAATAATCTTAACCTTGAATTTCCTGTCATATTTGTTAACTTTATGGGCAAAATCGATCCGCTCCCGGCGTCCTACAATGACTTGAAGCGCAGGATGGTTGTCCATTCCGATATAGTCACCAACAAAGTTTCTGTTAAGCGAATGCCTACGGCGTTCCTTCTTCCCGAAAAATAAATCGCTGGCTTGCTCCTGAAAGTAAAGTAAGATTAACAGTCACATACTTCAATTAATTATTTCTCTGAATTGAAAGTCATTTATAAACTAACAGTTAAACGATCAAAATGACATCAAAGTCTTTTCGTACATTTTACGCAAATAAGAGTTCATTGATCTTTTTATTGGAGAAACGAAAATTTTTACCCATCCATTTGACCCTTTTCTCTAACTGTCACTTTTTGCATATTCCCCATTATTTTTTACCCACTATTATTTAATATTACTTAGGGGATACAGAAATTTATAGCAACAGATACTAAACATCTCATCATACCAAGAATCATGACATGATTTGAGTTGTTTTCACCGACTCTAATGAATCAGACTCCAGAATACTTATACCAATCATGCCATTCTTATTCCAAGAACCCGATTATTATCTCTTGAATTTGGCCTGAGTATCGACATTCACAACCAAAAATGTTCAGAGTCCCAGTGAGTTAAATGAAAGACTAAGCGATGAATAGATGCTAAGCGTACTGATTGTTACCTTTTGTCGAACATAGTGTTTGTTGGCAGTGAATTTCCGGAATGCTTTCTGAATGATTCGAGCATATGCATCGTATTTACGCTCACGAAGTTCTTCCAATAGGAAAAGCTAAAAAGCATTCTTTCATTATTTACACAAAACAAATCCAGAAATTCCATACAGATTCCGGATTCTTTATGAAGATCTTCGTGTTTCCCAGCTGGTATTGATCTGGTGAAAGGTTTGTGGATCGGCATATGAGCTAAAACTAAGCGGTTAAACGTTGGCAGTTAACCTTTATTTTACGTATTTCAGAAAATTAAAAACGCAACAGATCATTTTGAACTGGCGCCAAAATTGTTTTTCAGAAATCAAGGTAAATCTTATAGAAAATTGCTTCCCGAAATATAAAATTATGATGTTCGCCTAAAGATTACATTCAATTTGAGCCAAAACATAAGCTTGAGCTATGCTGGGCTAAAATCGATATGCAGGGCGGAAGTTTGGTTCTAGGAATTTTAAATTTCCGGACGTAATCTTATACTGGATTCCAATGTCATAAAATAAATTCCAGGAAAATATAATTTACTGGATTAACAAAATATTTGTCAGATATTCTGTTTTTTCCAACTCCATTGAACGGAGCAGGAAAGGTGTACCAATCTTTTCTGTGTTGGAGATGTTTTAGCACTGATCAGATAGAATCTCTGACTAGCAACTCTAGTCTCCGCACGGGATAGAACTTGGCTCGGTAAGTTTATAAACTCAACGCTGTACCACTGCGCCAATAACGCGCTTGATGATACTTGTTTATAAATAAATATTATTTTGAAACTATTGTTTCGAAAAGAATTTTTTGGGTTCTTTTGGGAAACTTTTTCGGGATCTTTAATCGTTTATTCCGAAAAATGTCCTTTTTGAACGACACAGGCTTATAGAAACAAAACAAACAGTTCGTAAGAATTGGTGACCAAAATTTTACGTCTCTTCCCGATGTTTTTCGTTTCGCCTAAAAATTTCGGCAACACTGCTAAATTTTTGGCACCGTTACAGAATTGAATTATAATCGTAAATTCAAGGTAAAAGATTAAACTTGCATACCTCACAACCCTTTCTCGGAGGACCGTTGAATTTCGGCCAAGTTTCATTGCACAGAATGGCATATCTCCAGAGAAATTTTTCGAAAAGTCGTCTATAGGCGAAACCGGCTCTCCTGACGCGAATATTCTCCTTCAGACCGAGATACTTGACTTGATGCAGCACTCTAAAACAGTTTCTTTCAGCCAACCATGTTGCCATATGTAAGCGAGAATTTGACTTTTAACAATTTCTAATTTATGTGAAAAATTTTCCTATTTTGGCTTACCGGTTGAGTAATTTCGGAGTTAATTTATCGCGAGTTCGGAGGGAAGTAGGAAAAAGCAACTTTTTGAGACTGTATATAATGGTATCATCAGATATAGTAGATGGCTTCTAGAATGTTTATACCTGATATTGAACCATTATATATTGTTCTAGAATAACCTATAGCCAAAATCAATACTTCCGGTACTTGTGTTCAATTATATCAACAAATATAGAGTATGACCTTCCAGAATATTAAATAAACATTCTGAAATACTTCACAGCCATTACCTAGAGCATTCTAGAATATATAAGCTTCTTGAACTTTCTAAAGCATTCTCTAAAGTCATATTCTATATCTGATGGTAGAAAGTAATGTATAAAGGCCTGCTCACAATAGCGGGACCGAGACCGAGACCGAGACCGACGGACCGACCGATGTGCTCACAATGGGGACCGAGACCGATACCGAGTCCGAGACCGAGACCGACGTGCTCACAATCAACGACCGAGACCGAGACCGATGGCGCGACCGAGACCGAGACCGAGTCCGAGACCGATGAAAATTGACCTTCGCCAAAAAATCGCATTTTTCCACAACTTCTTTCAGATATGGCCATAGTGCGACCAATACAAAACTTGTAGGGGAGACCCTTACGGTTCTTATAGAAAACACCATTTTGCTGAATATCAACAATTAAATGTCGAGAGTGCGGATGTGAATCCGCTTAATCCAACACAAAATCAGCTCAAACCAACACGAAACCAGCTCAAATTCATCTTAACCAGCTCAAAACCACACAAAACCAGCTCAATACCGCTTAATCCCACTCAGAACAAGCTAAAAACCGCTTAAATTCCAGTGAAAACCAGCTCAAATCCGCTTAATCCCGTTGAAAACCAGCTGAAAACCACGTAATCCAGATGAAAACCAGCTCAAATCCGCTTTATCTCGCTTAAAAACAACTCAAATCCAGTTAATCTCGCTGAAAACCAACTCAAATCCCCTTAATCCCCCTGAAAACCAGCTCAAAACCACTTATTCCGGCCCAAATCCAGCTGAAAACCAGCTCAAAACCGCTTAATCCCACTGAAAACCTGCCCAAACCCGCTAAATCCCACTCAAAACCAGCTCAAATCCGCTTGAAAACAGCTCAAATCCCCTTTATCCCGCTCGAAACCAGCTCAAACCCGCTTTATCTCACTCAGTTTCTCATGAAATTCAGTTAATATGAATCAGGTGCAGCTCAATTCAGCACCAAACCATCTTAATCTGCTTCTAAATCTCATCAAATCGACGTAATACGAATAAAATATAGCTTATTCCAACTTAATCCCCTCGAAACTAGCTCAAATCTATCATAATCTCGCCTAAAAACAGCTCAAATCCGCTTAATTATTTTAGAAAAACTTCAACCGTTCGAAAAAGTTGATTGTGAGCACATCAGGGATCAAAACTCGGTAAGGCATTTTCTGGAAACCCAAAAATTCCATATTTTGTTATAAAAAACGTTTTATACGCTTAATCTCGCTTAAAAACAGCTCAAATCCGCTTAATCTCATTCAACTTCTCATGAAATCTACTTAATATGAATCGATTGCAGCTCAATCCAGCTTAAAACCATCTTAATCCATTCGAAAACAGCTCAAATTCCCTTAATCTCACTCGAAACCAGCTTAAATCCGCTTAATCTCGCTTAAAAACAGCTCAAATCCGCTTAATCTCATTCAACTTCTCATGAAATCTACTTAATATGAATCGATTGCAGCTCAATCCAGCTTAAAACCATCTTAATCCATTCGAAAACAGCTCAAATTCCTTAATCTCACTCGAAACCAGCTTAAATCCGCTTAATCTCGCTTAAAAACAGCTCAAATCCGCTTAATCTCATTCAACTTCTCATGAAATCTACTTAATATGAATCGATTGCAGCTCAATCCAGCTTAAAACCATCTTAATCCATTCGAAAACAGCTCAAATTCCCTTAATCTCACTCGAAACCAGCTTAAATCCGCTTAATCTCGCTTAAAAACAGCTCAAATCCGCTTAATCTCATTCAACTTCTCATGAAATCTACTTAATATGAATCGATTGTAGCTCTATCCAGCTTAAAACCATCTTAATCCATTCGAAAACAGCTCAAATTCCCTTAATCTCGCTTAAAAACAGCTCAAATCCGCTTAATCTCATTCAACTTCTCAAGAAATCCACTTAATATGAATCGATTGCAGCTCAATCCAGCTCAAAACCATCTTAAACCAGCTCAAATCCATCTTAATCTACTTCTAATTCACCTAAAATCGACGTAATATGAACAAAATATAGCTTAATCCACTCAAAATCAGCTCAAATCCGCTTAATTGGGCTCAAGAAATGGTTTCTAAAGTATTCTAGAATAACTTACCACACGAAATTCTGAAAAAGTTGATTGTGAGCACATCGGTATCGGTCTCGGTAAGGCATTTTCTGAGAAAGCCCAAAAATTCCATATTTTGTTATAAAAAACGATTTTTATACGCTATAGAGCATTCTAAAACATTCTAGAATACATTTTCACACATTAGTACAAAAAAATTTGAAAAAAATGTGCAAAAATTTGAAAAAGTTGATTGTGAGCACGTCGGTCTCGGTCTCGGTCGTTGATTGTGAGCACGTCGGTCCGTCGGTCTCGGTACCGTGATTGTGAGCACCGGGTAAGAGTCCGCTGTTTTGGTCAAAATGTTGCGACAAATGACTCACCTTTGAGAGTCAAACTCCAGCGGCCGTTTTGTCTCGTTTGGCTTTATGCATCGGATATAATGTGGAGTGCACTTCATCAGAGATTCCACCAATTGATTGGCCTGTGTCTAAAAAACAAAAGCAATTCATGAGAATGAAAAATATTTGATTTATAAGTACAAACCCTGATTTTTGTCGACGCACTCGTCGGTTTGGATTTCGCACCTCCACCGCCAACATTCTCAGGGAACAAAGAACGCATGAATTCGCTTAAAAAGCAACATTTAATGCAATAAAGCCCGCAAAATAAAAAATAGTTGTTCCCGGTGTATCCTATGGGTAGCACAGAAAATTATGTCGGTATCTCAAATATTTTGTTTCTCAGAGTAGAAACGAACTCTAGAAACGAACAGAAAATATTTCTCAACCTAAATTCGGGGCCGAAGGAATTGGGATGTTTCGTGCTCTTAAATTTTAGGCATCAAAGACCATCTACAATAAATCGCAATTTCGATTTTTCTGGTTTCGGATTTTTAGTCAGAAAGTACAGGGTGGTCCAAAAAAAGGGCCTCAGTTCAGGCTATTGTATTTCATAGATATCGGTGATACATGAAGGTGACTAATATCTTAAAAACTGCTACTAAGCTTGAAATTTTACATACAAAAAGAATTTGTTCATAACATACATATTTCGTCGTTTTCTGACCCCCGAAAATATGCAAAAAATCAACTTTTCCCATACAAAAATAAAATTCAATGATCATTTTCGTCACTTTTTACAGAGAAAATGTCCAAACCAAGGTCATATTTAGATCCGCCGTGAAATTCTGCGTAGGATAGGCACTTTTGCAGTTGTCTATCGAAAAATTTATTTTTTCCGCCATTTTTTGCCCCTTTTTTGTCACATTTTGGACCGAAACTCATCAAAAATCGTCTCACACGACCATACCGCTGAAGAAAAAGTTTTCAGTGAGACGAATGCTACCGGAAAACACATTTTCGTTGAGAAAATATTTTTTACCATTTTTCGAGTATCATGTGGTACCCCACATGGGTCAAAAAATCGACTTTTTTGGTCGAAATTTTTACCACCTCGAAAATGTGTTTTTCGGAAAAGCCTCAGCGAGATAAACAACTTTGAGGTCAACGGCATGGTCGTCTGAGTCGATTTTCGGCCAGTTTCGGCTAAAAATGTGTCAAAAACGGGCCAAAAAATGACGAAAAAAATAAAATTTTCGGTAGGTAATCGTTGAATAGCCTAACCTACGCAGAATTTCACAGCGGATCTGAATCTGACCTTGGTTTGGACATATTCATTGTAAAAAAATGATGAAAATGATCGTTGAATTTTATTTTGTATGGGAAAAGTTGATTTTTTGCATATTTTCGGGGGTCAGAAAACGACGAAATATGTAGGCTACGAACAAATTCTTTTTTGTATGTAAAATTTTAAGCTTAGTAGCAGTTTTTAAGATATTGGTTACTTTCATGCATCACCGATATCTATGAAATACAATAGCCTGAACTGAGGCCCTTTTTTTTGGACCACCCTGTAAACTGATCTTTTGGCATATACTATCGTGTTTACTTTCTTGAGGTTCTATACCGAAAATTACCCTCCGGAAGAAAATTTTCAGATACAGAAAAGTATTATACAAAATATTCACTTGTTACTGCTTTGCATTAGTTGAATCAAATCCGCATAGAGCACATCCCGATTTCGATCGCAGAACCCATTGATTTGATAAACAACCTAAATTCTCGCATATTTTCATTTTCTTCCAACCACTCTGCAATTTTCAAAGTACCTCGCCAGCATAGTGCGTCACGATGAAGCAGTCGGCTCCATGTCGGAAGTGTTCGTTGTGTCCCACTTGTTGATTGAGCTTCACCAGTAGTTTCGCGTCAACACCTTCGCTTTGGCCGTGGATTTGAGCGCAAATGTCATCCAGAAGACACATTATGCCTAAATAAGGCATTTTAGTTTAAAATAAGGCATTTTAATAAGGCATTTTAGTTAGCATTCAACTTCGGACCACCACCCTGGAAAATCAATATTTTTGAAAAATAATTTTTAATACGTGTATTTTTGAAACTTTAAATAATTTTTTCCAAGGTACACATACTATAGGTCATCCAGATCCCACATCTCACTTAGCTAAAGTCTGAATTTTGTAGCTCAAAACTTCAAAATATCCTACCCGGCGGTTTCTTCGCCTCAATAAGATCGCACACAATTTTATTGTTGAAATATGCAATGGGAGTCCACTGAATTCCTTCTGAGACATATTCTTCTTGTTCGGCCTTTAGAGTTAGTTCAATGAAAATTTGTTGGAGCTTCTCATTCACAAAATTGATGCTAAATTATGTTTATAATTACTGTAATTATGCAAATGGTTGACTATATTTACCAAAATTGCTCAAATCCGTTGTTGTCGAATATTTCGAATCCATAAATATCCAGAATTCCGACTGAAAGATTTTCATCAATCGACCGACCCACATCCAAAGCTTTGTTCACGGATGATACTGAAAAGAACGGAAAAGTCAATAATCGTATATCAGTTTCGGGGAAAAGTAAAGGAAGAATTCCTATTGAGCATTCAAAGGGGAAAGTTACTCCCACCGCGATTGATCCATTAATGATTTGCGAGTTAGCCTATTTTGGCATATGCTCGGTCTGTTTTTGATCAATAATTCTTGAGTTTCAGGGTCGATTTAGCACCATATTTTCGTAATTTTTGAAACACATACAATTTTCGCTACAATTGCATGTTTTTCAAAAATAAAGTTAAAACCTGGTGACTAAATAGACATATAAACGCAAGGTATAAAGAAATGCAAGCATAATGCTGCTGATACTTCAACGAAGCGCTAATGATAGCACTATCGCTATTAGTTTGTGCTAGTGGTGCTTGTTTAGCCAACATAATAATATAACGTTTCTAGAAACGCAGAAACGCAGAAAAAAGGAAAATTTTGATATAATAATATTAGTTAAACAATAATAGCCGTTTCGCCTCTCAGTCTTAGACGGCTATTAAACTTTAGGCTATGAGGTGAGGCATCTTCAGTAAGACACTCATAACCTAATCATATGTTTTTCCTATTGCCATTTTAACATAATTTTTACCTTAGAGTCCTTTCCATTTGTGTAGGTTCCAAAATAGGTTAGCTTATTAATAATGATAGTGGTATCATAATTCCGAATTTGAGGTAAATCTTGGCAAAAATACACTTTCTCGAATTTAGCCAATTTTTACAGGCAACGGTGAAATTGCCAGGAACTGGTACATTGAGTGTCAAAACTGGCCTCAATTCCGAATAAGTGGGTTGGGAACATACAGGGGTAAAAAACCGCCTGGCAATTTTTGAAAAATTCCAAGCTTGGTGAATAGTATGCGGATAGCCAATATTATCACTTTGCAAAAGTCCTAATGGCATTGCTATCATTCTTTAAATTGATATTCTCAATCCGTACCTAGATAATCGAAGAGTCTGGAATACAGCGCCTTAACCCACGCATCTCTCGTGTAAACGGCTTGTTCCACGTTGAGGTTCACGTCGATCTCTTCTTTTTCTTTGCCCCATTTTGACTCCAACTTTCGAGTTGTTATTTTCTCCTAAAAATAAAATATATGTTGAAGAAAAAATTTGGCTCAGTTTATTTTTCGGGCCCAAAATCAGGCCCGGCCAATTGGTCACTTTTCCAAATTCAGTTTCGTTTACAGCATATAAAAGTATGGATGGGATATGGTAACGTGACACTAGCGCGCCAAACGTTTGCGCGCCGGACACAAAATAACGTATAATGGCTCATAACTAAGACTACACTTAAGCTTTGGGTAACGGCTTAAAATGCACTTAAGCTTGGGCTTAAGCCCCAAACAGCGTAAGCCTAAGCCTAATTGCTTGTTTGGCGCCTTATAAGGGTTGTCCGAGAGCCTAGGAACATTTTAAGCCATTACCCAAAGCTTAAGCTTAAAGGGGCACGGACAGCCTAAGCCGTATAGATCACTCCAATTTTTTTTCATATAAAGCCATATCGGGTATAACTTATATTAGTAAGCTGGTAGTACTCACCGAGTTCTACAATATTCAATTTGGTTGCCATGTCTGAGACTAATAAATAATTTTTATTTGCTTGTTTGAAAGTACTGTGTTTTTATACAGGGGTGTTTTCCAGGGAGCGGTGGGAGAGTGGATTTTTGACGCCACATCCAATTTTTGTTTTTTTATTAGAAACTAGACAAAAATTGAAGGTATGCGTTCTTTTTTTCAGCCCGCTATTCACTCGTAAAAAATGAGATTTTTCGGTTTGAAGAAAAATTTGCACTTTTTCACTAGTATAACTGTTTCGGTCCGCTAAAAATTTTTTGCCGCAATTTTTTAGCCACTAAAAAAATCAATAGGATCCCGCCCTATGGTCCTGAAAATGACTTTTTAGTGGCTAAAAAATTCGATTTTCCAAAAAGTTCCTATTTTTTTCGGGCTAAAGTGGTTTTAGGGGTTTTTCGAGGTGCTGATTCCGAATCCGGCGTTAGTTTTTTGATATGGCTTCAAAAAAATTAATTTTTTTGGCCATTTTTTGGATTTTTCAAAAATCCGGATTTTTTAGAAATTTTCAAAAATTGGACATTTCTCAAAAATTTCAGTTGTCCCCATGAAAAATTTTTTTACAGAAATATAGTAGACGTAAAAGTAGCGAATACCTATTTCAGGGTTTGGCCGGTTAGTCAAACGGTAAAAAGTTTTTAGCGGACCGAAACAGGTATACTAGTGAAAAAGTGCAAATTTTTCTTCAAACCAAAAAATCTCATTTTTTACGAGTGAATAGCGGGCTGAAAAAAAGAACGCATACCTTCGATTTTTGTCTAGTTTCTAGTAAAAAAAAGAAAAATTGGATGTGGCGTCAAAAATCCACTCTCCCACCGCTCCCTGGAAAACACCCCTGTATAAAAACACAGTGCTTTCAAACAAGCAAATAAAAATTATTTTGCGCAAATGTCCAAAAGTCTAAAAAGACTCGGCGCGCAAACGTTTGGCGCGCTAATGTCATGCACTCATGGGATATGCCTAAGTCAGTAGTGAGTTTGGGCCGAGTCCCCCTCTTTTTGGGCCCGACCCAGCCCTCTTTTCCTCTAAATTATTGTTCTAGCCAAAATTTCATTTCTGATAAGGATTAATATTATTTGAAATCGAATTTTATATGGGCCAAGCCCATAAATTATTCAGAATTTTTTGAAATTTCTAAGAAAATAATGAATATTTAAAAGTATCCAGAATAAGATTTAGCTCACCTTTATTGCATCAGTTGTTAGTCCAAGAAGGTAGGCGGGAAATTGAAGGTCTAAAAATTAATAGTGAAACAGAAATTTGTTACAGAAATTTCGAAAAATCAGATGATAGCTCTAAATCTGAATCAGTAGCTCGATTTAAAAAATTGGTCAAAACTATATTAGTGATATTCTTGAAAAAAAACCGGGTTATTTTAGAAAATTTACTTTAATTGAAGAAACTCACAATCATCGCTGACAACTGCCGCGTAATTTTGACGTTCCACAAAGGAAATGTTGCCAATGTGCAAAATAGCGGAGACCAGCTGAAGAATTTGGAGCTGAATATTATCGGGGATGCCCACCACTTGCATCGCTTGCTTAAAAGAGCCGAAATAAGTAAGCGCCACATTATTTCAAAATCCCGAATATTTACCAAAGTCTCGGCATATTCTTTAGCGTCCTCGGTGCCTTCGGCCATATAACAGCCGCTTTGGTTCAGGTAACTGTAATAGTCAGGTGAGCTGATGCCGAGATTGTCTAAATTGGAAAATTAAACCGAATTTTGGTATGTCAAATGCGATTAACGAGAATCTTGAATCGCGGATCGAGAGTGAATGTCTGAGGCATTTCCGCCTCCGAACTAACTGGATTGCTTTTAAATGAGGTCCTTTATCGTTAATCGTCGGAAAAACGTTCTTACAGCATTTTCATCAATCGAATACTAATGGTGTCATTAAATAGCCAAAGGCATTGACTACAATGCTGGGCGACTTTTTGCGCTTCTGTATTTAAACCAAGATTATGCCAAGAATTTGTAAATAAAGAAGGTTTATCCCTACAGTTACATTTTGCTACATCTCTCAGTTAAGTGTCTTTTTCGAGAATAAAAATTAGATTTCATCTTATTTCTCCCATTTAAAAATGTTGTGCTCAAAAAATAAAAATTAACTTACCTCTTGTGTGGTGGTCGGCTCCAGCCAAAAGTTGATAGAAAATATGAAAGTTGCGTTCTCCTTTGCCCAAAGAAACAACGCGAGATTTTTCCAGCAAAAAATTGGATATTCGTCCTCCGATCGGTTCGCCGCCTCGCCCAAATATTATTTCCACGTACTTTCCAAATCGGCTCGAATTCCAATTGCGAAGCGTAGCGGCATTTCCAAACGATTCGAGCAAAGGATTGGACTTGATGATCACGTCTTTGACGTGCTGTTAATAAAAAAAATTAACCAAAAGCCTGTCATTTCTGAAACTGTGGCGATCAAACTCAGATTTAAACAAGATATTTGAATTCCCACTAAAACTCAAATTGGCATAATTTTTCATTTATTTCGCAGTTTTGCATGATTTGTTGATGGTACTTTTAGGCTTATGATATACCAAAATGTTGCCAAGGATATAGGGAACATTTTAGTATATCATTTTAGCCTAAAAGAATTAGCAATAAACCATGCAAAACATGCGCCAATTTGAATATTATAGGCAGATTTATTTTGCTTAATATAACTTTTTAAGTATCCATCTTCAAAGACCTTACCTGGACTCTGGAACCGCCTCCGGATATGCGAGCAATGTAGCTCATGATATATTTGGCGCAAACTGTCTTGCCGGCGCCACTGAAAAATTCAAATTGAATCTGCTGGTACGGATTTATGGGGCAAAATAGACTAACCTTTCGCCGCTGATGATCACACACTGCCGTTCACTGTCGATCATCATGTTTCTAAACGAACAAAACATGAGATTTTTGGGAATTGTAGAATCCGGGAAATAGCCGGTATCAATGGAATATTGATTTTTGACTTTTGTAACATAGTCTCTACTCCATTGAAATGAATTCCCAATTAGGCTTATGAATATGCTCACCGGTACATTTCATCGGCAAGGGCGTAAATATGCGGCGGATTTTCGTACTGGGCTGCGCCTTGGTAGAGTTCCATTTCCTTTTCTGTGAAATATGGCATTTCTTTGAATCTTAAACGTAATTCCGACAAATTATAAGTAACGATTTAAAATTTCTTACGGATTTACTGAGATTAGCACTCCTCCAATGTAAGTCTGAAAAAGGTATTATGGACGCAGATGCAAATGACTGAATCTCTTTTTGGACGCACTTTTACGGGAGCCAAGATTTATAAAATGGCGTAGAAAAGAGTTCCGACAGGGCAAATGGCGATTTGAATTTGCGCCAAAACATAATTGCATGCCAAAGGGGTTAAAAGGGGCCGCTGAAAATTTTTAATGGGGGGATTACTCGGCAGGGGTCTCCTCTAGAGATTGGTAAAAAAAATTTGAGTGGGGCCTTATTAGAGTAAAATTTTCACAGTCAACACTTTTCCCTATTAGAGGAGACTCTTTTCTTGATGCTGAACAGAGCCTCCTCTAATAGGGAAAAGTGTTGACTGTGAAAATTTTTACTCTAATAAGGCCCCACTCAAATTTTTTTACCAATCTCTAGAGGATACCCCTGCCGAGTAATCCCCCTCATTAAAAATTTTTGAGCGGCCCCTTTTAACCCCTTTGGCAAGCAATTATGTTTTGGCGCAAATTCAAATCGCCATTTGCCCTGTCGGAACTCTTTTCTGCGCCATTTTAGTAATGTCAGAAACAGATGAGGTCTACACGTATCACAGGTATAGTCGTCATCTGCCAATAGTATTCTGGCTCTGGTGGCATATTCAGATGGTTTACACTCTTCATAGCCACGGGATCAAACAAAACCGGATAATTTTTATGACCCCTGTTCCAGAAAAATTGCCCTTAAAAATTATGCAAGATACTCTAAAATGCTAACAAGACCCCTCTAAATAAAATTCGTTTTCAGGGAAAGGCTTCATAACATTTTTTGCCGGATTAGGTTACACCTCAAGAGTTTCAGAATGCAATAGATTGGGTCCATATTTATCACATGCGTGGTCCTCATCTGTACTATACCAGAACCCGGTTGTCTGTAAAAGGCTCAAAAATCGAGGCCATCTCCATGTCTACCGGATGTTTATGAACGAAAAATTCAACTTACGAAAATCGACTTGGCCGCGAGCCTTTTCTTGAGATTATCCACAATGGCGTCATCGGAGAGGTGGCGCAGCAACACCATATCCTCCACGCCGACATTCTGCACATTCACATTTGACTGCCAATGGAACGGCTAAAAATATGCATTTATTATTTAAATGACACGCGCCATAATAATAAAATAAGTTTGAAAATTTTGGCAAAATAATCGCTGTGGTACTTCCCTTGGAAGTTGCCGAAATTTTCCTTAAAGATTAATCTATGAAAAGAGGAGAACATCCGGGAAATCTTGGGAAAAAACTAGGGATACTTTCGGAGGAATTCCTAGAGGTCCCAAATTTATTTCCCCTACTCTGAAAAAATGACCCCTCAAATCACTCTGGATAGACAAAACAAAGGCCATTCCAGCGGGCTGGCTTTACCAAGAAATTGAAAGTGCGGTACGAAATTCTTCATACCCAAAAATGGTATTCCAGAAATTTGAACCCAAAAGCAAAGTTAGCTTTGAAATTTTCAAACCCATGAGGAAACTCACCGTTTTTGACGAATCCATATTATATACAAGATGAAATTATTCGCTGAGAGGTATAATTTACGTTTTAAACTTAGAGATTTGGGTAAGATTAGAAATGCGAGAAGTCGAGAGTTAGAGCTCTTAAAGTTCAGGGATAAGACATGTAGATACAAAATTATTATTTGCGCACGGAAAACAGCATTTCTGAAAATTTTACCCCTCTCATCAAAAAGCCCAGCCCAAATTTATGTTTATTTTATTTATATTTATTTTATTTATATTTAAGTTTATGTGATAACCTATCATTAATTTCACTCACCATTCTGAGTCACCGCCTTAATAGTTCAAACTCCGATATATCCAATAGCCAACAACACAGTTACAAATAAAATATCTTTAGAGGAATGAAAAAGTGAAAGCCCAAATAGAATTCAGCCAGAATCCTACTGGAATAGAATCGAATCGATCAACAAAGAAGGCTGCAAAAAGTGGATTATCCCAAACGGAAAAAAGGATAATCTGAAATGTAATAAATGTAAACGTGTCAAAATTCACAATACAAAAATGGAATGAAACTTGAAAGAAAATTCTATAGGCGATATTTCTAAACGGAAATAAAAAAATGAAAGTATTATTAATAACCAAGGGAATCGGTGAATTCGTCGAGCGAATATATGAATAATTCACCTTTACCGTTATTTTGCAGAGCGAACACGTCAAAAGCAAAATTATTTTTCGTCTGGGAAAATTTTCCTCCGACAACGTTTTGGCTCGGGAAAAATTCGATTGCTGAAGAACATTTTGTCTTTTGCACCTGAACCGTTTTTTGCGTAAATTTTGAACATTTCGGAAATATTGTTTGAAACTAAAAATTTTATAATTTGGCGCGTTTTTGGAGAGTTTAGTTTTCAAGCATAAATTCCTGAAAAGTATGAATATTTTCATTTGCAATGCTATTCATTGAGGCTTCAAAACAAATTTTCTGGTTTTTTTGAAAAATTGTGACATATTTAAGGATAACAGGGCCGAAATGGATTGGTTGGTAGTCGAACTTTAGCTGACAGAATTTCTGGAAGAAACCAAATACGAATAAAGTTATTAGTAAATTATTAATAACAAAATCGATAATAAAATTCGGCGAACAAAGAAGATTCGCGATTACTTTTGAAAACGGAAAATCGGTTATGAGTCAGCCCAAAAGAGGATGGGTGAAGGAAAATCGAAAAGGCGAACGAACAAAACGGGAAAACAGTCTCGATCGACCAACCCTCCCGCCATTAGACGCTCTTTTTCTTGGCAATGTTCTCTCTGCCCGCCATCTAACAAAGTCTGAGTCATTTTGTGTCCCTTTGAATAACCCTTTGAAAAGAACGTTGCGAAGTTACGTCGCGGGGAATTCGGGAAGAAAATAAACACTGAGCATATGTGTAAACAAATTTTTATCACATAAGCCATCTAGAAACAATTGTGGTTGGTCATTGATAGAACATTGCAGAAGATTCCTATTTTATAACGTAAGTGAAGAAGCATCTCTATTGTCTATAATATCTGCTGTCTATAATGGAAACATCAAATATTGAAACTACAATTGTTCAATCCCTGAGCTAAAGGATTATAAAGAAACATAAAAGTCAGACTTCTGACGAATGCTCTGAAAACAACCCCAAAAATTCCATAGATTGATCTGGCAAATGTGGTGAAACAAGAGTTTGATAATATATCAAAGTTGAGATTTGATATACACTTTCTGCAAGTGTGAAAGAAGTTATTGGGATATGCGACTGAAAGGTCAAAATTTCCCTGTGAAAAATGTCCGGTGTTTCTCATAAAACTTTTTAAAAAATTTTTCTTCTTTGTATGAAAAAAATAAATAAAAAAATGTATATAAATGAACAAAAAGCATTATTCCAGGTTCTCTCAACACAGAAAAAGATTTGTTCTTTCACTTTTATGATTGTCAGGTTAAAATTTTTGTAGCTTAAAGATACCTTTTGCGAATTTTCAATACAAAATATAAAAAAAACAACACAAAATACAATCAAATCCTGCTAGCTCCCAACGAACCGCCGACCGCGCTGTGCGATTATTCATAAAAAGTCAGCGAACATAAAATGCACGAATCGATTGATTAATGTTGGGGCTGTTCCGGCGGCCAATCCCACACACATCCTTTCGCTGTCTGCCCACTCGCATCAAAGCAGACACACCTGTCAGAAAAGGACAAATATATTGGGGCTGTAGAGGATGGGTAGGTATTGAAATTATATAGGGAAATCATAGTTCAACCGCTGACCCGAACATGCGAAGGACATTCGCGCGGACTTATAAAAGGTGATCTCGCCCCCGTTAATGGAAAAGGGGGAAGACGCATGCCAATTTGCGCGAAGTTTCATCTTTTCACTTAGATCTCTTTCTCTGGATCTTTCCTTGCGAGATTTTACGCTAACGTTCTTCTAGAGAGAGACCACATTAGCGGCGGGGATGGACATGCAGAAAATTGCGGATGGACACAGTCGCAAATGCGCTGTGGAGTTCGTGTGTTCACTTTCTCGCGCAATGGGAAATCTTGAGTGAGATGGCTGCTGAGAAAGTGTACAATATTAGAAATTATGGAGAGGAAAATGAACTAGAAACAGTAAAGAGACGATAGAGGGAATGAGAAAAAGCACCAAATTCTCGAAAGAACATAAACTTTGGTCAGTTGCAAAAATGTTGCCAAATTTGAGTTGCTGGATTTTTTGGATAAGTCCTTTCGTCGGTAAAAGGACGTTTGAAAAAGGCTGGACAACAGCGCTCCAAACGAGAAGTGACTTAAATTGGATATTTTGTGACACCGTAAATCCTCTAATTAATCCCCCGGGGGAATTATTATTTCGTCAGGTTCTAAAGGGGGATTATTTGAGGGAGGGGATTAATTTGAGGGGGGCTTATTTTTCCGTGGCCGCGCCGAAGGCGCGGCGAAAAATTTTCGCGCCCCGAAAAATTTTTGGGACTTTTTTGCAAAATATGGAAAAATTTTTGAAAATTTAAACCAATTTTGAATTGGCGCCAAATAATTTTCGCCAAAAATTTGCATTTTTTGGATTTTTCATCGATTTTTCGGCAATTTTTACTAAATTTTTCAATTTTTTGGCAATGTTTTGTAAAAAATAGTCAAATTTACAATAAAATTTCAAATTTGCGCCAAAAATTTGGGGGGGGGGATTTATTTGAGGGGGGTTAATTGGAGGATTTACGGTTGTCCTGGTTTAGACAGAATTTTGAAATTGAATATAGGGTTTTGAAAGTTTGCGAAATTTGTGCTTCAAATTCGGCAAAAACTCATACACATGACCAATTTTTATGTATATCATGATTTTAAAGTTATTCCGATACTAGGAATGTAAAAATGCCGCCAATAATCACCAATACGATATTTTGAAATTAAATCCGGAGCTCAAAAAATGAAAGTTTTGACATCTTAAATTCAACACATCAGAGATCATGATGACTAACTTTCAGCCGTTGTAACTTTCATATTTTCTGAACTCTAGCTTAATTTTTTTTAAGTATTGCATGTCGCTGAATGTATTTTCGACTGGTATATCATTTGGCCTCATATCGGAAAATTTGATTTTTAAAAATTCCATAGAAAGCTAATATTTGACACAATTTTGGCACCAACTCCGAAATGTAATGCCAAAATATTTTACGCTTTTTCCAATCTGACACATTTTGAACGACCGTTAAAGTATTTGAGATAAAATTCGGTAAACATTTACAAAGAAATGTACGATGGACATAGTGACGATTCAATCGTTTTGGCGTTCTCGGCTGGAAAGGACAGTTGGAGGCGCATCTTTGCAATACTTTGAGACCATCAAGGAACATTGAGGTGAAAGAGCGCGAGGTAGGATTAAAGAGATTTGAATTGTGGGAACGGAAGCGAAATGGAGGGAGCGGAAAATGGAAAGCTGGTTTGAATTTTGGCTCACCTGAAGCGAATGGTTCTACCGAGAATTTAGAATAGAAAGCACGGGTGATTATTTCTTGCCTTCTACAGTTTGGCTGAAGGTTAAAAATTGGGCACTAAAAAGGTAAGAAATGAGCAGTTCCAAAAAAAGCATTGATAATAGTGAAAAATAACAGAATTTTTAGCACATTCCATATTTTTGCATTTTTGCTGGACAAGGAAGAAATTACTGGTCTTATATCAAAAAATAATTCCTAACAAGTCCACTACAAAATTTTAGAATGTTTTCTGTGTTTTTTTTTTCAAAAAATCTGACAAAAAAATCTGCTTCGTGTGATTTTGTTTGATTAATCAGTGTCGCGAGCAGATGGATTTGGCCAAAAACCGTGGGCTTCAATTTTATATTACCGAAAGATCGAACAGCTCAGGGCTCGGTAGCGGATCTATAATAATCCAATACCAAAAAATAAAGTTAACTTGTTTTAATGCTGATTCTGTGAATTACATGTCAACATTTTTGGAAGAATGTGCAACTAGCTGGGTTGAGATCAATCAGTTTGTAACAAAATAGTTTAAACTTGAATACTTTAGCTATGCTACATTCTCCATGGATTTTGTTTCGGGCCTTGACAAAACTCTGGGAAAACGTAGATGACGATTGTTCAACGATCCCAAGAAATAAAGAATACTGCAACTGAATTTCGGTAAGGAAACATATTGGTGACTATCGATGTTCTTCGATTTCGAAGAACCATATTCCAAATTCAAGTTCAATTATTTTGGATTGAGCACACTGTAGGGTACACAGAAAGTTTGGTGTTGACTTTTTGGTGTCGGAAAGTTTGGTGTCAGAAAGTTTGGTGTCGGAAAGTTTGGTGTCGGAAAGTTTGGTGTCGACTTTTTGGTGTCGGAAAGTTTGGTGTCAGTTTAAAATTTCGATGTTTTAACGGTAAAAGTGCCTTATATGTGTACGTTTTAGGCCAAATTCGTGTATATTAAGTAGTTTTGTGTCTAAATAAGTTAATTTATTCTTTATTCAAAAACTAGCAACAACAAAACTAAGCGGGCAACATAATTAACGCATCTAATATGTTTTGCGGATTTGATGAATTGTTCGAATTTTCAAGCTCGTTTTCTTCGTTCTCTTCTGAGTCGTCATTTGGTGCAGCCACAGGCGTGTAGAACTTTCCCAAGTGGTGCTGTATGGTTTGCAGATATGTATCTGATATGATCTGAAAAAATTTATCTAGGCTCTTATTTTTGCCATGCAGTTTTTCACAAAGACAGCTCATCTAAAATAAAGCATGGTAATGCAGACATTCTGCTCTGGAGACTGCACGACCGCGGCACCCTTGACTACGCATTGGGCATCTCCAATACTGGCGCAATCCATCGGCACTTTTTCTCTCCTGGGTCATTAAATGACCATTGCATACGGCCATCGGCTTGTCCCTTTTTGTGTTCATTGAAACAGGATTTCTAAATTGGAAAAGTGTGCTGTAAAGCATAAACTGTAAAGCATACAAATGAAATAATAGGAATTATACATAGGACTGCAAAAACATGACTGTAAAAACAAAATACTTCGTCTGCCATTACAGCTTAGGCTGTAGTGGAAAAAGATAACATAAGATAACATTAAAATGCTAAATATATATACACGAATTTGGCCTAAAACGTACACGTATAAGGCACTTTTACCGTTAAAATACCGAAATTTTAAACTGACACCAAACTTTCCGACACCAAAAAGTCGACACCAAACTTTCCGACACCAAAAAGTCGACACCAAACTTTCCGACACCAAAAAGTCAACACCAAACTTTCTGATAACCCACTGTAGTACCAGATTCTGGCATTATTCCCGTTTTTCATAGAAATGGCAAAAAGCCAGAAAATTGTACTAGAGTACGGGAAAAAAACACTTTGGGTGACTATGATTTGAATTTTTTCGAAAGCCAAAGGCTGTAACAACCCTTATAAGGCGCCAAACAAGGATTTAGGCTTGCGGCTTCGAACAACCTGGGGCCTAAGGGACTTAATCTTAGGCTTAAGCTCCCGAACAACCCTTAGGGTATGAGTCTTAGGCTTAAAGGGCACAATGCCACAACTTTTTGCGGGAAACATATTTTTGGCTTTCTAGAAAAGCATGGAATGTTCTGTTTGTGCAGAATTGTTTCTCCCGAGGAGGCGGACAATTCTGCACAAACAGAACATTCCATGCTTTTCTAGAATGTTCTAAAGTCGAGAGTCCCCCTAATGACAGTATCTCAAAGTGTATTTGTCCCTAGAGTACACGCGATCCAAAATTATGGACGAAATGTTCCAATGGGAAAAATTGTTTTGTTCTGCCCAACACACATTTGGCGCAAATTTTTGTTCAGAAGTGGACTGTAGGAGGAGGCTAGCGCAAATCTGATGTTAATCTAAATTCGGAATCAGCCAAGCCTAAATCCTACATAATTTTAGATTATCACTTCCTTAATTTCCGTAAAATATCAACATTATGTGAGTTTACCGTGAATATTCACTGCGAATATGCTGTCAAGATGTAGAGAATCGTAATGAATCTTATCTTAATAATGATTGAGATTGACAGATCCAACGAAAATTGATCATTTTGCCACCCAGGATAGATTGCCCAGCAAAATTTGATGTTTGTAAGATTTAAAATCAAATTGCCATAAGTAATACTTCATTGTGTGGAATTTTTTTCCTTAATATTTCTGTAGTTAATCTTTGCTGGTATTATAATTCATCAGATTTTTGCGTCACCGTTGCAGAGCGCCGAAGTGATAGAGATTATTATACAGAGCATTATTATACCACTTTTTGATTATAAATCAGATGAAAAGTAACTCTTAAGCCCCAAATAATGGTTCAAAATGAAGCTTAGCTAACCTCCAACAATCCCCCTCAAGTCCACCTCCTTTTATGCTAGCCACACGTTTTATACTTAAGGTTGGACTTGGGCTTAGGTTTAAGAGTGAGCTTACTGATTTGGTAAGTGGTCCCCTGTTTTGATGCTACTTTAAGTCAATACTATCGGTTTAACACTTCCATGGCGGAGTGTACCACGTGACTTATTTTGTAGAGAATTTTGTGCTGATTAATAATAAAAAAAGAAAGTTTGAAAAAAAGTACTATTTGACACCTAACGGAGCTTTTTCCGAAAAGCACTTTTTTCGCCAGAATTTTCGAGGTGCCTGTGTTTGAGGGCCTTATCTTGTTCTTCCGATAGGAGCCTAGCCATGTTATATATCAGTAGAAAGCCCATCACTTGGGCTACAAGAATACACCAAAACATGTTTTGGGTCCCTCAGATTTGATTTCAGCACACTCGAAAACCCCCTTGGGTGTAAAATTTCGGGCGAAAACCCCCAAAGAAGCCAAAGTGAGCAGAACGCCAGAAACTGGTACTACAGTATGCTGAATGCCAAAACTGACATCAGAATCGTGTTCAGCGTGGTCGAAACCCTTATAGGGCCAAAAATCTCGGTCGGAAACTGCTTGGAACGCCGAAAACCGGCTATGGGAGATGTATATGAAAAAAATTTTGAATTTCCCGCCAAATTTCGAATTTCGTGGCGGGACCCAAAACATGTTTTGGTGTATTCTTGTAGCCCAAGTGATGGGCTTTCTACTGATATATAACATGGCTAGGCTCCTATCGGAAGAACAAAAGATACAGGCCCTCAAACACAGGCACCTCGAAAATTCTGACGAAAAAAGTGCTTTTCGGAAAAAGCTCCGTTAAGTGTCAAATAGTACTTTTTTTCAAACTTTCTTTTTTTATTATTAATCAGCACAAAATTCTCTACAAAATAAGTCACGTGGTACACTCCGCCATGGAAGTGTTAAGGATAAGTTTGCTAAATTACAATCTGTAAAGTGTAAAAAGCTAGAAAAATAACCCATAATTTATGTTACGGCCTTAAAATTTGGCTATCTACTTAGTAAGAGGTAGCATATGTTAATAGATTGCGATTGTCAACAGTATCTGCTAATCACTATCAGAAGGATAGGCAGAGTGTTTCTGGTGATTATCACGTTTGTAATCTTCTCAATAGTCCGTTTACCGAACTTTGTTTCTCAGTTTGGAAAGAATCACTATCCCAACAGAGTTGAAAGAAAAGTGTTGCGTGAGAATTTTCGTGATTTGTGAAACATATTTATTGTTTCGATCCCATATCTGTTCTGATTATTAGTTTTGTTTGCAAAATTAAATTCATTTCTGTTATATTTCAGACAAGAAGCAATAGATTCTCTACTCGAATTCTCTTTATTCCTGCTCGAAATTTTGTGTCAACTTCGGAACAATGAGCGCTTGGATTAACGGCTGGCTTTGCAAGCAGTACACCTGCACCAAAGTGTCTCCGACAACTACTCTATCTCCCATCCCGCTTCCAATTCCAATTGACGTTCGCCCCGAGTCAAAAAGCGTCATTTTCGCATGGAATGAAATAGTGCCAATAGTCGCAGTGGGACTGCTAGTATGCATTCTCGTATTTCTTATTCTCAACTGGTGCCATAAAAATCGCTCAAGCCGTTCAGAAAGAGTCCACCACCCAGGATATGGAATCCCTATCACTTTGGTGGAGAAAGGTTAGTGCTTTTTTTAGAAGGAGAAAAACATAAACGAAAGAAGTTTTTGGCTGGGAATATTAATGGAAGTAGTTCTCGAAATATCCCTCAAATCAAAGCGCTAATGCAGTTTGGAAACTTTTTTTGAGTTTGAGGGAGTTTTGATCATAAAAGTTCAAATCAGATGGTTTCAATAAATTTTCCTACTAAATGGATATCCCAGCCCGAATAACAGGATTTTGATCGATCGCGGCACAAAAGCCAAAATGGTTGTTTGAAATATACTGATTTATCGGTTGACACTAGGCATCGGCGAATCCGGATCCGAATCTCCTTTCACTGTCTGCACAAAGCCTATACTTAAAGCATTGTTTTTGGTTATCACATACTATTTCTATCTCTCTTTCTTTGTAAAAATATAATGCCGAAAAAAAGAATATTCCAGCGTCCTGCCTTTATCAAGCATCGCTTCGTTAAAAGCTGGGAAAACATGTATCTACGTCTCTACCCTACGAATACAATAGATTGTTATTCATTAAAATTTAATTTTCCCAGCTTTTAACGAAGCGATGCTTGATAAAGGCAGGACGCTGGAATATTCTTTTTTTCGGCATTATATTTTTACAAAGAAAGAGAGATAGAAATAGTATGTGATAACCAAAAACAATGCTTTAAGTATAGGCTTTGTGCAGACAGTGAAAGGAGATTCGGATCCGGATTCGCCGATGCCTAGTTGACACATAAGTACACTTGAAAGTAACCCATGGAAAAGTAATCGAATTTAAACCCTCGATCTAACATAGTTTTGCCGTAATTTCTCTCGAACTACTTTAATTGGAAACTAAATAGATGAGACATTTCATTTTTCCTTTTTCGGATATTTTAAATTAGCGCCAAATATACATGAATTATAATCAGTTTGATAGCCAATATTTTGCTAGTTATTATAAAAAAGATCTCTCTCTTATCCTTTATCAAAATTCTAGAATAGTCGGTTTATAGTTCAATAAAATATCACAAAAACACATCTCAGAAAAGTTTATGTTTGCCGATATTCTTTGCTGAAATTTTCAGATTTTTTGGACGACTGTTATAAATAGAGTTGCTGTGATTACTCTGCTAATTTTTAACACCAAACATGTCTTTATGCATATGAGGTCTTTTATGCAATAGGGCAGGCGAGCCATTTCCCTTATTTCAAGATTTCAATGTTCTGAATTCTGTTAAGGTAACTTTTGTCAAGTAAGAAAATTTTTCATGAAACGAGCTCAATGAGTTATCTAGCCATTATCAGTTATTAAAACCGTTTTTAGAATCAGAAAGCTAAGTTTATTTTGAAAATTGAACATCTTAAGCCTACGAGACTAAGTAAAATATCCCTCCTGCTTTATCACTTAAAAGATCTCATGCTCATGGAGGCATATTTGATGTCAAAATCATTATCAGTTATTAAAACCGTTTTTAGAATCAGAAAGCTAAGTTTATTTTGAAAATTTATCACTTATTTATTTATCACTTAAAAGATCTCATGCTCATGGAGGCATATTTGATGTCAAAAATGCTCGCAAAAGCTTAAAGAGTAAGCGCAGCAATTCCATTTATACCAATCGTTGGTAAAATTTCGGTAAAGATAGCAAAAATATGAACTGTTTGTCCTGTATTGCTACATTTGTGCTCTATAACTGCGTAATAGATCATATAATCTTTTTGAAAGGTTATCTAATAATCGGAAATTTCTAATTATAGGTGTTGCCAATTTTGCCGTTCAAACGCAGGCGTGAATGTATGACAAGGTCTTGCTTGTGCCAGTAAGATAAAGTCAACAAAACTTATGGCACGGTATTGTTTAAACACTGCTTTTTTAATTTCGCATGTAATTTGCTTATGTATTTCCAAATACAATTATTCATTCGTCAAATATACAATTATGGAAAAATAAAGTTGTTTTGAACTTGTATTCCTTTCTGCTATTGTACATTCTTGGAGTTATGCCACTATTTTTGTCAGGTTCATTGTGGCACCAGTATTATTTTCGATTCGTCCATCCCAGTTGGGCAGTAACTGAGCCTTGTGGCAAAATTACATCTCTGAAAAACTAATAAATGTTCAATTCTGATAGAATCTCATGGTACAAAACAAAGTTAATCTGTTTCTTACCTTTTTTGTAAACAATTTGAAACGTTTCTTCGGCACATTTTTGACTAGGCTCAAACCACAGCCATTTCTATTTCTTACTGAATAATTGCATTTTTTAACAATGATTGCCTAAATTTCAAAAATATACGTATTCAAAGTTTCTGAAATTTTTGATAATTATAAAATATTTTGACCGGAGCCAAACATTAGCGATTTTGGAGTCTTCATAGCGAAAATCATCTCTTGATCACATTCGTTTTGAATATTTTTGAATGCCATAGGCCAAATACTTAAAATAGTAGACATACTTTTTCCATCAATTGAATTGGATAATTTATTCTCGAAGGCAAATTAATTCGTTCTCACACGAGAAGCACATGTAATAAAAACATAAAATTAATACAAGTACGTCATCAAGGATGCACTTTATGCTATAATTTTCTTTTACAATGAATTCGCTTATCTCAGTAAAACAACAGGCATGCTTATAGCGAGGCAAAATGGCAGTATTTTTGAGTGAGGCTGGGACGGAGCACATCAAGTATAAATCTTGAAAGCTAGGTAATTTTGAAACTATAGCTCATAATTTCGAAGCAATAGTCATAACTTAACTTAGAAGCTCCAGTTCCAGACCTGTTTGTTAAAACGTGTATTAGGCATTTCGGTTGGATAGAGGGGAAGTCAGTTTATTACGGGCAAACCGAGGAAAAAACAGGGAGATGGAAAAGGGCCTAGGTCTGAGGAAAGAGGGAAGGCTTTCCTACGGGACATGAAGTTACTGTCCCATGTACTGGCCACATCTCATCACTCACCTGATCCCGTTACAATTCGAAAGTCCTGTTTATGTCAAGTTTGTATGATCCAACCATGGCCGTTACCCTTCGTTAGGGGACTGGGCCAGTGGGCTAGGGGAATCCCAAAATGCCTCCAAGGGGATGAGTCCAAGGAGCCGCCGACCACCACATAGTGGGAAACCCAATCGAAACTGTGGACGCATTTGGGGACAAAGCCAGCCAACCATCAAAAGAACTTTTACTCAAATATAACCATGTACCATTCGAACATAAAACCATTTTATAATAACCGATAACAAGAAAATAATTTTACGCTTCAATAACAGAGGATAATGTTTCACTGTTTAAATATTTAACCTTCCTTAGCTTTCTTTAATGTTTCGTATGCCTCAAAGACTCCTTTAATTAAATTCGCAATATTCGTCCGCTCATCTTCTTTCAGCAAATGCGCGTGTTCCGCAGACAACAGATTTGTACCGTACGAAAGAAGCAGTGCACCCTGAAATAAATTATGGTTTATATGCTTGTAATTAGAAATTGCTAACATTTTTTTTTCTGATACAATTTCATAACACCAAATAAAATTAACGTTTTCTAACTCCTTTTGTAGAAAATTTAAAACACATGTGTGACTAGGCTCAAATCACAGCCATTTTAACTGTTTACAGATTAATTTACAGATTTGTTACCAATGATCGCCTAAATTTCTAAAATATACGTATTCAAAGTTTCTGAAATTTTTGATAATTATAAAATATTTTGACCGGAGCCAAACATTAGCGGCTCTGGATTCCATTTGTAAGCAATGAAATTTCAATTCATATACTAATTATGCAAATAACAACGGTAATCTCACCTGAACTTTTTGCTCTATTTTCGGCGTCAAATTTTGGATTCCCGATGCAAGGTCCGCAATTGACTCCCCAAATTTAAAAATCGCCAAACTTTGATCAGTATCATCTTTATTTCTTTCCCTGAGGAGCTCAATGAATGCCTGGGTCTTTACAGCGAGAATCAGTTCTTGATCACCTTCGTAGACTGGTCCATATACAGATGATAGGAGCAGTTTCTCGGCGCTAGTAATCTTTCCTTGATGAATTAATTCGAGAATTTGCTCTGCTGCTTCATCGTTTTCTATTAATTTTCTGGTGCTGCCATCGATGTCCTCCGTTTTGATTGTTTTTGGCTAAAATGATATTAGAATATAAGATAGGTTATGATAAATAATAATAACGGGTGATCAGTGAGAGCTGATAAGTAATCAATGGTGTCATTTAAAAAATTATGTTATTTAAAGTAAATAAATTTTACCATCTCGTCGTAATCTACGATGTAATGTTTTGTGGCACTATGCACGTTGTACTGATTTATGCGGAAAAATTCTCTCATTTCCAGCTATTCATTCGAAAACATACTAGAAGCACGTTGAAATATCATGCGGAATAACGGCGTAAAATCGGAATTCCCATTTTCTTGTTATTTTCTCGGCGCATAAATGCAAAAGTTGGAAATAGGATAATGCTTCAAAATATTCTTGAACATCTGTGAAATTTTTATCGTAAATACAATTTTGATTATACTTTTTTATAGTTCTATTAAAATAATTTTTGCTTTTGAAAGATCACCACAAAAAGGTAGATATTTAAAAAATTCCACACGTGTTCAGACTTAACCTGACGCATAATAGATTGAATTTTGAAGAAATTCACTATTCAACTTACAGAAGGAGCATTAGTGCGGGAGTGCTTGCTTGATCGCTTGGTACCCATAGATCGTCGAATACCGTTGAGCTTCTGGGTACCGTTTGGAGTGCTACTTTCGCTTTTAAGTTGATTTAGCTGCAGTCCTATTCCGGTTTCATCGATATAAATTACCGTCTTAGAGTCGAACAATTCGTTTAATTTCACCTGTGGGATGTTTTTCGGCAAACACTCGTATTCATTGTCTTGTTCAATGAGGAATTGTGCAGTTCGGTGCTGGTACGGAGGAATGTTTAAAGCGTTCATCGCCTTTTCACGAATCTCATCAGTGGTATCAGCCCTACTAACTTTCAACGAGATGACATTGTTCTGCTCAGCGAAACGGGCAATCTGAAACTTTTTTGTATTGTTTGACTTGTCATAAATTAAATAATATCCGCATTTCTTCGGTTAGCTGCCCCAGGACCCTTGCCAGTGAGAGGAGGCTATATTTCTAATCGGATAGCACGGTCGTCGCTGTATGAACCTTAAATTTTGAAGTAGGAATATTCGAGGGGCGATTAACCGACGAAATACCGTATTCGTTGGTCAAATATTAAACAGCATAGGGTGAGTATGACATTTTACAGCTGGTTGTAGGAGCGTAAAATTGGTAAAGTTTTATTTTTTCAGACAGTGTCTAAATTAGTCAATTTAAGGTATTGTCTCTCCCAAAATTTGTGCGAATAGCGTAAAGGCTCTTTTTCGCTACTCCGCAAGGAGCAGTAACAAAGATCGCGCGAATTTTAAAATTAATTAACTAATAATGCTTATTATTGCCGTTATTTTATTGATTGCGTTGATAATTTTATCATTTATGAACGATTTCTTACATTTATTTTCATATTTATCACGTAAATATCTCAATTATAGATATTGTAAAGAAATTAATTTTTAAATTCGCGTGATCTTTGTGACTAAGCAAAACAAGAGCCTTTATGCTATTCGCACAGATTTTTGGGACAGACTATAATAGATAAAAATTTCACAGAGATACAAATGGTCGCTTAACATATTTATGGGTTGAAAAATGATTTTTGTTCAATTCTGAAGCTAGTGACAAAACCTGAAGGTTTATCGTGTGGATTGGACCAGAAGAATTGGCACAGCTGTAGACTTGTTTTCATATGCACATTTTTAACAGAATGACTGAAAGTGATGCTACCGTAGCTCAATGCCAAAATCGACTTCAGAGACATGTGCAGCACACCGAAGTACTAAAGTGGTCGGAAACCTAATCCTATAGAAGGAATTCAATTTCGGTAGGAACCGCCAAAATTGCATACGTTTGGGGGTTTTCAAATTAGTGGCATTTTTCAGTTTTTCGTGGGCAAAATTAAATCCCATCTTATAAGAAACTAAGATACCTTTAATTCGAGAAGATAATATTCAATGAATATTTGTTGTCCCATATAGTCTCCTTTGATTACTCTTCTTTGAATGATATCGCGTTCTTCAAGCTCAAAACCGAATCTGTTGCGAAGCTCTTCGAAAACGGGCTCTGGGACTGGAGTGAAATCAAAAAGCTCCAATAGGTTTGGCTTTAGGTCGAAACTGTGCTCGACTAAAAAGCAAATATTTAGCTAATAAGCTTTTAAGTGCGCGTAAATTTGAGCGCCAATGTTTGAAAAATCTTGGATTCAAATCCGTCAGAACTTTGGGATTAGCCGTGGCTGTTTATCACAAAGGCATCATATGCTTTAGCATTTTATCACAGGAGGGTCAGTGTTTTTTACCATGGAGGAAAAAGTATACCATCTCTCTCTGGAAGCCTAAGATTACAGACGATTAGAGTAATTGACACTGAATTCAGATTCTAGCATTAAACTTAAGCCTGAATCAAGCATAATTAGTCGCGCTTTTAAGACGTTGTTCGCCTAAAACCTAAACTGAGCTGATGTTTATCATAGGCGTCCATAAAGAGAGAAAGGGTCTTCTTTTCATTCCCGGTAGAAAAGTTTTAATCTCCCGTGGTTAGAGACCGATGTAGTAGGCAAAAATTATGTATAATTACATATTTTTGAGTGGGAAATGATTTTTCCAAAATCTTCCAAGACCCAAATAAATTTTTGGTCTTCTGAAGCTTTATACTTTAAACTGGCGAAAGCTCACCTTTCCTCACAAGTTGCTCATTCGAAATGGGTGGAAGGCATAGCCAAGAGTAGGTTATTTGTGTCATGAACTCACGCCACCACTTTTGGGAAATGAGGTACCTAAAAAAGGCCTAGCTGTCATAAATAATATAAGGATATAGAGATCGTTCAAAATACCAATTTTCACCGACGTTGAGTTCCGAATTTTTGGTCAATTCGAGCAATCCACGAGCTTCTTCCACAGAAAGGCTATTTGCTTGTGTGTGCCTGCTGGATCGTCGCATCTAAACAAATAATTCCATGAATTGTTTCTTGTTGTTGGAACCAAGTTCCGGGAAATATTGCATGGAAATAGCGACAATTAATTACAACACATAAATACACATGCATAAAGACATTTTTTACATAAACCTCAAGACTGAAAATTTCTGCTATGACGACAGCCCGTATTTGCCGATAAGATAGATTGGAAAGGTTTCTAAATCAAAACAATTCTATATAGCTAAGGCAGGACGAAATGAGTCAATATATCATCGTGCACAACACCAATTTTGAACTTTTGACCATGCACATTTGGGATAATACCACTTCGATAATAAACTCTGCTGCCGGATCATTAACAAACCCTCTAACTTAGGTTTAGGCCTTAGGTTTAGGCTTAAGTGTACAAAAGTTAAAGTGGTTCGTTAATGATCCGGCAGTAGAGTTACTATACAAGTGGTATGCGGCATATTTTTCCTATGGCACTTTTCTTACCTGCCACCAATAGGGGTATGATCAGAGCAAAAAATGCAGGAGACTGAAAAATGCAAAAAGTGACTCAGTGCCAACCGATATTTTGCTTTTATGGTTTTACTAATACTTTGAGATCAGTTTTGGCGTCGCACATTTCACTAGCATTGTTTTAATTTCCATGGCCAAAAAAGTGCTATATAAGTGCACTACATAATACCAAGACTGCCTCAAACTCGTACTCAGAGTCATGGAGAACATGTAAGTTTATTATCTCTTACAGTAAAAGCTGGAAATCGTCATAGACTGTATTCTCTACATTTTTGAAAAATCTCAATGGTATGCGAATATGCGATATGTGAGTTCACGAATCGACGCACTCATGTACGCACTTACGAATCTCTAATCCACTCTACCTAAGTCGCACGTGTCCGTCGGTGTCCCACGGCGTAACTTTTTTAGTGCCCTCGATACAGGGGTGTGTGATAGCTCATTTTGTAGGTCTCGAGCTGTAGGGCCCAGGTTTTCAAAAATTAGGGAGCGGAGATATCAAAAAGTGACCTTTTTGGGCCAAAAAGTGTAAAAATGCAGGTTTTTTGACTCTACAAAGGAAACTTTTTTTGTTCCCCCGATACAGGGGTCTATGATAGCTCATTTTGTAGGTCTCGGAAAGTTGGTATACGAATCCGCAAAAATTAGGGAGCGGAGATATCAAAAAGTGGCCTTTTTTTGCCAAAAAGTGCAAAAATGCAGGTTTTTTTACGCTACAAAGGAAACTTTTTTCGTTCCCCTCCGTTTTTTGCGGTTTTGGTCTTAAACTGACCGGCAGGAGATGCCGGAATGGGAAATGTAAAATTCAGGGAGCGGAACCCCCAAAAAGTGGCCTTTTTTTGCCAAAAAGTGCAAAAATGCAGGTTTTTTGATGCTACAAAGGAAACTTTTGTAGTTCCCTCGATACAGGGGCGCATGATACATGAAAATGCTCCCCTGGGCATGCTGAAACAGAATCCGGAAAAATTTTTCCCCGGAGATGTCAAAAAGTGGCACTTTTTGGCCAAAAAATGGCAAAAATGCAGGTTTTTGAAGCGAATGATGCTTTTCTTCTGCAGGGTACTAGAGTGACGCGCCGCGCCTTCGGCGCGTTCATGGGATAGCCCAATATTGGGGACTAGACATCAGTTTGCAAGAAATTAATTTCCAGATAAAACTCTCGAGGCCGCCGCTTTCACCCCCTTTTTTGTACCTAATTTTGGCATATTTAATTTTTGTTGTTTAAACCGGTTATTTGGTATTATATCGGGTGAGAGCTTTCAATCCTGATACTCAAAGCTCTCACCCGATATAATACGAAAGGAACCGGTTTAAACAACAAAAATTAGGTATTGCTAACATTTAGTATTACCCCGAAAAAGAATTCGCCACAAAAAAGCGGCGGCCTCGAGAGTTTTATCTGGAAATTAATTTCTTGCAAACTGATGTCTAGTCCCCAATATTGGGCTATCACATGAACGCGCCGAAGGCGCGGCGCGTCACTCTAGTATGAAAAGTAAGTATCCATAAAATAAAATTTGATGGCCAGTTATTTTTAACCCTTATCCTGTTAAATTTTCGATGTTCAAAACGCTACATCTTGGGTTAATGAAAATGATCAGACTGAAATGATGATATATTCCCATTACTCTATTTGAATGAATAACGTAAGATAATATCTGACAGTTTATTGTTTCACTTATATCAATACATATGCCAATCAAAAGTCCATTGCTGCAGATATAAATTTAATTGAGTCTAAACTTGGGTTTGCATTTTTGAGCTTAAATTCAGGATCAATACATCACGATGGCGTCGGAGGGCTAAGAATGTGTCCAACCCCATGTTCGGGTCTCCCTAAGCCTGGGAACCTGTACCGACACAGTATATCGGGTACAATCGTGTTATCGGGGGGGGGGGGGGGAAATGGTTATCGGGGGGGGGGGGGGGGAAATTTCATACATTTTTATATAGCAAAAAATCAATAGGGGGACCCTATTGATTTTAATTTATTTTTTGACATACATTGTGAAAAAAATTAATAGGGTACCCCCTATGAATTTTTTTGAAAAAATTTCTAAAAAAATTTTTTTCTCAAAAAATCCATAGGGGGGACCCTATTGATTGAAAAAATATTTTTTTGCTGACAATTTGTGAAAAAATTAATAGGGTACCCCCTATTGAATTTTCGGCTGAAAAATATTTTTTTTCGCAAAATTCCATAGGGGGGACCCTATGGTATGAAAAATTATTTTTCCTGAAAAATTTGTAAAAAAATCAATAGGGTCCCCCCTATTGATTTTTTGCTATATAAAAATGTATGAAACACGATTGTACCGTATATCGACCCCGGGTAGTTCAAATCCGGCTTCAGATTTCGCCTGGTCCCACTACGAAAATGAAGAAAATCGCTATTTTCGGCAAAAACAGCCAATTTTACGCGATACGGAAAAACTAATTACAGATTCGAAATCAGCGCATAAAAACACATTTTGCATATTTTTAAAAAATTGAATAGGAGAAAATTTTTTGAAACGGGGGTCAGGGAACAGGTCTGGTTGGTTCGCCAAAGAGATGGTTTGTCAAATATCTCCAATATCGCTGTTTCACATGCGCTTAAAGCTATGTCACTTTTTGTATTACAAAATTCTAAAACGTCAAAATTATAAAAAAATCTGTGGTCAAAATAACTTAAATCTTGCATGGTGGTAGAGGACGAATAGGGTTACCAATTTCATGCAACAAATTGCATGCAAGTCGAAAATTAATGGATATTTGGAATTGAATTTTGAAAATTGCCATTTGTCATAGAAAATGGCAAAAATGGGTCCTTTTAAATGCAAAAAAATCCATCAAATTTGGATTCATGGGCAAACCGTTGCATGAAATTGGTAAACTTTGCCGTCCTCTACCGTCATAAAAATTTCAGTAAATTCGTTCATTTAAATTTTGGTTCTTTAAAGTCTTGCAAAAATGAAAAATCACGTACCTTTAAGCGCATGCAAAACAGCGATAGTGAAGCAATGTGATGAGCTGCCTTTTTTAGAATGACAAGGAGAGTTGAAACTGTACAACCAAAAAAGATCACCGGAAAATATTATCTGAAACGTTAAAAATTTAATGATCAAAAATGGTGAAAATAAGAAAAACACGGACAGAAATATCCGGAAAGGCACATTCTTGCAACTGTTGCCAATTTCACACTTTTTGAGGCCCTGCCTAAGGTTGCAATATCGTGATATTCATACATAAGTCATATGTGCACGGTTGTGAGCTAAACTATAGTTTTTTTTATGGATATAGACTCAATCTTAAGGTAAATTTTCAGCGGGAAGGGAATCGGATATTACTCATGCGTCGAAATATGAGTATCGCTGAAAATAAATGGCGACAACTATTGAATCAAAGCCGTTATAAGATTCGAAATTACAAGTCATTCCATTTCTTGACACTTAGAATGCCGCCGTCGCGTTATTGTTTCGGATTTTGTCCATGGACATGTCAATCAAATTGGTCTTGTCAAACTTTGCCTGGGACTTTCTATTCGTGGATAACGTTTCTTTTACAAAATGATGTATCATACGAGCATGTATCGATTTTTTAAAATGATTTTTCTGTGGCATTTTGTAACCTATTATTGAGATTGCCTGATAGAGAGCACGTACAAGAAAGTTTTCTTGCAGTTAGTCGGCAATATTGCTTATGTTTCTCGTAGCAGCAGAAACATTTGCGGCACCTTTCATTGTATTGACACAGAAAATAAGTATCGTCCAATGTTGTACATAATCAAACGCTGTTTTCAAATAATTAAACAATGTTTCTTGGAAGCCTTGATTTTTATGCGGCGATTTTTTGTGACGCATAATAACGCTACCATCGTATGGGAAAGTTACTTTTTGAGAACCGCTGTTTTTTCGAGGCCTTCAACACTCATTCTCACGGGTGGGGGTTTTCTGATGCGGGAAATCCGAATTTGAACTCAGATTTTGGCGCGAGCTTCTTGGCATTGTGCCCAAATCGCTTATTTTGACCCCCTTTCAGGTTTTTGGGGTTTTCAGCTGCGGGGAATTCGATTCTGAGCTCAGATTTTGCATCCCCTTTGGCGTAAGTCGAGCATTCTGCCCAAATTGCGTATTTTCGCTGGAAAGTTGGCTTGTTTGAGAACAAATTGCCCAAAAGTGACCGTTTTTGATGCGATACGTAAAAAATAGCTGCAGATTCGGAATCAGCGCATCGAAGAACCCCTACAAGGATCTTTTCTGGAAATATTTCGACGATTTTCGGAAAATTTATTTTTTCCAGATTCATGTGGTACCCCCTATGGTATCGAAAAATCGATTTGTTATATTTTTTAAAGCAAAGGGTGTTTTTATGTGTTTTTTGATCCATGGGACCCACTCAAGTTGGACTTTACCCAATGAAACCACTGAAAATAATGCCATTCCTCATAAAAATTTCGGTTATACAATTATCTTCAGGCAATTTTTGAGATAACCCATTTTTTATTCACTTGCCCATTTTGTGGAAAATCGTAATTTGATATCAGCTTTCGCAAGTTTTTTTTGGCAAAATAATGAAAATCAGAAAGAACAATCATTTTTCTTGTAAATTTTTGATACTTTAGAATGCAATGAAATAACGAAAGAACGGCAAAAATAACTAGTTAAAGATAGCATAATTTACAGGTCCTAGAAAAATTGACAGTTAGAGCTGGAACTGGAGTCAGTCTAATACAGCGTATGAGCCATTTCTAATTACCACCCCAACTGCTCCGATTCTCAAGATATAAACGTTTTATACAGAAAGCACATATATAGACAAACGGAACTTGTAAACTTAATCTATTTAGCAAAATAGATGAAGTTGAGAAACTCCGAAATTTATGCCTAAATAATGCATCAAATGACCCATACCATTTATCAGATCACAGACAACCAGAAATTTTCAGGCTGTATTTTTTTCTTTCAGGATAACAAATAATGTCCAAATAATTTTCGATCACATTTCTAACCGAAATTATCATCACTGCTTCGGAAGCTGGTTTTCAGAAAATATTGTTTCTCGAACCCTCTTGACATATATGTTTGTTATATAGTTATTTCGTAGAAATATATCATAAATTTTATTGGTAACAGCATTTTAAGTACAGTATAGTAGCACAGAATAGTTGAGTATCTAAATTCAACATTATGATGGCTCTAACTAGAGAATCTGTATTCCGCTTCAATCTCTTCTGCAAACTCGGGTTATTTCCTAACAAAAAGATCGTCAGAGAACAAAATGGGCTCACTGACCAAAACCCAACGTTTATCGAAGAAGTTAATTGGACTTTGACTGAAACTACCTTTTGTAGAAAAACATTTTACAGCATCAACAATCTCGTTTCCTGTACCAAATTTGTATGCCTGTTTGAATTAAATTGAATGCCAAAGAAGTTTTAGCTGCTTCGGAGAGGCATCTGATTCGCATGACCATACAAACCACAGCAGGTTTAATAATTGGGGTTTGACCTCAAAATAAGGAATTCCATCCAATATCAAACTGAGAATTGCAAATAGCTCTTCAGGAAATGAGGATGTTTGAAGCAATGTAAAAGTCTAATGTCATTTTTGTTCCCTGACATTCCTTCAGAAAGTCGCTGTAAAAGAGATCGAATTAGAGCACAAATTTTCAAATTACGGGCCTGAACACTATAGAGAGCGAAGAAATGTTCAACATACCGTAAATCTTCCAATTTAACTTTGGGAGCACAGTTATTCAACATAAATGGGCTAAATTAGAGGGTAAAGTAAATTAGAGATATCACAGATCCATACAAAATCTGAGGAATTGGGGAACGTAAAGGTTATTCGTGTCACAGAAGTGGATCTTTTCTGTCACAGATTTGACATGTGGCGTTGTGTAAAAACCCTTAAAAGGGCATGTGTTTAGGCTTAGGCTTGGTTCTCTTGAAAGAAAAACCGAATCTGACCCCCTCATAGGGGTTAAATCCATAATTATTGTTTGTATTTGGCGGGAAATTTTGACAAAATTGTGTGACAAAAAAGAACCACTTCTGTGACATTGAAAACCCTCACGTATTGGGAGTGGTAAATAATTCAATCTTGTTTCAGAGAATTTTAATTAGAGGATTTACTGTAATTGACATTCATACCTTGGTCAAAGAAAGATGAGTGCGCATATGATGTTTCAAATTACTGTTTTATGTACTAGCGTAAGAGCACTGTTGGCACCGCTATGAGTTTTTTTCATTATTACATGGCTGGATGGAGTCGAATATTACAGGTTTCGAGCAGATTCCGAGGGACATTCCCAAGTATACCCTTTTCTATAACCTTGCTCTAGCATCAGATCATGTAACTCTCTTATAAGGGCATATTTTTAGACTTATTGTGAATTATAAACAATCTTTGACAAAACTTCCCCCACCATGATTATGTAATAGCCATATATAACACATCGGCGCCAAGTGTCTCAAAAAGCGTCACAGCCGATTTCAGCCAAAAATAAAGTTCTGAGATATCAAGGATATTTTTTGCCAGAACGCAACTTCAGGTGTTGCTCTATCATACCCCGTGGGTGAAATATTCGTCCGACAATTTAAAATTAAGATTTTGGGCTTCAAAGTTGGTACACTTTGCGTTTTTCAGTGTTAAATGGGTCAACTTTGAGACCCCAGATTTTAATTTTAAATTGTCGGATGAATATTTCACTTGTACGGGATCATCGAGCAACACCTCAAATTTTACTTTTTCATAAAATTTCTAACATCTCTCAGAGCTTTTGCTTGTTATGAAATTTTTTCGGTTTTTTTGCCAAAAAATGGCAATTTTTGTGTATTTTCGAGAAAAAGCGAAGTAGTACGTCGGAAATCGACTGGAATTTTTGGTACTTACCCTATTTCTGATACGGCGAATCCGAATTTGACCTCAGATCGGGGGTGGTCCCGCCACGAAAGTTGGGAAAATTGCGTTTTTTGGCGTTTTTGGGCGAAAATTATCACAAAATGGTGCCAGAAAATTCGTATTGATGATATTTCATTTTACAGTTCCAAATTTTTAATCAATTGTGGTCCGGTAAACAAGATTTTGTGGTTATTTTTAAGAAAATTCGGTATTTTCGCGAGAAAAAAAATGATTGACGGACCTGGGGTTCGAACTTGAGACCAAAAACGCTCAACAGATCGTCCGAAAATGGCCGTTTATGACGTGATATGAAAAAATAATTGCAGATTCGGAATCAGCGCATCGAATTACACCTAAAAACACTCATTGGAGAAAATTTTTCCACGTTTTCAAAAAATCGATTTTTTTCAAAATCCATGTGGTACCCCCTATGGTGAAAAATGGCCAAAAAATGAAATTTTTTTGGAATGTCAGCAAAATGTGTTTTTAGGGGTATTTTGATGCGCTGAGTCCGAATCTGCAATTATTTTTAACGTAACGCATCAAAAATGGTCATTTTTGGGCCATTTTTTAACAAAAACGCAATTTTCCCAACTTTCGTGGCGGGACCACCCACGATCTGAGGTCAGATTCGGACTCCCCGTACCCAAATTAGGGTATGTACTAAAAATCTCGACATTTTAACGACAAAAACATGGCTGTGATGCATTTTGAGACGGCTCCCGTACATTTGGCGCCGATGTGATAACTGTAACCAATGACATTTGATGCCGAAGGCGCCTGCTCAGATAGTGCTCTGGCACATGTGTATCATATTTTTTAATTTGCCTAATTTTAAGGCGTTTCACTTTTGAAGATAGTGTATCTGAAAAGGACATTACTTCATAAAGGACAATATGGATCCTTGCTCTACATGGTTCTAAGCAAAAAGATTCTTTGCATAAGTATTATATTGTAAACTGTTAAATGTATTTTGCATGACAAATTCACGTTAGTCATATCACCCATCGCCAACAATCGCCATTTTCCCTGAATACCCCCAAAGATGTCGTTGACAAACAGCTGTGTTTCAAAGTCCAACTGCACTATTATTAGTACGAAGGCGGTGAAGAGGTTTGGGCTGTGCGGAAAGGGAATCCCTCTCCCACTGGGGTTTCCCAACCCCACATAAATCTCCACTAGCTTCCCACTCTCTTCAGTTTTGGCCATTACATCACTCAAACCGCCCGCTTGTCGCACAGAGCACAAACCTTGACACTTTCTATGTTACTCTGCTCGTCTGGCTCACTCTCCTCTTTTTCGACAGTCTCTAGTCTCATAATGAGGACCCAACAAAGCCACCTCCAGTTCAATAATGTGTCGCATAGCCTATATATAAATAGGGTGGGTCCGGACCTGGTTTGTCATCATTTTATCGAGTCTTGCACTTTACAGCTAGCTAAACTATAGATTTGGTATCTAATGTGCGAAAAGGTATTCTCATACATTAGACAGAACGTTACTTCTTTCAATACTGTACTAACTTAACTAACTACTAAACTACCGTATTTTCTCTAATATTTTCTCTATAATAGAACCCCCTCCTATAATTAACCCCCCTACAGAAAGAGAAATAGTGTGTAAAAATGAGAGGTTAGAGAAAAAACCCATAATTAACCCCCTCTGGAGGGGTATTGAAATAATATAACCCCCGGGGCTTATATTAGAGAAAATACGGTAACTACTTTTTCTCTAATCGCTTGGATTGCTCTCTTCCCTCACTATGACCTCTTTCTATACAAGCCAGTGCTGAAGCCACCTTATATGATCGATATCGCCATGCACACCTCATATATATTGAGAACCGAACGCGTATTTTCTGTTTTGCCCAATTTCTTCAGTTTTCCGCTTCGAGCCATTCCTAAAACGAATGACCTTGTAAGTGAGATCCACTTTGTTTTCAGAAAGTAAAATGTTATACATATTTACATATGTTTGCATTTTTCGTTTGGTTTGAAAATCTGCTTATTTGGATTCCAGAAAATGCCTTTATGGTTCATGGAGCCGTTATGTTGTCTTAGAGGCAATATTGATTTTAAGGCAGAATTGTTTATTCGAGCCGGCCGTGCGCAAAATTGCCGGGACGCGCGATTCCAAAGTACAGAGCTCAAACCGAAGCTTAGAGTTGATTTGAGTCTGATTTCCCTAAAGGAGTACAATTTTCCAGTCTCTGAAGGTGTACCAATAGGCGTATTACTCAATGTTGTCTAGGAAAGATCAGTTCTAAAAATCGCTTTTTGTCTGTATAATAAATAACGTTGGGCCTATAGCGTTTTGACCAGTGTCGTTTTTTTCCATCTTGTAAGGTCGAAAAAGTGAAATATTTATGAAAAGTTGTTATTATCAAAGCTATTCACACATTTTCTTCGCCTTAAAATTCTTGAAAGTACCGGTGCGATCTTTTATATTGGAATTGAAAACGTCATTTTTCATATATAAAATATAGACAAATATTAAACATTTGAAACCTTTCAAAGGTAGACTCCCCGTTTTCTCGCTTTTTTTCTCGAGCCGTATTGATATCTATCTATATATTTTGGTTAAAGAAAGCGAAAATGTCAGTCCAAAGTGTTGTTGTTTTTCCCTTGTTTTGTCATTTACGGTTTGGTTTGTTTACGAGTATCCTCCAGGCCATATTGTCTGTAATGCTGTTCATCTTTGCTCTATGAACTCTATACTCCTTTCATTTATGTAAAGCAATGAGGAAACTTGTAATTTGTTTTATACCTCTGATTTGACCCTTGGCATAGGATAAATAAATATAGACTTGACCTTTTACAACGGTGTTTTCCGATCTTTGAACCGTGGTCACGGGACCTTACAGATCAAAATCGGCTTTCCTTACCGTTGGGAAATTGGTTCCTCAACAGCCCGTTGGTTTTTACCTTATTTACAAATTCCCTGAGAATTCCATCTCTTTTTGCGTAGAATGTCACCACTTTGCGAGATCAAAAGTCAACGGAATCTCGAAATTTCTTCGGAAAATTCTCTGTTTTAGTTTTTAGTTTTCCTCACGAAATGTATTGTTTAAACTTTCTTCATAATCTCGTACTCATCGCATTTAACCGTTTTCCTATGACGTTTTTCCTTCCTGAAAATTCTGCTCGAATTTCGCTGACAGCTGCACTTTTTTTGATCGGTAATATGTGTGTTCCGTACAACAAACTTATCAATCATTTACCTTTCGCTAACCACTTTTCCGTTTCCTTGCACTTTGAGAAGTAACCTCGAGAAATTTTCCGACCCGGAACTATTGACGCAAAAATCGATAGAAAGTGGTTCGTCTAGAATGTGTACAAGACAAAATGAGCTCAAAAATTGGAATTGAAACCCTTAGGCTTAGGAATTTTTAAATATTTGTCATTCATATAATTCTAAAATTTTATGTTTTGCTTTTTCTGAAAAATGAGTCAGAAAATGCCCGAGAGCATAAGCCTCGCCTGGACCTATTAATCGATGCCGCAGAAGTTTCTTTCCTATTTACATAAAGAGCCGCTTTTCTTCCTCCGTTGCCTCTCATTTGAATTATTTGGGTGAGAGCTCGACCAATCTTTGGCCTTCCCTCACAGCCCTCCCAGACTGTTTGTCCGGCCGGCTAGCTAGCAGGCCGTTGCTTTCTCGAAGCAGACTCCCGGCGGTCTGCCCACTTTCACTTTTATCTTGAGTGCATTGATTATTTCTCCGCCTCACCATATTTTGTGGTGTGATTTTACGTGACTTTTGATAAAAACGGACGCCAACGTGGCTCTGTTGACAATGGTATATGGTCGGGACTGTAAAACTGTCCGGACAGAAATTTCAGTAGTAGGAGGAGTCAATACCCAAGGTTCGAGAATAAAAGCCCGGAGAGAGAAGATAAAGAACCCAACACAAGTTTACGTTTTGTATCGTTCTAGAACCATTTTGAGCACGAGAACCGGTCAAAACCCCCCGCTGGCCATTTTTGCCATAACTTTTTACTGGAACATTCTAGAAGGATGAGTATTGGCTTAAATCAAAGCTAAGACTCTGGGCTACAAATCGGCATATTACTTGCCGCACCGCGATTCGAGATTCTCGAGATTTATTTATTTTTGTCCCAAAATTTCAACTTTTTTTGCAAATTCGAGAATTTGAGACAAAAATAATTAAATCTTGAATCGAGTACTTGAATCAAGTAATATACCGATTTGTTGCAAATATTCTTAGCTTTAATTTAAGCCATTACTCATCCTTCTAGAATGTTCCAGTAAAAAGTTATGCCAAAAAAGGCCGCGGGGGGTTTTGTCCTACACTCTTTGAGCACCTGGAGCCCGTTTTAGGAACTTACGGTGTTCTTTCCGGGAAGGGGTCTTAGTTGTTTCAGTTTTGAATGGATGGTTGCATCCGGGATTACTTCCGGGGGAAATTTTCTTTATCCCACTTTTAGTATGAGCCTTTTTTAATGTCAAGTGCGAAAAAAGTTGACTTGTACTTTGACTCCCATGTTTTGTCTCATTTTTTGTCCAACTCCAAAAAGCCAAATCCAGGATCCATTTTCTTGATCTTGCTCTTTAGCTCTTTTATACGGTTTTGACATCGCTGCTTATTATTCCCTCAAAACCATGTTCGTGGCTTTCTTCGATTCTGAACTTTTGGGTCATTTCATCCGTGTTTTATATTGACCATTTTAGGGTTATTATTCCATATCCAGGAAGCGAGAGAATTTGGTGAGGCTCAATTTCAGTCAACGGAAGCAATGCAAGACTCAACTTTCGACACTTTTTTGACTCTCTTCTTGGTTCTCTCGAAATGGCCGGTTGTGCTGCTGCCGATGGCCTTTCTGATAATTGTTGCGGTGTTCAACCTCAAGAACAAGCCGGCTCATAGGAAAAATGTAAGTTTTTAACAGCTTATTTCAAAGATCTTCAAAATCTTATAAGAGCCATTTTTGAGATAGTTTTCAATCCAAAAATGACCATGTTTGGAATAGTGCCTTTGACCCAATTTTTTTTTGTTACTAACTGAAGCCTAAAAACTAAGCCTAGGATTGGGAATTGCTTCACTTTGATTTTAAAAAATTCGAAACTACTGAATTTTGTCTTGAACATACTTTTTTTCTTCCCAAACTGCTCATTTCCCCAAAAATTACCCCAAGGCATGAATCGATCTTGCCCGCAAATTTACCGTTTCCCATTTTCCTCGGCTATTTGGATTGAAAGTCAACTCAAACGGTTCAAACACCTTTCAGGACGTAAAAGATACAGTAAGAATAATGTAACATTACGGTAACGTCAACTTCGCCCTTTTACCTCTCTAACGAAGTTTCATTTCAGTTTGATAAGTTCTTCTCTAATTTCCATGTGGGTGGCCACCGTGGAAGTCCGATCAAAGAGCCGGAGAACACGATCCGATCCATGGAGCAGGTTTTCTTGCTCTCTATTATTTTTGGCGCTTTTGCGCCCGAAAAATGCCTAATTTTGGCTTAGGCCAAGGCCGACGGCGTTGACTTGGTCGAATTCGACGTGTCTCTGACCAAAGACGGAGTGGCCGTGTTGCTGCACGACGACACTTTGGAGCGCACGACCAACCTGGTCGGGCCGATCCGCCAAGTGCTCTACAAGGACCTCCAGAAGTGTAACTGTGCCGCGAAATTCCACAGCGACGACAGTGTGGATGGATCGACGCGCATTTTGCCGCTCCCGACATTGGACGAAATGGTTCGATGGGCGAAAGCCAACGATCAAAGTAGGTTTGAAATAACGGACTTTGGGTAGGAGAAATATCCTACTCTAACGGCCATTTGGATAGGAGAAATATGCTAAACATGATCGGAATTTGATAAATGTTGCGAATTATAACATTTTTCGAATATCGATTCAATGTTTCAATAATTGTCTTTAGGCAATAAGCTTGTGTCATAAGTGGATTTTTATGATTTGTAGGAGTAAAAAGTGTTATTGTCGAAATATTTCCAATTACATGAAATATTTGAACCGCTTTCGGCTGTTCAAATTCGTGCGCTTTTTACACTTGTTTGGCAAGTTTGTATTTGAATCATCAATCATGCATATAAAATGCTTAAAATACCTACACATTGATAAAAGGATTGCATATTTGGAATCTCCAGGAAAAACTGACATAGGGACGTCTACATCAGAATTTAGGTATCTTAGGTAAAAATGAGGTAAAATAGCATTTTTAGATCTGGTCCGATAGGTAGACTGGGTGTGGAGTCGACAGAGAAAGAGAGATATGAAGCGAGGGATCCGGCGAGCAACCCAAGGCCGGTCGATTCTGGCCGGAGCCTTGGGTTGTTCGCCGGAACCCTCGCTTCATATCTCTCTTTCTCTGTCGACTCCACACCCAGTCTACCTATCGGACCAGATCTAAAAATGCTATTTTACCTCATTTTTACCTAAGATACCTAAATTCTGATGTAGACGTCCCTATGTCAGTTTTTCCTGGAGATTCCAAATATGCAATCCTTTTATCAATGTGTAGGTATTTTAAGCATTTTATATGCATGATTGATGATTCAAATACAAACTTGCCAAACAAGTGTAAAAAGCGCACGAATTTGAACAGCCGAAAGCGGTTCAAATATTTCGTGTAATTGGAAATATTTCGACAATAGGAATGTTGAAAATGTGAAGAATTTTAAATATTTACTGAAGAATGAAATAAATCTTGCATATAATCATAAGGATAGGTTTTGAGAAATAGGCTTTGAAACCTTATTTGGCCAAACTCCGACGAAAAAGGTATATACCAAAACAGTAACTTTTTTTTGAAAAAAGTTGCCAAAAATAAAGTTTTCATAAATTTTCAAACCCAAAATGTGACGATTTCTTTACTTCTATTTCCATAAAATTACATTATTTGTTTTTTTAGAAATGCTTTTCGATGTGAAAGATTCCGATGCCTGTGTAAGTCGAGAATTTATCATAACGCTTTAACTTTCTTGAAAATTAATCCATGAAACATAATTCAGTTGGTAGCCAAACTCGAGCAACTCTTCGAAGAGCATGACTTGTATGACGTCGGGATCGTGTGCTCTTTCTTTCCAATCGTTGTTTGGCGCCTAAAACACCAAAATCCGAGAATCCTAACAGGTCAGTTTTTTCAGTGATTCAACTTTTCTATAAAATCGATTATCCTAGGTCTTACCTGGAGAACCGGATTCCTCACCTACAAGGATATTCAACACCAAACTCCGAGAAACACCTCAATCTTTCTTCATCATTTGGCTCTTGCATTGGTATGTTTTATTAACATAACAGTAACAAAATTTCAAATTAGAACCAATTTTTGCAACATTTGTATCACGATTTGGTTTATGCTCTTAGGGTAATTTTGTCTGTCGGTATTCTAGATGAGCCCAAACTATATATGCCAAGAAATGACTTCATCTTTTCAGGATGCGCTCTATTTATGGTCTATAAAAAGTTGGCTGCCGTCCTTCCTCGCCGCAGGTATGAAACCTAATATATTTCAGGAAATTTACCTGTACATGATTAATAATTTAGATTTGGTGCTTACGGAGCGCTCACAAATCTCAGAGTATGTTTTATTGCATTTTATAGGTTCCAGGAAGCAAAATTTCATCGGGTGTTTCCATTTCGTGAAACCAAAATTATGACTAAATAGTTCAAATATTAATTTGGCGGGAATTAAAAAAATCTGTGAATATAGCGCTATCGTTAATTTTCAGACAATTTGTGCGCCAACAAGAATGCAATGGCCGAAAAGTGTGCGCTTGGACTGTCAACGACGCCAGCGAGATGGATTGGATGCGCAAAACGCTAAAGATTCCGTTCTTGACCGACAAGCCTTACCTAGCTACTTCAGTCTTGAATAAAGAAGAGAATCAGCAATAACGTAAATTATTAGTGATAAATTTATTCGCCAAATTATTTTCTGTTCTTTATATTCGTTGTCTGATTTTTGTCCATTTTAGTGTTTTTATGCATTTTGCATACTGGCCAATAAATTAGCTACCTTAATTAAAATCCGTTGTTGGAATAAAATTGTTGAATGCTAAAAACACAAAAATTATACACTGTCCAAGAAATTGTCGGAAAACGAGAATAAATATATACGTATTAAATGTTTTAATTCTTTTTAGAGATCGGCCGAAACCAGAATTTCGGTACCGGTTTCGTACGAAACCGAAAGAATTTCGGTTTCGGTTTCGGTTCGTGGAAAATTGCGCAATACCGAAAGAAACCGAAACCAGAATTCTGGTTTCGGTTGCGGTAAAAAGGGCCACCGAAACCGAAATTTTAATTTCGGTTCGAAAATTTTCCGAAACATTCGGACATTTTTGAAAATTTTCAATGAAATTTTAGTCAAAAACTACTTATTTTTTGAAAAATTTTGACGAATATTCATATTTTTCAAAAAATTTCGCCTGTACGGCACTATTTTATTCTTTGCTTTTTATTATAAACAAATGGCCATTTTTGGCTAAAAACCCAGGTTCAGGTACTCCCTCTCTCGCGGTGAGTTTGGGCTTAAAATGCTCCGCGGGATGTCCTGAGCAGAGTTGCACGTAATCGGCATTTCCAAATCAATAGATTAAGAAACAAAAATAGCGCCGCCGGCGAAAATTTTTAGAAATTTGGAAAAATAGAGTCAATTTTCATTGAAAAATTAACTCTTCTAGAAAAATTTTGTAAAATTTGCCTCAACATTCAAGATTTTCAAAGGAAATTTTCTCTAACCTCACATATTTTTTTCAAAATTTTCGCACGCGGCGCTATTTTTTCTTGGATTTTTCGCCTTCGGTCCTATGTCTAGTACTATTATTTACTGTGTCTATAAAATTATTACTGTTACCGGAGAAAATGTCATCTAAAATTGCGCCGGGATCTAAAATTGCAGTAAAAATAAAAGATAAAATCGCGCCGCTGGCGAAAAAATTTAGAAAAAATTTTGGATACAAAGGAAAAATCAAAGAAAAAATAGCGCCGCAGGCGAAAATTTTTCAAAAATTTAGTGGGCTTGGAGAAAATTTCCTTTCGAAAATGTTAAAAATTCAAATTTTTAGCGGCAATTCAAATTTTATGATAAAATTTCAATTTTTCACTAATTTAGGAATTTTTTAAAAGTTTACGAATTTTTGAAAAATATGGCAAAATTTGGAAAAAATTCATATTTTTTGCCAAAAATTTGAGTTTATGTTTCAACATAATCTTTTGCAATTTAAATTTAAATTATCAAATAAAAAATGGAAAAATTCAAATTTTTGGCGCGAGTTCAAAATTTTGCAAAAAATTTTGAATTTTTTGAAAAAAATGTCAAAAATGTCGAAAAATTTTTTAATTTGAACAAAATAATAGTTACAAAGGATATATTTGGTATATTTCAATGAAAAAACATGATATTCTAGCTAAAAACAGCAAAAAATGCACCTTTTTGACGTTTTTTGGACAAATTGGTCCATCTTTGGGCAAATTGGAAAACTTTCGGTCGGAACCGAAACTTTCGTACGAAACCGAAACCAGAATTTCGGTTTCGGTTCGTGAAATATTTCGCAATACCGAAGGAAACCGAATTTCTGGTTTCGGTTTCGGAAAAAGCGTTTGGCCGATCTCTAATTCTTTTTTACAATAAAGAATTTTATATGCATTTTTATTCATCCAATTGATTAACGTCTTTCAGTCGTTTATTTTTCGGCAATATAAAATTTTAGATATTTAGCTGATCATACCTCGCGAGCAAGCAGGGGAAGTAAAACTCGACAAACAATAATTTATTCCCATTTTCAAAATCGAAACAATAAAACATTAAAATCACAATATAAAGCCGTAAAACATTTCAAATATCGATCAGAGCCGCCTCTGTGACCTTCTCCGCGTCAATTGGGTTGAATTCCTCCAGCGCGATTATTTTACCTGCTTTCAGTTTGCCGTTGAGTTTTTCCAGTGCCTTCTTTTTGCTCGCAGTATCGATATAGCCAACGACCGGATAATGTTTCATTGTGAATTTTCCCACTTTGCCAATGCTTTCTACCAATCCACGGATGTCGATCATCTGACAATTGCTTGGAATCTGGAAGTAGATGGAATTAAAAAGTAGTTGTAATATAGTTCGGGATTCACGCTGCTAGATGATTTTTATCGCAATTTTTTCAATCTTCCTGAAATTTGAAAACACGAATTTATAGGAAAACTATGTTTATGGGAATTTGTCTATTAGAAGTTATTGTGTGATCGCGAAACTAGTCTTACGTTTTCAATGCGCACTGAGCGCGACAACTTAGGCAAGGCCTCGCGCAACGAATCCACTGAAAATGGGCTCTCGCTATTTGGCGATACCGACTTTGGTGGAGGAGAGGGCATCAGAGGAGTAGCGTCCTTCCCGATGTCATCGAAGCACAAAAGATCCGCGTCTTCGCTTTGGTTTGCGTCGTTCTCGTCTTTGTATTCGGTGACTCTGAGAGTTTTACCGTGGAAAGCGTGCATTGGCAGTCGCTGAATGGCTTGCTGGGCTGCTTCCGAGTTGGAAAATTTGACAATCGCCTCCACGAATTTATCGACAAAACAAACGGTTCCGGCCTCTGCTGCGAAGTCTATCAGCTCATCGTTTGTCCAATTAAGCGGAGTCTGAAGCAAAATATTCAAGATGTTTAGAGATAGTTATTACAATAATAATTATAATCTCTTGCCTTAGAAGCTAATATTTCCCATAGAGACAATTAAAACTGAAAAAACTTACATTTCTAAAGAGCATATATACGGCTGGGCAGGCATTTGCCATGAATTTCGTTGGAGGTGCCGGGCTACTTTTGAGCGAAGGCGGAGTGCTAGCGACATTTTCGTTCCAGGCTGTGTTGCTGTCTTGATAAGATGTACCTCCATTCTGTTGCGCTGGGGCATTCTTTCGCCAACCATTGGGCATATGTGACGTGGTGTTCGTTTGAAATTCGGGAACGATTCCCGGAACAGCTTTGCACGCGTATAAGTCGACCCCGGTGAGCTGTTTGATCTTTGCGAAAAAGGATAATCGCTTATTCACCTAAAATAAAGGATTAACTAGAATTAACCGATATTAATATTTTTGAAAGCGAGCCTGCAAATTTGAGAAATGTTTGACAGTGGGTTCCTAATAAAATGCAATTCAAGAGCAATTTAGATATTTATTAATTGAATTATTTATCGCTATGTCAATTTTGATGTAGTGTCACTTCCTGGCACTGGTCCACTACCGCAGCAAAAATACCAGAAAGCGGCTACTACTATACTCATGCCAGAACTACCTTCAACTTCATACTAAGCCGGGCCAAAATCCTATAAGCGGAATTAAGTTTTGACCGATTTCTCTTGAAGTCTGATTTCATTTGAAGTTTCAGTTGGTTAAAGATTTGTTGGTGAACAGTCCGATTGGTGAACAACTAGTTGGCCAATAGACTGTTGGTGAATATGTAGAGCCCTTCTAATTATAAAAATAAAACTTACTTCGAGAACTTCGGATTTGACTGGCGTCGTGAAGATGTACTTCAATTGCTTAACGAAATTTTTTTGACTTTCACCGTTGAGGAATTCGACCACAACGTTCATCGTCGGCGCTATATCCCAAGCTGAGAACGTTTCGATGAATCGGATCTAAAATAGATGGAATGTTACAGACAGATTTGAATGACTATAAAATTCATAGAAGGTTAAAAATGTTCTAATAATTCTAGCATGTTTTAAGAAGTTCGTGGGTAAGAATATTCTGGAATTTGGGTAATTCTGGAATTTTACGTAACGCCTTTCGAACACGGTATCGATCGACCTCATAGGAATAACAATTAAGGAAACAATTCTCTCTGGTGCATTCCTAGAAGAGCATACTCAGATTTTCCCAAAATCTCGGTCGAAAATTATTTTTACGTACTATTTCTCTTTCTCTAAGGGTGTATTTCAAATGGGTCACATTTCAGATGGGATCAAAAAAATCGAAAAGCTCCTAATTTCTATAACATTCTATGGATCAGAATGTTCCGGAAAGCAGATAGCTTAGATAAAAATAAACTTTTCAAAAGGGAATCAAAATGAAAATCACTTACACCTCTGTCGATTCCTCGCCTCTGATTCGTCTCTCGTTTAAAGCGCATCCAATCGATTGTGGCCAGAACCGAGCCGGAGAGCAATACCAAATGGTTAGAATCCACATTCAGACGTGGGCGCATCGAATTCATTGTGGAGTATCTTTCCTGAAAAAGTCATTGCGTTGCTAGAATAATGGGCAAGTTAAAGCATTATTATCATAAAGTTGTGACAATGGGAACGCGCAAGAAGTGAGAAAAATCGATAATTTGCGGTCAAAAGGGCGCCAGTAAAACGGAAATGCTAAAACATTCAATCATAGCCATATCGAAATCCAGGTCCCATATACTATCGGATGGATAGCGAGAAAATTTCAAAAGTCGGAATGGGGTCCGTTTTTGCGCATCAGCAGAACGCTCCGGTTTGGCCGGGCTATATTGTTGCGAAAAGGCATTTTTTGACATGTTCTCAAAATGAATTGTCATTTTAAAAATCAGATCCTTGAGATTGTAAAAATTTTGCGCCAATTCAAAAAGTTTTGATGAAATAGGAATCATCCGACAAATAGTAAAGATTAGATAGAAACCTATCAAATCATAACCATTAAACATTCTCATTCTGGTGCAGTCAATCCTCGTTATGGCCCCCCGGATAAGGTCCCCCTCTGGGCCCGGAACGCGCCCCAAATGAAAAAAATACAAAGGATTTTCCCCGCTTAAGGCACCCCTCTGGGGAAGGTCAGAAGAGAAAAAGCATAGGGGGTACCACATAAATTTTTTTTCCGCCGCCGCCATTGGCGGCGCCGGAGAAAATTTTGAGCATTTTTCCCAAATTTTCAAAATTTTCCTTCAATTTTGCTCCAAATTAAGGTAAAATAGTGTAATTTTAATGAAAAAGTGTATAAAAATGGTAAAAATAGCATAAAAACACAAAAAACACCATTTTGAGGCAGTTTTGGGCCATTGTTGCCTTGGGAAAAATTTCCCCGGTTAAAGCCCCTTCTAGGCACGGCCCCGGAGGGGGGCATAACGAGGTTTGACTGTATAAACTTTTGTGGATAATAGTCCGATTTTGTCCTTTGGAAGTAGGAAAATTGAGACATACGCAGAAGTTATGTTCACTTTTATCATGTTGCAATCACTAAGTTCCTTTCGGGCACAAAGTCTATGTTAGTTATTCGCCATTTCGAAAGCATTGATCACTTTTGACCTTCGCACGACAAATACCGTAAATCCTCAAACTTTTACCCTACCTCCGAGGGAACTAAATTACACTAGCCAAAATCCAGGGAAAATGGAGAGATTAAACTATTCGAACGCCACAGTATTGGCACCCTACAGGTTAGTGCTTTCTAGCAGTGCTCTCAGTAGAGATCGTCAAACTGGCTTAAGCCTAAACTTAAATATGCCCTTATATGGAATGTTTGCTTAAAAAATTTCGAGGGGCGCCAATCCCGGTTTTTCCGATTATTCAACATACCCTTGAAGGGTTAAAATAAAGCAAAGGAATAAATTAATTAATTGCATGTGATTTTGATATAGAAAACATACTGCTCAATACAAAAACTCCGGTTGGAAACTCACTTCAAAAGTTGTATAGTGAAAATCTGAGCAACAAATGGTAAATTTTGAGCAGACTCTCTAGAAAAGTCTAATAACCACCGTTTAATACACTTTTGCGCTTGTTTTCATATATTTCATCATCAAAAATAAGTTTTTCGTTTTTCTATGCGCTTCCTATATGCTAAAGGGTAATGTACGAAGGAAAAGTGTTGATGAATGATTGTGCGGGTACAGAAAATACTGGGCCGTTCCGGGCGCTTCTCTGGGATGATTTTGAAATATAGCATACAGAACTGAATTTGTTAGCAACGTTAGAGTATAGTGGTTTGACGTTTCCCATACCGTTTAAATAAGACGTTTCCGCAAGACTAGACAAATCGGCATGGCACAAAATGGTTTAACAAAACTGATATTGTAATGCATTAAATCTTGATGAGCATAAAACGGGGTAAGGGCTCGATCTTCGCCCAGTGTTTGCACCCAAAATGACCGCAGATAACTTTGATTTCGATTGTATGAGACAGTTTAGCGGTGATGGAGCGCGGAAATTGCAGTTTCGTTTCCTCGTTCCTAATCAACCTTCAAAATACAAATGAGAATAAAAAGAAACTAATTCGTTAACATTCAATAAGGATTTGTTGCGAACTATTGATCGCAAAATGTTTGCAGAACTGAAGCTTCGCCCGCTTTCTCCTGGTGGCCCTGAATATGCAAATGAGAGGCCAAAGGCTAAGTGACACCAAAGAGAAACCAATTCATTAACATTCGATAAGAATTTGTTACGAACTTCCCAGTGACACTAATATGTGTCATTGTGTACTTGTTGAACCATCCTAGAAATAGGCGTATAAAAGCGAGCCTGAGCTGCTAGTCGGTGAGAATGGGTTCCACCATTACTAGAACAGCCGGATCCGTAAAATTTTGGGAATTTTTGCGAGATTTGGGAAAATTTTGAAAAAAATTGAATATGCGCCAAAAATTAGAATTTTTGGCATTTTTTATATCTGCCTTTGGGGGGTTTAGAAGGGGTATAATTATTCAACCGAGCTCTAGGCGGTTAAATTAGAGTTTACGGTACATTCCAAAACAACAGCCACAAGAGATATTGTCATATTCCCACATACAAGAGAAACCTTTTTGCGTAACACCAGGTATCAAACATTACACTGTTATGTACCGTTATCGTTGAGGATAAACCATCGAGGAGGAAAAATTTGCTTTCATGACAGGAATTTCAATGACATTTAAAACTGCCATCCGGATTTACTCCTCAAAATATTGACATATCTGAAATCGCGAGAGGAATTCAAAAAATTTTGGCGACATAATTTTACATTGCTAAATATATATAATTTGTTTCCCTCAATCTTCAAAAATCGCAACAATGAAACAATATATTCACAATATAAAATCGGAAATGTTTCAAACATCAATAAAAGCTGCCTATGTGATCTTCTGCGCGCCGATTGGTTTGAATTCCTCTAACTCGATTATTTTGCCCAAGTTCCGTCTGCCTTTAAGTTTTTCGAATGCCTTCTCTTTGCTCCCAGCGTCGATATAACCAACAATCGAATAGTGTTTCATCGCGAAGCTTTCCACCACGCCCATTGTTGCCACCAATTCGCGGATGTCGATCATCAAGCAATCGCTTGGAATCTGAAACTATATTGTGTGAAGAGATTATTAACCCTACGGAAAAAGTTGGAACCAGGCTGCTAGAAGATTTGTTTCAAATCCCAGTTTTCAAGTTTGATTCCCTGGAATTATTTTTTCCATCAAAAAGTATAGACAAACGCTCCTATCTAAGTTTTTATAAAAAAATTTCACATTTTTAATTAAACTGTTGGCGTTAAGGAACCAATCTTTTTCGTTGTTTGTCACTTTGAACAAAAATAGACAAACAGATATGAATAAAGGAGCGTTGCGCAATGAAAAAGAATCAGGTATTTTCGTTTAGAGATTTTTCACTTTTCATTTTTCACTTTAGTGAAATGGGCGCCTGATATCTAGCTCTGGGATTCTAGCCTCACTGATCGGATTTGGGCAGGTTTTACTTTTGAAAATTAAATGAATCCTAAGCAGAAACTAAACAAACGCCTTACGTTTTCAATGTGTACTGAGCGGTTCGCGTTGTCCTCATCGTTGTACTCGGTGACTCTGAGAGTTTTGTCGTGAAAAGCGTGCATTGGCAGTAGCCGAATGGCTTTTTGTGCTTCTTCGGTGTTGGAGAACTGCACGATCGCCTCCATAAATTTGTCCGCAAAACAAACGGTTCCGGCCTCCGACGCGAAGTCTTCCAATTGATCAATGGTCCAACCACGCGGGGTCTGAATGAGTGAATATATAAATAATAAACGTCCAACAGTTTGATCCAAACGTTGAACCTGAAAAGTTCAAAAATCGTACCTTTGGAGACTAATGGTGATAGAATTTTAGGAAAACGAAGTTTTATACTCACAAGCAAAGCCTTACATTTCTAAAGAGCACATATACGGCCGGGCGATCATTTGCCGAGAATTCTGCTGGAAGTTCCAGATCTGCTCCAGAAATTTCAGTTTTGCTCTGTAGCGAAGGCGGTGGACTGCTGGCAACACTTTCGGTCGCTTTTGTTGCATTGCAACCGATTGCGTTGCTATTTTGATTAGATGAGCCTCCGTTTTGTCGCGCTGGGCCCTTCTTTCGCCAACCAGTCGGCAGATTTGACCAAATTGACGTTTGAGATTCGCTCAATTTCTCGACTACCTTTTCAGCGTCGATTGGTTTGAAATCCTCCAGCGCGATTATTTTGCCTCCTTTCAGTTTGCCGTTGAGCTTTTCTAATGCTTTGTCTTTGCTAGCAGCATCGACATAGCCAATGATCGAGTAACGTTTCATCGTGAAGCTTACCACCTCGCCCATGCTATCTACCAAATCCCGAACCTCGGTCATCATGCAATTGCTTGGAATCTGGAAGTAGGTGGTAGTAAAGGACAATTAGGTGCTACATGAATTGTTACGATCAGGTTGCTAGTCGATTTTTTCAAATGCCAGTCATTCGAGTCAGTGAAATTCAGAACCAATGAGTGCGAAAACAAAAGTTATATACCCATAGAAAAATTTGGGAGATATTTTTATGACAATAAAGTTGTCAAGTCCAATATTTATCGGGCAGGAGGTTCTAAATTTCAGGTGCCTTGCAGACGAATTGCACAGGAAAACTATGTTTATGGGAATTTGTCTATTAGAAGTTATTGTGTGATCGCGAAACTAGTCTTACGTTTTCAATGCGCACAGAGCGCGACAACTTAGGCAAGGCGTCGCGCAACGAATCCACTGAAAATGGGCTCTCGCTATTTGGCGATACCGACTTTGGTGGAGGAGAGGGCATCAGAGGAGTAGCGTCCTTCCCGATGTCATCGAAGCACAAAAGATCCGCGTCTTCGCTTTCGTCCGAGCGGTTTGCATCGTTCTCGTCATTGTATTCCGTGACTCTGAAAGTTTTGCCGTGGAATGCAAGCATTGGTAGTTGCTGAATAGCTTGCTGGGCTGCTTCCGAGTTGGAAAATTTAACGATTGCCTCTCTGAGCTTTTCCACAAAACAAACGGTTCCGGCCTCTGCTGCGAAGTCTATCAGCTCATCGTTTGTCCAATCACGCGGAGTCTGAATTAAAATATACATAAGCAACAAAATATACAAACGCTGTAATAGTTAAAACTATAAAAAATTCTTATAGATACTAATCTTATAATATGACATTTATATATCGATTGTACGACTAAAATCAATTTTAGGACAATTCTTGTTTTTACCGTTAATCAAATCTTATATAATTAAAAATATAGTAACAATTTCCCTTAGTGATATGTAAAACTTGAAGAAAAAAACTTACGCTTCTGACAAGCACATATGCGGATGGGCGAGCACTTGGCTTGAATTTCGCTCGAGATAGCGCACTGTTCTTGTGTGAACTGCTGGCGACGCTGTCCCTCTGTTTAACCCGAATGCGATGATCTGTGTTGCCACTTTGATGAGATGAGCGTTTCTTCTGTCGCGTCGTAGGATTGCTTCGCATACCAATCGGCATATTGCAGTTGTACCAATCGGGAGTCGTGGTTTGAGGTTTGGCCAGCTTTTCAGCAACTTTCTCAGTGTTGTTTGGTTTGGATTCCTGGCTGGCGACACTTTCTTTTGATTTTGCTTGATTACAGTGGACAGTGTTGTCATTTTGATGAGCTGAGCCTCCATTTCGTTGCAATGGAGCATTGTTTCGCATACCGATCGGAAAATTTGACGTGGTTTGCGTTTGGGGTTCGGGCGAGTTTTCGCGAGGGAAATGCGGCTTTCTAGGGGCAATATCTGCGCCCGGAACGGCTTTGCATGCGTATAAGTCAACTGCGGTGAGCTGTTTGATCATCGAGAAAAAGACAAATCGATTATGCACCTGAAATTAAGGATCGTTAACTAGATCGCAAAAAGAATAAGCGATACCCATAATGCTAATTCAGTCTGTTTTACTTTTAAATTCTATGAGCAGTTAAACAGAGCTAATGATATTCATGACGGTTAACATTAAGAAATCATACATCGAGAACTTCGGATTTGACTGGCGTCGTGAAGATGTACTTCAATTGCTTGACGAAATTTTTTTGACTTTCTCCATTGAGGAATTCGACCACAACGTTCATCATCGGCGCTATATCCCAAGCTGAGAACGTTTCGATGAATCGGATCTAAAATAAATAAAAATCTATAGAAAAAATCAAAGTAGGTTGCAAATATTTTAGAAAAAGCTGTAGCCATGCCTCACAGATGTGGTGTTTCCAGGGAAAATTCTTTCATAGAGCGTTTAGCATCATTCTCAGGGTTTTTAATTTTCCCAAATTTATACAAAGAGCATACGAGATCATGACCGATTCCTTTGCTAAGCTGCGCTTCCGTCTGGAGCCTTGATTAACTCATAAAGTTCCAAAATAACCTAGGGCTTTTGCATCTATAATATGCCTTAAAATATAATATTCAAAAATAGCGAACCTACTATAAAATTCTAGAATAAAATCGATTTAGCTACCGTATTCCCCATAATTACTCCCCGGGGGAGTAATTTTTCAACTACCCCCCGAGAGGAGGAGTAAATATAGGGGAGGGGAGTAATTTTAGGGAGGGGAGTAATTTTTCAAACCTCGCCGAAGGCACGGCCAAGTTTGAAAAATTTTGGAGATTTTTGTCAAAATTTAACGGATTTTCCGCCATTTTTCGCAAATTTTTTTAAAACTGATACCAGTTTTGAACAATTTTTTGGCAATTTTTATACATTTTTCTATGTGCAATTTTATTTCAAGATTTTTCAAAATTATCGATCCTTATTTTTTGACCAAAATTGGTGGATTCGTGAAGATCTTGGCTGTAAGAGGATCAAATTATTTTGTTTTTAGCTAATTTTAATTAATTTTATCAATTAAACCAAGTTTTTGGCTAGGGTCCCAGTTCGCCTAAACTTGAAAATGGTTCCATCTCCTTGAAATAAAATTACAGGAAACTCCTTTGAAGGAATAAAATCACAGAATTCATTGACATGGTAATTCAGCTTCTATGCTTCAAAATGGTAATAGAAAATGTACATTTTTGAAACAGAAAAGTTTTGGCCAAATTTTTTTCAAAAATCGTCCTTAAAAAATTTCTTTTTTCGAAAATTTACATTTTAACAACAAACAGCTCGATTTCAAATTCATTTCAAATTTGTTTATCAATCATACTCATTCTCAAACTCATTTATTTTGAATTAATTTGTTTAATTTTTCAATTAATTTGTTTCAATTAAATGGTGTAAATAAAATCTAATTTTAGATTTTTTGCTTTTTCTTACACTCGCTTTCAGTAATTATTATTTTTTAAAAGAAGAAAATTGTTTTTGAATTTGATTCATAAATACTCATTTTTACCCTGGTTTTAAACTGGGAAATGCATGCAAAAAGCGATACAATTAAATCATTGGTAATAAGATTTTAAATATTTTTAACCATAACCAATCTGAAATCAATTTTGAAAAATTGCGAAAAAACCTCGAAAAATATCTTGAAAAATCTAAAAATACCTAAAAATAGGCTAAACTGTCCAAATTTTGTATCTATTTATAGTAGATTATATACTTATACTTATATTAGACACACGAAATACTAGCTAAAAAGTGCAAAAAATTGCAAAAAAAAGAGGTAAAATTTGACTTCGCGTGTAAAATTTCCTTAAAATTTGAAACTATCCTTAAAAATCTGAAAAATAGCTAGAAACAAGCTCAAATAGGCTAAATTTTGTCTATGTATATTAAACACACGAAATACTAGCTAAAAACAGCAAAAAAATGGGAAAAAACGCATTTTTTTGGGGGGGAAGTAATTATAGGGGAGGGGAGTAATTTTAGGAAGGGGAGTAATTTTTCAACTACCCCCCGAGAGGGGGGGAGTAATTATAGGGGGGCAGTAATTATAGGGAAGGGAGCAATTACAGGTATTACGGTATATGTTTTTCTCTACCCAAATTGAGTAATGTGTCGAAGAATACCCTTAAGGCATGAATCGAGAAGTTGATCGAAAATTATTTTTATCAATATTTTCTCAATTAAGATTTTTATGAATTTTATTAAAATCACTTACACCTCTGTCGATTCCTCGCCTCTGGTTCGTCTCTCGTTTAAAACGCATCCAATCGATTGTCGCCAAAAACGGGCCTGATAGCAATACCAAATAGTCCGAATTCACATTTAGACGTGGGCGCATCGGATTCATTTTGAAAACGGCTCTGCAAAAATGGTTGCTTTATGATCGGTCAATGCATAAATAAGGGGCAACGGGAATAGTGGACAGCGAAAATATATTTACATAGAAGCCTGCCCGCAGAAGATCAATACTTTGCGGTAAAAAGAGAGAGAGGTGAATGAAAGGCCACTAAACTCTGTTTTGCATTGAAATACAACGCGGCCATTCAGCCGAAAATCTCCATTCAAACTTACCGTTAGTTTGATATTGTGTTCTTTGAGGACGGCACTTCGGATATTTTGGGAGTGCAAAATTATTTTTTTAGTAAATAGAGGGAAAGTAATTCTGTATGAAAATACCGTAATTTTTTAATTTGACGCCCGGGCGTATACTTATTCAACCACAAAAAAATTTTGGAATTACAAAGTGCTTTTTCTCTGATATTTTCTATGACACAATTTTGGCATTTGCGTTTTTCTTACGTAACTCGACGAGATATACGAATATGCACTTAGTTTATCTGAAGGTGACTAGGGCACCGATTGGCATTCTGTTGGAGGGCCGTAAATTAGAGGGTTTACGGTATATAAGGAAAAAAATTGGCCACCCTTATGTTAGGTAATGAAATTTCGCTTTTTTAAGTTTGGAAATTCTGTTTTTCATACAGGCAGAAAAATTCTTGATTAAACAGGAGTATTGGTTTTGAAAGATTCAACAATTTGCAATTAATAAAAAATTTAAAAAAATAGGCAAGGGATTTTTTGTACCAAAAATAGTTTTTCTGCACCAAATACATTCTTGCACCAAACGTTTAATCCTCCGTAATCCTAACCCACTTGCCTGTTATACGAGATCCATATAAGGCCTTCTCCCCCGCTCCTTTTCCGAATAAGCCTAAGCTCCTTTCCCTTAAGCCTAAGCTTAAAACTACGCGTACTTCACATTGTACAAATGGGCATAAGTTTTCTTGCTCCAAATACGAACAAAAAGTAAAAAATGGTGCAAAAGAACATTTTTCTGTAATTAAAACCGTTTCGATTCGAGAGAGCCATATTGAGAGTTTGAGGATTATTTGTGGAAACTTAGAAGAGGTTAGAGTATTTTTTAAATACTAATTTAGAGTTACTCTTGCACCTTTTAACACAATTCACACCAAATTTATTTGAAGCAAAAATTTGGCTTTGTCGATTTTTTTTCGAGTTGTATTGTCTGCAAATTTTGCTTTGTTGATCAAATTATTGTGTTCTATTCTCTTTCTTGTTATGATGAGTCCAGATGATGTTCAAACATACATCTCAAAAGTGTAGAGAAATGGGCATTTTTGTGCTAGGTATGTAATCGTGCATAAAATATATTTTAGACGTGCGCGAGAGTCTATATACGGTTTGCTGTGTAATTAGAGAATACAGGTATGGAATATACCTGCAGCACGGGTCTTGTTTCAGTAACACGCCTTAGCAAATGTCGAGACCAAGACATGGGCGATATTTTGTCTGAAAATATTTGGGCCGGAAAACTGGCGAGGGGATGCATTACAGACTTAAACGGTGGTAGGTAAAGGAAGAAGTTATATAAAAAAATTAATATAAAGTACAGCTCAGGGAAACATAGAAAACTAGGTAGAACAGATTGGAAAATGTCACCATATTTACAAAGCAAGCTTTGATTTCGTGTCTAAGGGATAGGTTAGAGGTAAGCGGTGTGGAAATAATGTTTCTCCAGAATATTCCATGCCCGTAGGGCTTGATAAAATTTTCGAAAACTTTCCGAAAATATATGAATACAGGTGAGCAGTATACTTGTGACACTGACGGTTCATTCAAATCTCTATCACAGCAAATATTATATTGCCGGATTGAATAAAAATGATATTTGCCCTTATATAATAGACATGTTAAAATTATTATGGAAACTTGTGGTTCCATTCTATTGTGCTGGCGGGCTTTGAATATGCAAATGAGAGGAATGAGAGGCCAAAGGATAAATGACAGCAAAGGGAAACTAATTCATTAACATTCGACAAGAACATGTTGCGAACTTCCCAGGCATTAAATACCACACCGCTATCTAACAAAAATGAGGTGTGAGATTGCAAAACAAATAATGGAGGATACAGGATAAGCTCTTATTTGAGACAAATTCGTATCAGTAATCGATCGAAGTGAAAAATGTAAATTCCCCAAGTCAGTTCAGACTAATAGGAGACTTAAAACAAAATTTCCAATCTGCATCCGAATTTTTTTCAGCCGGAACTTTGGATTCTAGCAACAAAAATTGCTTTTTGGCAGAAAAATTCATGTTCAGGCCAAAATTTCATTTATCTAAAACGATTCCACGAATATGAAAAGTAAGAAAGTGAAACCTGCTTCGGGTTTTACGTCAATAAGCAGGAAGGATAGATAGATAATGTGAAAATAATAGTGCGAAAATATAACGTCACATTTACAGAACTTGAAAAAAGAATGGAATCGAAGTTATGTGCAAGCCTTGCAACAAACGGCTTTAAAATTCCATTTGAATTGGCGCACTTTTCCAATAAATATTCGCCATATTGTAAGGGAAGGCCTTATATCAATTTCCATATTCCATCCTCTGTAAATAATCGTGACTGATCGATTTGCCCATATTTTCCTTCTGGCTTCACATAAAATACGGTAATTTTTATTTGAACATTAAAAATAGTAACAATTCAGACACACAAAATATATTCAGTTAAATTGTGATTGACGATCCATTAAGGAATCAAACAAGCATTCTCAAAACATTCGATTATTTCTTTCGTCCTCCTCTCTCCTTCAGCTGCAATTGCACAGTACCGTGGTTCATGACGTTGTAGTAGGCCAGCGTGAAGTTGTCTTTCATGAAGTGACCCTGGAATTTGAAGCTCGGTTAAAATTAGTTTTTTTCTAGTCAATATTTGTGTGATTTGAGCTCAGGTGGGCAGAGCAGAGACTGATTCAGCCTAGTAGCTACGAGAGCTTACCAGGTCACTGATAAACGGGTACCCCGAAATACGTATGAGAAAGTGTACAATCACTCCTAATAAGCATTCATTGACACAATTTTTCTCGAATTTACCCTTGCAAATCGACTACCTCTGAAAATTTTTATGAGTACTGGCTTGGATATGTGCTTGATAAAAGTACCTTTGGGTCAAATATACGCAAATTATCGTTCTAAGAGATACAAATAATTGACAAAACCCCAGATAAATTGGGGTCCTAGATAAATTCACCAGACTTAAATTTTTCAAATATCGGCCAATATCAAAATTCATTCGAACAAAAACCCAAAAATGGATCCAATTTAAAATCTGAATATAAGAATGGTACACAAAATGTTGGGCTAAATCGAATAAGATTTCTGGAAGTTTTCCAAATGATGTTTCAAAAAGAAAGAAAATGTTGCAAATGTAAACGATGAGCTTGAATATAAGAGCTTTTGTGTCCGAATTTCTTACTTTTCTTTGTAAGAGGGTATATATTAAATTTTCAATTATAGGTACAAATTTTGCGTAAACAATTGAGTTTCGAACCTCATAGACTAATTTCTGCTTTGAAGCGGGCATGCCCGTCTCTTCTTGGATCAACGATTTTAGAGCAGTCACCTAAATCGAATAATATTATTTTCTGACGCCAAAAATAGTACAATAATTTTACAAACCATTGAGGACATATCCAACGACACTTTGAACGTTTTGCCTTCCAAATTCCTGAAAATATCAACTTTCTAAATAATGAGTGACCGTTTCTGAAGTGTTGCACCAGAATTTTATTGCTTTTTGCACAGTTAATATGTTTTACATTTCCAGAATGTTGTTTACAACTTTGAAAATGTATTCTAATTGTTTTAATATTCGATTCAATTTTAATATTCAATACTCAATATTGTACAAAAATGAAAAATTATTAAACATTCTGTAACAATAAACCTATTCTTCTATTTCAAGTAAAATTCTTTCAACTAACCATTCAGTAGTCTGCGGGGTAGCCACGTTCACACCGATCTGACCAGAATATTTTCTTAACCAAAGATCTTCCGGCTCCAGAGCAGCCTCCTCAACACGGAACCTCTTCGATGGAGGCATGTTTGGGTCTTCATATTGCGGTGGCATTCCGTGCGGAGGCATTGCCATGGCCGCAGGTGGCAAAAACGGATTCGGTACCATTCCGTGAGGTGGCATCATGCCGTGATGCGGTGGCATACCCATACCATGCGGGTGGCCGGGCATGCCTGATGGAGTAGTCATCGGCAGGATTTTAGCCACATTGGTGACCACTCCGGTGGTAGACGGCGGAGGTGGTATTGTTCCTGATCCTAAACTTAGGTTGAGCATAACGAGTCAGGAAAATAAGAGTACTAACCCTTTGGCCCGAGAGTCTTGTTGGGATCCGCAGAGCCGGCAGCTCCATACCCATGCTGTTTGTGTATTTCACTGATTTGTTGGTCGATTGTGACCTGTTGTTGAGCGGCCCGCGTTGTCGCATCAATGGTCGACTGTTGCCCATCCCAAATGGTTTTCGCGTCGGCTCTTGGCGCCATTCGCTCCTCTTCTCCCAGTTTCTTACCGATTATTGTCTGTTCCGCTCCCGCAGCACCAACGCCGAAAATATCGGTACGGCGTTCGGCGAGTTTTGCAATGTTCCGACTAATTTCTGTTCCCGAAGCATTGGTGGGATCTTCATCTTGTCGTTCCATTTGTTCCCTGAAAATATTTGTGTTTATGTAAAATGTTGCTATATTGAATAAAGCTTTTACTATTATCACAAATTCTTCTCGGAGAAATAGAATCACAAATGTGTGATTGAATTTTTTGGTTTTTGATGCTATCTTGAATTATTAGTGAATTTTACCTGTCCCTCTGTTCCTTGTACTGCGGATCGACAGTGTTATAGCGAACGTGCTCTTGAAGTTTGTCAGCCGGGATTCGCTCATTTGTCAGAGGAGAAATAATGTATTTCTCGCTTACTGCTTTATTAACCGGAACTTTCCTGCTTGCTTTCGGATCGTAGTCTCGAATTACGACATTTCCTGCTGACGGTGCCGCTGGAGCTGGCTGAGTGACTTCGTAGGCTGCCCGCGGCTTGTTTTGTTGCTCATGATCTGGGCGGTTAGGATGCAAATGGAGTTGTTTGATGTCCGCAGTGGTTTCGCCCACTTCACCTTCTTCGGCTTCTTCATCGGATTCGCTGTCCATATCCATGGCCACACTGTCCTGCGCTGCCTTTGCTGCTTCGGTTCTCTGTTGGAGCAAAATTCGGGCTCCTACGTCTTTGGGTGAGCAAAGAGGAGGTAAATTCACTAAATTTATTTCCAAATCATTGTATTCAATATCAATTAGTTGGAAAAAATACTGCATAAGGGTCAAAGCGTAATGCCAAGTGATAAACCATCTATCCTAGCTCTGAAACGACTAGCTTTGTTTTCTGATTTAGAATCAAGACAAGATCGTTAGCTAGCAGTTTACCGGATAGATACCTTGGAATTTTGGGCAAACCAAAGAAAAATCGTAGAAGCATTTCTAAAACTACTCAGCAATTCTCCTAAGATTTAGGATGTTTTCAAATATGTACGAATGTTTCAGGTTAGCTTAAAGGACTTGGCATTTTGAAAAATATTAAAACTCACAAGTCTCAGACGGTTGGAAATCGACGGTTTGTACGACTACAAAATCGTGCCAGTCAATTTGGGAGTATGCGAGTCGCTCTTGCTCTATTTCAGCATTTTCTCTGTCCTTGATCGCTTTTTGATGCTTTTCCCAGCCTACTCGATATCGCACATCGGCCATGAGTTTTTGATGCGTGCTGTTTTCACGGATCTCTTCAACAACATTCTTTGCGGGGATTATTACCTAAATAGTATATTCATAATTTATTTTTAAATTTGCATATTGGCCCAGTTAGAAAGGAGGTAAGCTAATTGGATATGATGACCGCTTGTTTAGGAAGTGAATGGTTATTCAGGAATTACGTTAATTTAATGCTAATAAACCCTCATTATAAAGTCTTTTTTAAAGATACTTTCCTATTATCATGTTCCACAAATTATATTTCATTTTTACCGCTTATTGTGCGCATTTTTAAACGTAGAAATATTGAACGAAAGGAAATTAAACGAATATCACTTTTTCTGCGAATGCAGTCTAAGCCACATTTTCATATTCCCCGTTTAAAAATGCTCACAAAGGGGATAAAAGCGAAGTGCAATATGTGTAATTCGATAAATATCTTTTAGAACAAGCTAGAATCCGATTTTAAAACTTAATAATAATAATTTTGCAAACTAATGAGTTCCTACAAAAGTCTAATCCATGTATTAAGGATGAAAATAGGCTTAAACTAATTTTCGAATTTTTAAACATTAAATTTTCCGTTCACAAAACCAATGCAATTTTTCAATATTATACACAATCTAATACTTAAATATAAAATACCTTTGTATATTGCTCGACAAGTTTTGTGAAGTATTGAAAGTTCGAGTGCTGTGGTTTTAAGAAATCGAACTGATAATTTCTGACTTCGCGATTCATTAACTGCGTCAAGAATTGTCTTCCATTGCGGGCCACAAACAGCGCTGTTAATCGAATTAGATCCCTAAACTCATAAAATAAGTAAAAGCCATAAAACTCTTAAAAACTAACAAATCAAATGCATTAATTGTGGACGGGTCAGCCGTGAATTCAAATGGTTTGGGCGGATTGCGCGGGATAAATTCCGCCTTCTGGATATGCTCTCTAACTGCTTCCGGGATATGAAGCTTGGAAACCTCCGTGGTGGTAGAAGCCACGCCTGTTTCATGCTCCAACACCTTCTGCTTATAATAAGCGTGGTATGGGTCAGTTGGCGACAAAAAGTTGAACCGCACATTGCTCGCTTCACGCTCCTTGATCTTATTCTCGAAATCGATGCCATTTCGCGCGACGAACAAAGCGGTTTTGTCCACAATCGCTGAAATTTGTTATGTAAAAATCTTGAGTGGAACATTAATGAGTATTTCTGTTCTATTAATGACGTTTTCTGCTCACTGATATCATCTTGGCACTTTAAGAGAGTCTTATTCGAAACAGTGAATAAAACTTTTGACTACATAATCAAAATGTAAAAGTTTCGCCATTATCGCTTTAGCCAAAATAATGTTACTTTCATTAAAGCGAAAAAAGTGTTTAGCAGTTTAGTACAGTGATACCTATTTTTAAACCTATTTTGGAGTGAATGTACGTAATTTTTGCAAAATAGAACAATGTATAATGTTTGGCCAAACTTTGGATAAAAGGTATACATTTTGATTTTCATCTTATCGAGCCTAATGAAATACTTACTTCGAATGTCAGGCGGTGGAATGATCATGCCAACAATGTTCTTCCCGCTCATCGATGGTTCAGTGTTAAGCGAGTCCTCTTCGCGATTGGAAACCCGAAGTGCGCCATTTTGGTCTGTCGAAATTGGCGGGGCCATTTTTAAGAAATTTGTCTGTTTATCTGAAAATTTTAACGAATTAGTGAATGCATTAATAAAATATCATGCACAACAGATATCAAACAAAATTTTTTTTATTAAGAATTGAATATCCCCCATATAATTGCAGTAACTCGATTTTTCTGCTTCTGTCCCACATTCAGTTGATCTCACATTTGAGTCACATTCAGACAGTGTTGTAGCATAGGGTTAAATGTGACTCAAATGTGAAAGTTGTTAAATGTGTCCCACATTTAACGAAATCCACATTTGAGACACATTTAGACTATCCTTCAGCACTGCTCAAATGTGACTCAAATGTGAGACCAACTGAATGTGGGACAGAAAGAGAATTTTCGAGTTACTGAACTAGGAAGTCAACACATTTGAGACACATTTAATATATTCTCTCTCTAATTCTCTAATCGTCTATCCAGTAATGTCTAATCAATTCCTCTAACTTTGATAGGAAATCAATATGAAATATTAGTAAAAAGTAAAATATGTCTCATTTTCTCTACAGAGTCCAAGTTTTTGAACCAAAAGTGATATCTCTAATTCTCTAATCGTCTAACCAGTAATTAAAATTATCCAAAAATTTATATCCCAGGAAAAATTGATGGAAAAATATCCGAAAATTTATATCCCAGGAAAAATTGATGGAAAAATATCCGAAAATTTATATCCCAGGAAAAATTGATGGAAAAATATCCGAAAATTTATATCCCAGGAAAAATTTGTGGAAAATATCGAGAAATTTATATCCCAGGAAAATTGATTGAAAATATCCAAAAATTTATATCCCGAGGAAAATTGATGGAAAATTATCCACTAATTTAAATCCCAGGAAAAATTGATGGAAAATTATCCAAAAATTTATATCCCAGGAAAAATTTGTGGAAAATTATCCAAAAATTTATATCCCAGGAAAACTTGATGAAAAATATCCAGTAATTTATATCCCAGGAAAAATTGATGGAAAAATATTCGAAAATTTATATCCCAGGAAAATTGGTGAAAAATATCGAGAAATTTATATCCCAGGAAAATTGATGAAAAATATCCGAAAATTTATATTCCAGGAAAAATTGATGGAAAAATATCCGAAAATTTATATCCCAAGAAAAATTGATGGAAAAATATCCGAAAATTTATATCCCAGGAAAATTGGTGAAAAATATCGAGAAATTTATATCCCAGGAAAATTGGTGAAAAATATCGAGAAATTTATATCCCAGGAAAATTGATGGAAAAATATCCGAAAATTTATATCCCAGGAAAATTGGTGAAAAATATCGAGAAATTTATATCCCAGGAAAATTGATGGAAAATATCCGAAAATCTATATCCCCGAAAAAATTGATGGAAAAATATCCGAAAATTTATATCCCCGAAAAAATTGATGGAAAAATATCCGAAAATTTATATCCCAGGAAAAATTGATGAAAAATATCCGAAAATTTATATCCCAGGAAAATTGATGAAAAATATCCGAAAATTTATATCCCAGGAAAAATTGATGGAAAAATATCCAGTAATTTATATCCCAGGAAAATTGATGAAAAATATCCGAAAATTTATATCCCAGGAAAATTGATGAAAAATATCCGAAAATTTATATCCCAGGAAAAATTGATGGAAAAATATCCAGTAATTTATATCCCAGGAAAATTGATGAAAAATATCCGAAAATTTATATCCCAGGAAAATTGATAAAAATATCACAAAATTTATATCCCAGGAAAAATTTATATAAAATTATCCAAAAATTTATGATGAAAAATATCCAGTAATTTATATCCCAGGAAAATTGATGAAAAATATACGAAAATTTATTTCCCGGGAAAAAATTGATGGAAAATTATCCAAAAATTTATATCCCAGGAAAAATTGATGGAAAATATCCGAAAATTTATATTCCAGGAAAAATTGATGGAAAAATATCCAAAAATTTATATCCCAGGAAAATTGATGAAAAATATCCGAAAATTTATATCCCAGGAAAATTGGTGAAAAATATCGAGAAATTTATATCCCAGGAAAATTGATGAAAAATATCCGAAAATTTATATTCCAGGAAAAATTGATGGAAAAATATCCGAAAATTTATATCCCAGGAAAATTGATGGAAAAATATCCGAAAATTTATATCCCAGGAAAATTGATGAAAAATTATTTGAAAATTTATATTCCAGGAAAAATTGATGGAAAAATATCCGAAAATTTATATCCCAGGAAAATTGATGGAAAAATATCCGAAAATTTATATCCCCGAAAAAATTGATGGAAAAATATCCGAAAATTTATATCCCAGGAAAATTGATAAAAATATCCGAAAATTTATATCCCAGGAAAATTGGTGAAAAATATCGACAAATTTATATCCCAGGAATAATTGATGGAAAATTATCCAAAAATTTATATCCCAGGAAAAATTGATGGAAAATTAGCTGGGAATATATACCGGAAAAACTTATATCAATCTATCCCGGGAAATATACCGGAAAAACTTATATCAATCTATCCTGGGAAGAATAGCTGGAAAATTTTATATCAATCTATCCTGGGAAGAATAGCTGGGAAATTTTATATCAATCTATCCCGGGAAGAATAGCTGGAAAATTTTATATCAATCTATCCCGGGAAATATACCGGAAAAACTTATATCAATCTATCCTGGGAAGAATAGCTGGAAAATTTTATATCAATCTATCCCGGGAAATATACCGGAAAAACTTACATCAATCTATCCCGGGGAAGAATAGCTGGAAAATTTTATATCAATCTATCCCGGGAAATATACCGGAAAAACTTATATCAATCTATCCTGGGAAGAATAGCTGGAAAATTTTATATCAATCTATCCCGGGAAGAATAGCTGGAAAATTTTATATCAATCTATCCCGGGAAATATACCGGAAAAACTTATATCAATCTATCCTGGGAAGAATAGCTGGGAAATTTTATATCAATCTATCCCGGGAAATATACCGGAAAAACTTATATCAATCTATCCTGGGAAGAATAGCTGGAAAATTTTATATCAATCTATCCCGGGAAATATACCGGAAAAACTTATATCAATCTATCCTGGGAAGAATAGCTGGAAAATTTTATATCAATCTATCCCGGGAAATATACCGGAAAAACTTATATCAATCTATCCTGGGAAGAATAGCTGGAAAATTTTATATCAATCTATCCCGGGAAATATACCGGAAAAACTTATATCAATCTATCCTGGGAAGAATAGCTGGAAAATTTTATATCAATCTATCCCGGGAAATATACCGGACAAATTTTATATCAATCTATCCCAGGAAGAATAGCTGGAAAATTTTATATCAATCTATCCCGGGAAATATACCGGAAAAACTTATATCAATCTATCCTGGGAAGAATAGCTGGAAAATTTTATATCAATCTATCCCGGGAAGAATAGCTGGAAAATTTTATATCAATCTATCCCGGGAAATATACCGGAAAAACTTATATCAATCTATCCTGGGAAGAATAGCTGGGAAATTTTATATCAATCTATCCCGGGAAATATACCGGAAAAACTTATATCAATCTATCCTGGGAAGAATAGCTGGAAAATTTTATATCAATCTATCCCGGGAAATATACCGGAAAAACTTATATCAATCTATCCTGGGAAGAATAGCTGGAAAATTTTATATCAATCTATCCCGGGAAATATACCGGAAAAACTTATATCAATCTATCCTGGGAAGAATAGCTGGAAAATTTTATATCAATCTATCCCGGAAATATACGGGAAACTTATATCAATCTATCCCGGGAAGAATAGCTGGAAAATTTTATATCAATCTATCCCGGGAAATATACCGGAAAAATTTTATATCAATCTATCCCGGGAAGAATAGCTGGAAAATTTTATATCAATCTATCCCGGGAAGAATAGCTGGAAAATTTTATATCAATCTATCCCGGGAAGAATAGCTGGAAAATTTTATATCAATCTATCCCGGGAAAAATAGCTGGAAAATTTTATATCAATCTATCCCGGGAAGAATAGCTGGAAAATTTTATATCAATCTATCCCGGGAAATATACCGGAAAAACTTATATCAATCTATCCTGGGAAGAATAGCTGGAAAATTTTATATCAATCTATCCCGGGAAATATACCGGAAAAACTTATATCAATTTATCCTGGGAAGAATAGCTGGAAAATTTTATATCAATCTATCCTGGGAAGAATAGCTGGGAAATTTTATATCAATCTATCCCGGGAAGAATACCGGAAAAACTTATATCAATCTATCCTGGGAAATATACCGGAAAAACTTATATCAATCTATCCCGGGAAATATACCGGAAAAACTTACATCAATCTATCCCGGGAAGAATAGCTGGAAAATTTTATATCAATCTATCCCGGGAAGAATAGCTGGAAAATTTTATATCAATCTATCCCGGGAAATATACCGGGAAAATTTTATATCAATCTATCCCAGGAAGAATAGCTGGAAAATTTTATATCAATCTATCCCGGGAAATATACCGGAAAAACTTATATCAATCTATCCTGGGAAGAATAGCTGGAAAATTTTATATCAATCTATCCCGGGAAATATACCGGAAAAACTTATATCAATCTATCCTGGGAAGAATAGCTGGAAAATTTTATATCAATCTATCCCGGGAAATATACCGGAAAACATATCAATCTATCCCGGGAAGAATAGCTGGAAAATTTTATATCAATCTATCCCGGGAAATATACCGGAAAAACTTATATCAATCTATCCCGGGAAATATAGCTGGGAAATTTTATATCAATCTATCCCGGGTAGAATAGCTGGAAAATTTTATATCAATCTATCCCGGGAAATATACCGGAAAAACTTATATCAATCTATCCTGGGAAGAATAGCTGGAAAATTTTATATCAATCTATCCCGGGAAATATACCGGAAAAACTTATATCAATCTATCCTGGGAAGAATAGCTGGAAAATTTTATATCAATCTATCCCGGGAAATATACCGGAAAAACTTATATCAATCTATCCTGGGAAGAATAGCTGGAAAATTTTATATCAATCTATCCCGGGAAATATACCGGAAAAACTTATATCAATCTATCCTGGGAAGAATAGCTGGAAAATTTTATATCAATCTATCCCGGGAAATATACCGGAAAAACTTATATCAATCTATCCTGGGAAGAATAGCTGGAAAATTTTATATCAATCTATCCCGGGAAATATACCGGAAAAACTTATATCAATCTATCCCGGGAAATATACCGGAAAAACTTATATCAATCTATCCCGGGAAATATACCGGAAAAACTTATATCAATCTATCCCGGGAAATATACCGGAAAAACTTATATCAATCTATCCCGGGAAATGTACCGGAAAAACTTATATCAATCTATCCTGGGAAGAATAGCTGGAAAATTTTATATCAATCTATCCCGGGAAATATACCGGAAAAACTTATATCAATCTATCCCGGGAAATATACCGGAAAAACTTATATCAATCTATCCCGGGAAATATACCGGAAAAACTTATATCAATCTATCCCGGGAAATATACCGGAAAAACTTATATCAATCTATCCTGGGAAGAATAGCTGGAAAATTTTATATCAATCTATCCCGGGAAATATACCGGAAAAACTTATATCAATCTATCCTGGGAAGAATAGCTGGAAAATTTTATGTCAATCTATCCCGGGAAATATACCGGAAAAACTTATATCAATCTATCCCGGGAAATATACCGGAAAAACTTATATCAATCTATCCCGGGAAATATACCGGAAAAACTTATATCAATCTATCCCGGGAAATATACCGGAAAAACTTATATCAATCTATCCCGGGAAATATACCGGAAAAACTTATATCAATCTATCCCGGGAAATATACCGGAAAAACTTATATCAATCTATCCCGGGAAATATACCGGAAAACTTATATCAATCTATCCCGGGAAATATACCGGAAAAACTTATATCAATCTATCCCGGGAAATATACCGGAAAAACTTATATCAATCTATCCCGGGAAGAATAGCTGGAAAATTTTATATCAATCTATCCCGGGAAATATACCGGAAAAACTTATATCAATCTAACCTGGGAAGAATAGCTGGAAAATTTTATATCAATCTATCCCGAGAAATATACCGGAAAAACTTATAACAATGTATCCCGGGAAGAATAGATGGAAAAACTTATATCATACGTAATATTTCATTTCTATGTTATTTTTCGGTACATAATAAAAACGGTTTATAATCTGAAGCGTGTCGGACATATTATATAGTACTGGGTTTGTCAAGATTTGTTTCATTATTTTGACGCATTCGATAGACAATTTATTACCATACATCATTTAAAAATTTGAGATAGTATAGAACCGTTTATTCGCCCGGCTTAGCCGGGCGATTCGTGCCTAGTTCATTCATAATTAGAGTTAACTGCACTCATCGCAGATAGGCATATTTTTCGCAGACACCTTTAAGAGTGCATTTTCTGTATGTTTCACTGAGAAATGGTTAATCCGCACATTATTCGATCTTGAAATAACATGGATCTGTAAATAAAAAACTCGGGATCAGAATTTGGAAAATTCCACATTTATTACAATCGGTAATCCCAAGAAGTCTATTTTTCAAACGGGAGGGACCAGAATAGACATTTTCGTCAGTCTTCAAAAATTCATTGAGATCTTTACTTCCAAATTACTGAAAAATCTCGAACGAGCATATCAATTTCGAGTCGCTGTAAGTGGAACTCAGAACGGAGACTATCCAGGATTCAAGACTATCAATCACGCACAATCTTGTTCTCGATCAGTTTTAAAATCGAACTTAACATGAAATTCTCTACAACCTTCAATGTGATTCGGAGTAAACTTTACGGGAAAATTTACAGGAAAATTTGATCATTGGTGAAATACGGTAAGAAGTGTGAAGTCTAGAAGCATCTAAGATTCACGGAGCATCTAAGAACAACATCAGAAAAGCAGAGAAAGTTTGCTTGCAAAACGTTAAGACAAAAAAATCGAATGCTTGGTTTATGAAAGAGGCAGATTTTTTAGTCATTTCAAATTTGGCGGCAAATTAAATCATATTTTGATTTCCTAGCTCAGTCCTTTGCCAATCGGCTGATTTCTTATGCAATCGTTCAGAGACGGGTAAATAGCCAAGTCAGGTCCAAATAATTTTCTGATTTCTATCTGAATGCATCTCGTGAGCATTTTGCGACTGACGTGCAATGGTGGCAGGCAGATTTTCAACCATTCCAGACTGTGTGAGCCGAGCAAGTTATACTCAAGAAGATTCTTCTCGGATCACGCCAAGGTGAGGTATTATGGGCAGAGAAATAAGTAATAAGCATCATTTCTTTTCAGTCGGCCAACATTACTCATGTGATTTTTGGTAAGTTTTTACGTACCCAACGTTAGCTCAGCCAAAATGCCACTGAAGAACTTTCAGCGTTCTTGGCGTCATCTTCCGATTGTAGCACAACTCGGGTATATACCAACTGGGGGGTACCAACTAGGGGGTATGCGATATCTCGAGATTCAGCCTAAGCCCCAAGCCTAACCTAAGTCCCCTAAGCCTAAGCCTAAAGTAAGCCTAAGCCTAAACAGCAGCCTAAGGCTAAGCCTAAGGCTATTTGGGCACAACGCCAATGCCAAGGGATTTTGCAGGGAAACGACCCTTAGGATCAGATTTTTGACTCATTTTGACCCTTAGGGTCTAACTAAGGTAGGAAGCATGCCTAAGGCTCACACCAACGGCTGAATCTCGAGATATCGTAACCCCCCCCCAGTTGGAACCCCCCCCCCCCAGTTGGCTTTTACCCGCACAACTCGAGCTTAACCTTTATTGATGATCCAAAATGTGACTTAGACATTTAGCAACCAATTAGTCTTAGGTTGGCTTAGCAATGCCTTAGACTTATATCAACTAGCAATATAATGTAATAACGTATGAATCAGGCACAAAGTCAGACTTAGATAGAATCTTTTTATAGATGGCAGGCTTAGACTAAAGCTAATCTTAGCCTAGCGCATAAGTGAGTGAAGTTATCACTCCAGGGGCCGATCCTTAGAGCCTTATCTTTATCAAATGCACATACACAGATGCACATAACTTCTGTCCTTATCAAATCTTTCAACCTAATATTTTGTCACTGTCCTTCGCTGACCTTTCCACAACTTTCGATGCGCGCCCGCTACGGAGGTGCACGATAGCTCAAAATGTTCCCCGGGGAATTCTAAGAAGGAATCCGGAAAAAATCTTTCCGGCGATCACAAAAAGTGTCCATTTTTCCAAAAATATCATTTTTGCCATATTTTAGGCTTTTTGAGATAACTTTCGATACGCGCCCGCTAAGGATGTGTACGATAGCTTAAAATGCACATATCCGTGCATATTTGCATTTGATAAGGACTGATTTCTGTGTGTTTGATAAGGATCGGCTTACAGCTAAGCTATATTTTGAATCATTGCCCAAGTTCATTCTTAAATCCGATCAAATTATTTGCGGAAAATCTGAGAGTAAGTCGGCTGAAAATAAAAAATGGCATCCCAAATCTATGAAAAAGGTAAACAAAATTAGAAAATAGGTATTTGTTCCGGGAATCGGTAAAACCCCCCCCCGGTAAACCCCCCCCCGCTCGCCATTTTTGCCATAACTTTTTACTGGAACCTTCTAGAAGGATGAGTAATAGCTTAAATGGAAGCTAAGACTCTGGGCTACAAATCGGTATATTACTTGCCACATCTCGATTCAAGATTCTCGAGATTTAATTATTTTTGTCTCAAAATTTCAACTTTTTTTGCAAATTCGAGAATTTGAGACAAAAAAATTAAATCTCGAGAATCTTGAATCGAGATGTGGCAAGTAATATACCGATTTGTAGCCCAGAGTCTTAGCTTCCATTTAAGCTATTACTCATCCTTCTAGAAGGTTCCAGTAAAAAGTTATGGCAAAAATGGCTGCGGGGGGGGGGGGGTTTTACCTACACTCATTTGTTCCAAATACTCGAAAGTTTTTTATCTGTAACTTCCGTTTTTATTATTTTGTATTCGCTTTGTTTCAGATTTCGATGGAGTGTTGCTGGACACCGAAAGCATTTTCTATCAAACAAACAAGCAATGTCTGCAGCGTTTCGGCGTACCTTACAACAAAGAGCTTAAACAAGGCCAAATGGGCAGGTTGAAATGAAATTTTTATGGGAAATATTAAAGTTAAGTCACATTTTCAGGAAACTCGAGGAAGGTGTCCATTGGCTTCTGGCACAAACGGGATTGGACGAGAAAGGTGTCACTGCCGAGGTAAGGCTTCTATTTTATGTCCTAGAAAGTTATTATAATAGTAATATTACTATACAGTATATAAACTATGTAATCTACTAACAGTGACGTAAAATAGGTTATACAACTATCACGGTAGCTAAAATGTATTGCATTGAAATGAAAACAAAACGAATGGTATATTATCTGTTTTCTATCACTTTAGCGAAAATCGTATTAGTTTAACTAAGTAGTAGTGGTGTTACGAACACTAGTCATGGTGGGGGAAATTCGATAAACTCAAGGGAAGGCTTTATCGAAGCTAATCGAATTTATTTGCAGAGCAATCCGCTTGGGACCATCATCTGTTTAAAAATATTTTACAAAAACATGGAATTTTGACGAAAAGTGAAAAATCTGATTGTACCAGTGGATGAAGCTTAAAAAGTTGGTATATAGTGGTCATAATCAGATTTTGTATCTAGAAGGACAAAAATCAAGATAAAATTAAGTTAAAATTTGCATAGTAAAAAACCAAGCAGCTAAAAAAGCAGCAGTCAAACTAGTAGCAAATTTTAGTCTCAATTTTTTCAACTTGCTCTGCAAATAAATTCGATTAGCTTCGATAAAGCCTTCGGTGCAATCGGCTTATCGGGGGAGAAGGGTTATCGGGGGGGAGGGGGAATTTTCATACATTTTTATATAGCAAAAAATCAATAGGGGGAACCCTATTGATTTTTTGACAAATTTTTCACGAAAAAAATTATTTTTAAAAAATTTTTGGCCAAAAAATCAAAAGTGGGACCCTATTGATTTTTTGACAAATTTTACAGAAAAATATTTTTCACTCAATAGGGTCCCCCCTATGGATTTTTTGAGAAAAAAATTTTTTTGGAAATTTTTTTCGAAATTTTTTCAAAAAATTCATAGGGGGTACCCTATTGATTTTTTCACAAATGTATTTTGAGAAAAAAAATTAAATCAATAGGGTCGCCCCTATTGATATTTTGCTATATAAAAAAGTATGAAAAACTCCCCCCGCCCCCCCCCCCCCCCGATAACCCTTTCCCCCCTCCCCCCGATAACCCTCCCCCTCCCCCCCGATAAGCAGATTGCACCAAGCCTTCCTTTGAATTTATCGAATTTCCCCACCATGACACTAGTCAATAATCTTTAAAAAAGCGTGATGCGGCACAGAAATGAAGTGTTTATGAAATAACTCCAAATTTGGTATGAACAAATCTTTGCCCATAAAGTGAAAGCAAAACCTTCGGAAAATTTGGCAACTCTTTCAAACAAATTATCTCATCGTTCTAGAAACTTTCTCTGCATTATCACGCTCCTCATTTTAGTCATACATATCTCTGTACAACAGCATACTCCATAATTTGTTCGAAAACCCACGGGAAATGCCGGGCGCGAAACGCTTAGTCGACCACCTGCACAAACATGAGGTGAATGTGGCAATATGTACCGGATCTGCATCAGGAGAATACCGTCTCAAAACGAGGAAATGTCAGGATTTGGTAGAGAAGGTATTTTTTGCTTTGCCTTAAAATTAGCAGGCAATCGTAGCAGGATTGCAATTTGATAGTTAAACTTCGATGTTGCATACTCTGTTTTCTTTATATTTTCTTCAATACTCACTTTGAATGATTAAATAATTTATATGTACGATTTCTTATCCTTACAGTAAGTTAGAGCAAAACTTTCTCCGTAATTCCGCGGAATTACGGAGAAAGTTTTCAGGGCCGAGACCCAGTTTTATTCTTCCGTCTACCTTTTTTGAGACCCCAAAGCATATTTTTGTCCTTCCGTCTACCTTTTTTGAGGGCCCCAAGCTATTTTTGTCCTTCCGTCTACCTTTTTTGAGTGCCCAAAGCATATTTTTGTCCTTCCGTCTACCTTTTTTGAGGGCCCCAAGCATATTTTTGTCCTTCCGTCTACCTTTTTTGAGGGCCCCAAGCATATTTTGTCCTTCCGTCTACCTTTTTTGAGGGCCCCAAGCATATTTTGTCCTTCCGTCTACCTTTTTTGAGGGCCCCAAGCATATTTTGTCCTTCCGTCTACCTTTTTTGAGGGCCCCAAGCATATTTTGTCCTTCCGTCTACCTTTTTTAGGGCCCCAAGCATATTTTTGTCCTTCCGTCTACCTTTTTTAGGGCCCCTGGAGTCCTGTGGTCGGGCGCGGAGCGCCCGACCCTCCCCTTGGAATGTGAGGGAACATAGAACTCATACTCCCGAACAACACATACTCCCTGCTTGAGGGCCGAAGGCCCGAAATAGTCTCATGCTGCTCTACTCCCGAACAACCCTTACTCCCGAACAACCCAATCTGACCGCTGATGGCGGTGCGCGAAGCGCCGCTGTGCACGCTAACCGCTTCCTAGCGAAGTGAGGGCCGCGAAGCGGCCCCACTTCGCTAGTATCTTTGTATATCAGAGACAACGATATCAGCAGTTGAAGCTATTTAATCAATCAAAGTGAGTATTGAATAAAAGATAAAGAACGCAGAGTATTAAGCGACAAAAGTTTAACAAACGAATTTTAATTTCGATTTCCATACTCCTTCAAGAATGTTGCGCTTATACTCTTGGGAAACTTGTATGCAATCATAACATATACTGAATATGACTTTCTAGCATGTTCTAGGACGTTCTGGAATATTCTATTATCGCATATATTTACTTAAAGCATTCTAGAACAATCCAAAATTTATAAAATGGCCTGGAACATTCTGGAAAGCCCGATTTTATATCTTATTATGATCGTTGATGATTATGAAAAGTTCGTCCCTAGGAGTTACTTCAAAAATTTTGGTTGTGTGTAAAAATTATTATAAGGGAAACGGTTACAAAAATTTCGATGTCAGGTATTCGTTTCCGGAAAAGTGTTATTGAAAAGTTAGAAATATAGAAAGTTTTATAACTGGATTAAATTTCTTGACTTGTAACTCATACCGAGTTCATAGACAACTATTCAGATTCCTCTCGTGGTGCTAGCCGGAGATGACCCCGAAGTCGAACATGGAAAACCGTCGCCCGATCCTTATCTAGTCACCATGAAGCGTTTTGACGTCCGACCGCCTCATCCGAAAAACGTGCTAGTCTTCGAGGACTCCGTCAATGGTATTGTAATAATCTGCATTAATAACTTTAACACTAATATTATTTGCAGGCGCTTTGTCTGGAATTGCCGCTGGCTGTACAACGATCATGATTCCGCAGGACGAGTTCAAGCCCGCTAACTGGGACGAAGTATGCAAGAAACTCAAACCCGATCTGGCAGAAATTCTCAATTCACTTTCTGACTTTGAGCCCGAAAAGTACGGCCTACCTCCATTTGACCAATAGTTTTAGAATGATATTATTTATTAGTCATTAGATTCAAAATATCTCTAGAAATATTTTCACTTTTGATACAAAAATGCGCAATTTTTCGTGAAGCCATGACAATACTATTTCGGGTTACTTTTTCGCCATACCACAGAACACCTAAACTCCCGAATACCCATATAAGATTTTCTCCAATGTTGTATATGTAGTTCTATAGTGTGTGTTCTAGAATACAGTATGTTGCCAAAGATAAAAAGTCATTTTATTTCACAAAACATTAAACAATGAAACACAGTTACAGGAAGAAACATAGTCGAAAATACATCGCAGCCCTCAAGTGATTTAGAGGTACAGTGCTTCGGGCGCTGAATCCTTCTTACGGTACAGCACGTTCTCTTTTGCCTTCTTGAAATCTTCCATAGTGACTCGCATACGGCGCTCACGGAGGGCCAAAAGCCCGGCCTCAGTGCACATAGCCTAAATTTGCAGAAATTAACAATCGCTCTGACAATAGATTGTTTCTTAAGTGTAATTTCTTGATATAAATTTGCATTACTTAACGCTAATTAGTATTGAGAACTATACAACTACTAGCCGGCTAACGCCGGCTAGATTCGGAGGAGTCTATATTATGGTGGAGTCTATATATGGTTGAGATTCAATTCGTATGCCTTTGGGTATTTTAATTAATGCGCTTCGCGCATTAAACTTTCCCGATTGTACATATTCAATTTGTATTGCACGAACTCAAGTCATGCAAAGTCTATGTGGTGTGGGTCCGTCTCAGGCAACTCAGAGAGTCAATAACTCTCGAGTCGTATTTGGGTACACGGCTGAATTTGGTGTCATTCGTCTTCCCTTGAGCTTAGCTGTCGATTGACACCAAAATCAGCCAATTCTAACGACAGCATAAAAAGTTGCCTTTTTTGGCCTCAGGCAACTCCGGGAGTCAATAACTCTCGAGTCGTATTTGGGTACACGGCTGAATTTGGTGTCATTCGTCTTCCCTTGAGCTTAGCTGTCGATTGACACCAAAATCAGCCAATTCTAACGACAGCATAAAAAGTTGGCCTTAAAAAGTACCAAAAATCATGAAAAAGTCAATTTTCGTGGCGGGACCACCCCAAAAATTTTTGCGCCATTCGTCTTCCCGTGGCCGATTTAGGGGGGTAGCCGCGAGCCTGTGGTCCGGGAGCCTCAAAAAAGGGCCTAACTGCGTCCGGCACACAACGGGAAAAATGGCGGATTATAGTGTAGAATAAGTAGCATGAACATCCCTAGTTCGGGTAAAGTATTTATTTTCTTGTAAAATATACGCTCTAGTATCTGAATCTTAGTTTCAGCACCTGCAATCCATTCCTTCCTCATCGCACAATATTCTTTTTACGCGACACTAGACTCATACAGCCGTATACTCACCGTTTAATGCTTTAAGATTTATGTGTCAAATTTCATTTCATGAGAAAATCGGTATCATGCATTCTAATATCCACATTTCACTTTCCTAATCCTAAAAGTGAGTGTGCCCAAATGAATAAAAAATTACCTTGATGTCAGCTCCCGAAAGGTCATCTTTAGCTGTAACAAATTCGTCGATATTCACATCCTCGCCCAATTGCATGCGCGATGTGTGAATTTGGAAAATGCGACGCTTTGTTTTTTCATCGGGAAGCGGAAATTCGATTTTTCTGTCAATGCGTCCTGGGCGAATGAGAGCTGGGTCCAACGAGTCAATTCGGTTTGTCGCCATGAGAACCTGAAAGATGTTGTTCACAAAAAATAATTCAGCAATATTGCCCAAGAGAAAATAGGATGGGGTTTGGACCTTCTTAGGGTCTACAATTAATAGAAAATATTCTAATCTATTTCATATTATCAAAAAATAAATTTTCATCAATTTACGAAGAAGTTTATTTTTTGCGCACAAAATTTAAAGCTGATTAATTAGCAAATTTTCCAAAAGTGGCATGAATTTCTGGACGATTACTTTGTATAGGAGCTAAGGAATCTCAACGAATCTGATAGGATGCAGTAGCAATTTTGAAGCTAGCAGAAAGTATGATTAAGCTTGAGGTGAATTATATATAATACAAAATGGTATATACTCTAAATTTGTAAAATGCGCTTACAGTGGTCATAGATAAATATATTCTTTCTTGGAATTGGTAAATAATTTTTTCTACATATTAAACAGACTACTTCTGTAACTGCACTAACAGGTAGCATTAACTAAAATTTTGACTTACCTTGACATCTCCTCGTGAATCAAATCCATCCAATTGGTTTAGCAATTCCAACATTGTTCGTTGAATTTCGCGCTCTCCGCCCGAATTGGAGTCGTACCGTTTTGTGCCAATGGCGTCGATTTCATCAATGAAAACAATTGACTAAAAACAAATTTACGGTAAAATAGGAACCTAAAGCAAAATTTACCGGAGCATGTTCCTCGGCCACACGGAACAATTCCCGTACCATTTTCGGCCCATCGCCAAGATATTTTTGGATCAGTTCTGAACCAACAACGCGAAGAAATGTTGCGGATGTCTGATTCGCCACAGCTTTAGCCAGCAACTAAATTCTAAAATTGATAAAGAAGTTTTCGAGATAATATTACCGTTTTTCCGGTTCCTGGTGCTCCGTAGAGGATCACTCCTTTTGGGGGCTTGATTCCCATTTCTTCGTAGTATTCTGGATGTGTGAGCGGCAATTCCACGGCTTCTTTGATCTCCTGAATCTGCTGGTCCAAACCACCGACATCTGCGTAGGTTTCCTAAACGAACGTCAAATTATGCACTGGAAAAAACACAAAATGATCCCAATAGGAGTTTCATGGGTTCAGGAAATCAAAGAAAAAGCATTTTAACAACTCCGATTAATCAGAGAACCTTTTTGCATAGTTTGGGAATTTTTCAACTATTTTATATTTTTTCATAGATATTGACATCACGGTCACACATTTGAAATTACTGTCTCTAAATCAAGTTTTTGTCTAGTTTGCAATGTTTTTGAAAACTATAAAAAATTGACATAGTGATACTACAGTATGTACCACAATTTATTATGCATTATTAATTATGTACCACTACTCTATTATATCTATGTACTACATAGACAAATTCGACATCAACTTTATTATCAACATAGAGAAAACAGCCCCACAAAAGACAAAATAGGTCCATCTTTCATCAAATGTTGACTAATAGCAAACGCCTTTATATATATACCATATTATGTTTCCTTTCACATACCTGTGGAGCTTTCTCGAGCTTCATCACCGATACCATTGGATCTGTGTCATCCGCCAAAACTCCAATCACCGCATGATTTTTGTGGTTGAGAAGAACAGCGCATCCTGGTTCAAGTTGTTCCTTGTCCACAAAAGACATTATACTGACATAATGCTCGCTCCCAACGTTCTTAAACAGAATACATAGATCATATGCTAGCATAAACAAAATGTTGACGACAGTATGAATTAAAAATTATATCCCATACAAATAGCTAAGCAAAGGTGCAAAGGCTGAAACAATCCACCTTAGCAAATTTACGAAAAGACTATGATTATAACCAGGAGAGTAATAATCAAAAATCTGATATGCAACGTAAACTAAACTTGATGGCTACATCGCGCTAAATACAGCTTCTAGCTTCCGTATTTACTTACAGTAGAGACGATCGCATGCTGATCGTCAATGATCTCCTCCAGACTTCCGACGGCCATTGGCGTACCGCGCAGTTCGTCCACTTTGGTTCGTTCCTCCTAAATTAATTTCAAATATAAATTCGATATTGCTTCTAATTGTACATAGATCTAGTGAAAATAAAAGTTTCGCCAATGCCAGAAAATAACGAAAGACCTCGTATAGAATTAATCAGAAATCCGGAAAACTTGTGCGTTGATTTTTATTTTTTTCAACATCTCTAATTTTTACATAAAATTTTGCATCAAAGAACTATTCCAAATATTGATAACGCCACGGTTGTTTGAGATTACCTCTTGTCGCTCCTCCTGAGGTTTAAGCCGCTCTTGATTCTTGATAAATTCCTCCTCGATAAGAATGTAGTCCTTAATTCGCTCAAATTTCAGCTGCTTCAAACGACATCGCGCCACCGGTGTGACTAAAATAATATATATAATATTTGTTAATTTTCAACGTTAAAATTTTTTACATCGAAAAATTATAACACTATAAATTTTTGGAATACTGAATATATTCCGACACATATGAATATGATTATTCGCAACAATTTTTGCCTTCCAGAATATTTAGAAGACCATTCAAATATAAATTTCTAGAAACTTGCATAATTGGCATGAAGTTTTTCAGGTGCCAAGTCCAAAATTGCATATTTATGAATTTACAATTCACCATGTATTTTTCTAACTTTAATTTATCGATCTATAGCATTTGTGCAACAACTAAGTAACAAACTGAAATATACCTGAGGGTAACTTGTTTGCCGCGTCCGGTCCCTTTCCGCCCTTCTTCTTCTTGCCGATACGCGAAGGGATTGGTGCCTCATAGCGCTTCTTCTTTTCTTTATCGCCCTCACCTTCCTTATCTCCCTGTCCTTTGCGCTGTCCGAAAGATTGATTTTGTCCCATTTTAAGTGCTCTAAAAATTCACACCTGAGTTTGGTGCAGAAATTGAATTTACAGGTAATAATATATTATATTCCGCAAGTAATAATCAATTCGTAAGTCCCGTCTAGCGGTAAAGTCGCATTTTCGAGGTGAGCTGGTTGTACAATAGCAAAATTTTCTAGAATTTTATAACTCCAGTTTTTCTAGATTTTGGGTGACACAATGGAATTGTTTACTCTTCGACAGAGAAGTTTTATAGGCTTAAATTTTTATATCCTCTAGGGCTTCAAATTTCAAAAGTGCCTTACCGTATTTCCTCCAATAAGGGCCCCTCCCAATAAGGGCCCCCCAAAGTACCACTTTTTGGTGTTACTTCAACTTCTTTTCAGTGTTTAATGCATTTTTAAGCACTTTATCTACGTCTAGTTACACCATAATAGGTTTTTAAAACGTGAAATAAGATTTCTTTCACTTTTTCAATAAATTGTCATTTTTCAAAGGAAAAGCACAAAAATATTGATTTTAACATTTTTATAATGTTTTCCTGTCTTTTTCTCTATTTATGTAGCTTGCTTAGGGAGTCTAGGTAAAGCCCCCCCCCGCTCGCCATTTTTGCCATAACTTTTTACTGGAACCTTCTAGAAGGATGAGTAATAGCTTAAATGGAAGCTAAGACTCTGGGCTACAAATCGGTATATTACTTGCCACATCTCGATTCAAGATTCTCGAGATTTAATTATTTTTGTCTCAAATTTTCGAATTTTCAAAAAAAGTTGAAATTTTGAGACAAAAATAATTAAATCTCGAGAATCTTGAATCGAGATGCGACAAGTAATATACCGATTTGTAGCCCAGAGTCTTAGCTTCCATTTAAGCTATTACTCATCCTTCTAGAAGGTTCCAGTAAAAAGTTATGGCAAAAATGGCGAGCGGGGGGGGGGTTTACCGGGGGTTTTACCCATTCCCTTGCTTAGGTTTTTTCACAAGTTTTTCGGGAAAATATACTTCGTTTTTCAGAAGAATGCAATAATTTTATGAAAACTTCTCGACAAAATAATGAAACTTAACAACAAAGATATAAAATAACTGAGCAAAGTAAAAATATTTTTACTTATCTCTAATATATTTTTTCCTTTTCTGAGTAATTTTTGTATTTCATTCTTCTTAGTTGTTACGTTTCATTGTTTTGTTGCAAAAGTATTCACAAAATTGTATTTTCTGAAAGAGTATATTTTTACACGATTTTTCAATCGTGAGAAAATGATAAAAATAGCATAAAATCAGAAAATTTTCAGTTAAGAGGAAGATTGTAATTTTCATTAAAATTTGGAATTTGAATTATTATAAAAACTGCTATTTTGAGAGTATTGTGAGCTAAGCATTCCGTTACATGTATTTCACCTTACAGAAAAATTCATATTTTGTGGAAAGTAATGTTTTGATTCCAAAATTCAACATCGGGACACTAAATTTATTTTTCAGCATTACTGAACATATGGCAAAAATTCGAATTTTTAACCTAATTTTTACCAACTTTTGCAAAATTTATCCAAATTTTGCAAAAATTTGCTTAAATTTTCTGAAAAATGGCAAAAATTTGCAAAAACATTTGAATTTTTTTGGGCGGTAGTTTAAAATTGGTTAAAATTTTCAGTAAATCGACGAAAACGCCTAAAAATTTCGCGCCGCCTACGGCGGCGGGTATTTTTCTGCCCTCGCCGACTTCGCCAGCGAGGGTTGAAAAATAAGCGCCCCCTCTAGAGGCACATTGAAAAATAAGGACCCGGGGTCCTTATTGGAGGAAATACGGTAGATCTTTTCAAACATGTTTAGTCTCAGAATCGTGTTACTAGGATGCATGCGTGACTGGAATGAATGTGTAACTAGGATCGAATGCTGAAATCTAGTAAGAAATGGAAGAGGAACACGTATCACCAATTCGAGATCTGAAGTAAATAGAAGGTCAACGCAGAAAGAGAATGTAATGATTTTGTACCAACGAAAGTGAGCGTCTGAAATCGGTTTCTTTCACAAATTTTAAGACGATGGGAATTGTAATCAAAAACGGAATGCCAATTTTTGCGCCATTTTGAAATGAATTTCCAGATTAAGCATTGGAGAGACGTTTCGATAACAAAATACGCAAGATCCACTTAGACTGAGTCAAACTCAGACTGAGACTGAGTTTGCGAGCCACCGCAGGTGGCGAGCCAATCCTGTGGTCGGGCGCGGAGCGCCCGACCTTCCCCCTCGGAATGTGAGTGAAGTTAGAACAGAAAAGGCATACTGATATAGAAAAGGCATATTGATATAGAAAAGGCATACTGATATAGAAAAGGCATATTGATATAGAAAAGGCATATTGATAAAGAAAAGGCATACTGATATAGAAAAGGCATATTGATATAGAAAAGGCATATTGATATAGAAAAGGCATACTGATATAGAAAAGGCATATTGATAAAGAAAAGGCATATTGATATAGAAAAGGCATATTGATATAGAAAAGGCATACTGATATAGAAAAGGCATATTGATATAGAAAAGGCATACTGATATAGAAAAGGCATATTGATAAAGAAAAGGCATATTGATATAGAAAAGGCATACTGATATAGAAAAGGCATATTGATAAAGAAAAGGCATACTGATATAGACTCCCCGCGCGCTAGCGCGCGTTAGCGCGCTAGTAACAAAATACGCAAGATCCAAATTGAAAGTGAACTTACGTACAGTTTTTTAGAACTAACAAATTGTAACGGATTTTAATCACATAATTTACTGCAAACGAATATTTGACACACGACAATCTCTTAAGCTCAATTTTGAGATCAGTATTTAAGTATGTGGATTCAAAAGAATGTGAAGTCAATGAGGATTGCGATATTTTCAGGCGAAGTACATTTGTTAAAAATGAGTTTAGACGAAAAGAACAATAAATATACTTCTAGAAAAGTGCAAAAATATGAATCGCATAGCATTCGCAGCGGAAAAACCACATTATAAGACCAAAAGCATGACATTAGAAGACCAATTTTTCGTCTTCTAACTGTAGCGGTCTTCTAATGTTGAGTGTCCTTCGCAGCCAGTAGATACACAGCTATAGTACGAGGAACCTAATTAACCACATTGAGATGTATTCAAGCTAAGAAAAGAGTCTGTTCGGTCAGTTTTGTTCACTTCCGCCTAGGTATTTCGCTACTCGATCGAGCACTGTGCAGCAGGATTGCGCCGAGTGACTCGAAACTCGAATTTGAGGCTCAGACTCGACTCTAAACCAGTGTTTTGCTGACCGGGTTTAAACTGACCTGACCTGACCTCCTGACCTGACCAGACCTGACCTGACCGGGGGTGCCGGTCAGGTCATGCTGACCTGACCGGAGGTGTCCGGTCAGGTCAGAGGTCAGGTGACCGGCGTGAGCCGGTCAGATGACCGGTCATCTGACCGAAAACCCTTAAAAACGGAGGCGGCCGCGCCCGATAGGGCGTGGCCGGCGAAAATTTTGCGAAACTTTCGGCGAATGTTTAAAATTTTCAATGAAAGTTGACCCAATTCTCAAATTTTCTTCTCCACTTGGGGGCTATCGC